>JAQQZT010000006.1:10370322-10387554 GCA_030068275.1 Clarias platycephalus | reverse complement strand
TTCGCCCACAGGACTGCCGCATACTGGATGTTTTTCCCTTTTCACACCATTCTTTGTAAACCCTAGAAATGGTTGTGGAGAAAAGTTAAAAAGTACAAATGAGACTACTACTAATTACTTCATTAATTAAGAGATTTAATGAGTAAATAAATACATTAATAATGAATCAAGTCCGGTCTTACTAGGGACTTTTACATTGAAGCTAACTGAAACCACGCTGTTATTTTTACCCGCTTCACGCTGCTGTTACCTGTGGCGAATGAAAAGAGATGAGGAAATAAACTGGAACTGTGGAAGAATGTTTTGTAAATGAATAAAGGTAGGGTTTTTAGTATTTTTCCCCCTTTGGTAAAAGTACGTTTGCGTATGGCGAGATAAAATGAAATCGTTACACAGTTATGTATCAAACTGTAACTTGTGTAGCTGGCTGGTTACGTGAACTGAAATGAAGGTACAATGAATCTAGAACACACACAAATACATACTATATATATATATAAAACTGTAGAATTTAAACTTACAAGTATTACACTTACAAGTAACCACTGAGTGAAAGTAAATCAGTGTGCTTTGTTTGTACAGCGGGTAAATGGACTTCCTGACTCTTTTCGGGATCTATGTGGTGGTGGTGCTCACCTGCATCGCCCTGGTGTGTAAATACTCAGGCCAGCAGCACACTCCTTTAAGCCGAGTCTACAACAAGCTCTCTGAGGTAAAACTCTTACAACAGACAGACAGGGAACTGTCCTCTCACTAATTTTACAAAACCTGAAGGAAAAGTTTAAAACTCTCTTTTGTGTTAACTTAAATCACTCAAATAACACAAACATCTTCTATTGCTGAATTATCAGGGTTGTCAGGATCAAAGTGTATCCAAAGTCTATCCCTGTACCATGAGGCCAGTCCATTGCTGGACACCATTGACACACACTGTATGAATTTATGTACAATTTATCATAGACAGTCTGGCAACCCAAGCTCAGGACTGAAGTAGGCCCTATAGGAAAATTTTATTTTTAGATTAAATTTTGTAATTAGACAAATTTAGAACATAATTTACAAATATCTGTGACTGAAGGATTTATGTTCATTCATTCATTTTGACAACTGCCCCAGACAGTCCAGTATAAGTGCATTTCATAAATATAAAAATAAATAATAATAAAAAATTGATTATACATACACTAAAAAAAAAAAACCTGCTGATATATGCTTAGATAGACTTATCTGTATAATAAACTTATAATAATGGTAACATAAAATTGTTAATTTAAAAATAAATAAATAAGTCATGTTGCAAAGTTTATTTCTGTGGGCTAATTTAGATCCTGAATTTTATTTATATATAAAACAAACACCACATCAAGAACATTTACCACCCTTAAGGGGAGGAAAAACAGACAAAACAGCCAGCTGGGGTCTTCAAAAAAGGTCCCCATATTTTGTTAACTTTTTCAAATCTTTTGCATTAATCTACCGGATTTTTTTTCGAGATGCAAAGAAGAAAGCATCTCGTTCAGCCATCTCTGAGAAGTGATGACTTCCACTCTCTTAAAAATATCTATCATGTGTAATTCATTTGTTGCATCAGAGTAACCAAGCAAAGTTAGCTTACAGTCTGAGTGATCTCTTTTTCATAAATGTTTAAATCTTGTCAGAAAGCCAATTGCCTTAAGACAAAAGCAGGAAGTATGAGCAATCTGTTGCAAATAAACGAGATGTTAGGGTAAATTATATTGAGCTTAGTTTTAGTGTAATGCCGTTTGTGTATCACTATAAACTGTATGTGGTGAAACCAAACATTGACTGAAATACCTGTTTTTTTCTACTCAGGTAGTTTCTCCTTGGATTCCACAATGTTTTCAAAATATTTGTTACAGGAGCATGCACAGACTCTTCCACCAGAGGTGAGAAATTTAACCAAATCCAATTTTACCTAAATCTGTATGAACAGAATATTGATGAATATTTTACATTTGCTCATCACTGTATATGAGCACTTAAATTTGTTGTTTAGTGTCCCTTTGTGGGTAGTTAGCATCACTAAACAGTAAACATATTAATACTTCATTTTTGTCATACTGTATATAATGTCTTTATACACTAAAAATATTTATATACTTAGGGCTTCACTTTAAAAATCCATATTTTATTCACAAGTTCTATTAGTTTTTATAAACAACAGCTATTGTTTAAGAGTTATTGTGTCTTTTGCAAGGTAACTTTGAGGGAAATTGCATATAACTTGCCTCATGTGTTAGTCTGTTCCGCTAAAATGCACTGGTCGATTAATTGCATAATATTTATTTCATGTGCTTTTTTCCCCCCACTCTTATGCAACAGAAACAGGTTCTTCATTTACTTACACATTGTTCTTGAGGCTGTTGTGTATGGCGAATTCTCCTATGAGATCTTCGGGTTCTGTTTAGAAATGGACACCACATTGTTTAACGCATGTCTTCCATATGTCTTCTTGGCAATCAAGTCGTACATCTTTTACCTATGCTGTAGTAAAGATCCAGGTAAGCAGCATATGCAAGTGAAATGATTGCTTGTTATTTCAATTCAATTTTATTTGTATAGCGCTTTAACAATTGTCATTGTCACAAAAGCAGCTTTACACAATCAAAAAAAAAAAACCAGCATTAAAGCTTGTTAATGAGGAACCTCAGACAGTCCTGCTAAATTTGATTTATTTTTAGGTACACTGACAAAGGAAAACCATGCAGTTCAATTGAAGGTGTACCAGTATGATGAGAAGTTGTATCAAAAGGGAATCATTTGCCAAACGTGTCAGTTGCTGAAACCTGCCAGATCTAAACACTGTAGTGAGTATTAATTCATCCAGTGAAGTACAGAAAGCTATGCATTATCCTGCAGAGCCTGATTTGGCAGTTGCATGTCTTGCTGTTTCACTGACATTTCTAAACTAGAAAAAATTTTGTTTCTTTTGTTTTTGTCATATTTAGGTGTATGTGAGCGATGTGTCCAGAGATTTGACCACCACTGTATATGGGTGAATAACTGTATTGGTGCTCAGAACACTAGATTCTTCATGCTCTACCTGCTGAGTGTATGTGCCATGGCATGTGATATTGCACTTCTCACAATAGACATGTTGTTTCATACTGTTGTACGATCTGGAATCATGCACGCACATTACATTGATGCAGAGGGTCTGCGTCAGCCTGTTGGACCACTGTTTGTCATGCAGGTAGGTCTCTAAAAATGGATCCTTACTTAAATAATATTATAAAAGAAATTATGGAAAAAAAGATGTATAATAAGTACAAGAATGTATCCAGTCTTTGAAAAGGGCAACCCCAAATACCCATGTTTGTAGTCACTTTATAGTAATGCTAAATTGAGTCTTTGTTTATGCTTGTTTTTATAATAGCCTTATTGTTAATTCAGTAACACCTGGGGGGAATATGGTCTAATTTCACAGTCCAGGAAGTATTGCCTGACATTACACTTACTTAGATAAAGCTGACATTTCCAAAGCTAAATGATTCAAACCTGTTTCCACAGCATCTCTTCATAACCTTCCCCAGGATAGTCTTCATGCTTGGATTTGTGGTATTTGTGCTTTTCCTCGTGGCGGGGTACACCATGTTCCACTGTTACCTGGCTCTGGTGAATCAGACATCTAATGAATGGTTCAAGCGGAAAGGCCACGGCTGCCAGCACTGCAGTCCTGTCTCTGGGCATGAGTGCCATACTTCCCACAACCCTTTGCGTGGTTTTTATTACAGAGGAGTCCTCAAAAATATTGGAGAAATAATTTGGCCTTTATGTCCTACTCAGAAGAAAAACAATTAGTTTCTGGTTTTAAAAAATGACACAACCTTCTCCTCTAACCTCAAATGAAGCGATATGTAATAATGAACTACGGTGTTGGCTCATGTTGCTTTAAAGCCATCAGTTTAACATTGTGCAAACTACATTACTGCATATTTGCATTTTATGTTATACCTCCTCAAACACACCTCCTTACTGTATGTGATTGCTGACAAGTGAAAACACTAGCAGCAAGCCTCCTGAAACCAGAGTCACCTTGCATATAGAGTTTTATATGACTCTCTCCAAATATCAGAGTTGTGTAGAAGTATGTCATGTTACAAGTCATTTAGATAACATTTTAAAGAGTTTATACAAAATGTATCCAATGTTATTGTTTTCAGACCTGTTATTTCACATGAAAAAGCTGACAAACTGTACATGTGGTATTTAAAATGTTTCATGTTGCAATGTGTGAGATTATGAAAGCATTATGCAGATTATTTGCATAATGCTTTCTGTTTACTTTTTGTCAACTTTACATCTTTAGCCCCAGTATAAAGAAAAGAAAAAGAAAAGTTTGAACCCCAAATATGACTTCTTTTATCTGTGATTTCCACTTTGTCTGATGTTTTCATTTTAATTTAATGTTTTATTACCAGTGTTTTGTTGTTGCTAAATACATTGTTTTTTGGAAGGCGGAATTTTTGGAATAAATTTTTTTTTTTTTTACTTATTATTAATCTTATGCTTTTTAAAAAGTGGCTGTAGTTCAGCTGTATGTCTCCAATATTCCTTGTTAAAAAAAAATCTGATCGGCTAGTCAGATACTTAGTCTTCGCTTGCTGATGTTTTATGAATTACTGCGAATAATGCAAAGTTACAGACACTATGTATATAGAAAAAAGTATATACTTTATATAGCCAAGATTCCAGGCTTTTGTGCTAATAGGTGTCTTGTATACTAGTTTTTGACTTGAACCTTTACTATTTGTTTTTTGTTATGGTCTCTTTTATTTACTGGAACCTGGCACACTACTTTACATTTACTGGAGTCTGGCACACACCACTTTACAGTTACTAGAGGCTGACACACTACTTGTCAGTTACTGGATTTTGGTTCACAATACTTTACAGTTACTGGAACCTGCCACACACCAGTTTTCAGTTACTGGAGTCTGCCACACACCACTTTTTGGCTACTGGAGTCTGCCACAGATCAGTTTACACTTACTGGAACTTGGCACACACCACTTTACAGTTACTTGTGTCGGCCGCGCAGCAATTTACACTTACTGGATACTAGCACATACTTTATTGTTACTGGATTTTGTCACACACCAGTTTACCATTACTGGATTTTGCCACACACCAGTTTACCATTACTGGAGTCTGCCACACACCACTTTACATTTCAGTTACTGGAACCTGGCACACTCCACTTTACTGTTACTGGAATCTGCCACACGCCACAGTTTACAGTTAGCTGGAGTCTGGTACAGATTAGTTTCAGCCTGGTGTACACTATATTTCCGATCCTGTTACTCTCAGTCCGTTTGGCTCATTTTAGTCACTGTCCCTTTAAACCGGTGCGGAAGTGCTGTATGTGCAGTTAATGCAATAAGGTCGTGTCAGAGTCTCTTAGACAAGCGAATGCATTACTTAACATCAGCTATCTCGTGTTGCAGCAACACTTTTAAACACACACTTGTCCGTTAGTATTCGCTCACACACGTAACCTTCGTAACAATAAATAGCGAAGCGGTGAAGGATTCAGCAGCAGCGTGTTTAACCGGCGAGCTGACACTGTGTGTGACACCAGCTTGTTTCTCAATGGCGGTGTCTAAATGTACCCGGCTGACCGGCCAGTTGACGAAGCAGGTCCTAGACTCCGTGGACAGTGTGCTGTTTGACTGCGACGGAGTGATATGGCGAGGAGATCAGGCCATCCCGGGGGCCCCTGAAGTCATCAACTCGTTGAAAAAGGCCGGTAAGCGGGTGTATTTCGTCACCAATAACAGCACGAAGACGCGCAGGATGTACGCGGAGAAGTTGGGGAAGCTGGGCTTCGAGGCCAGCGAGGACGAGGTGTTTGGAACAGCGTACTGTTCAGCCGTGTACCTCAAAACCGTGTGCAACCTCCAGGGCAAAGTCTACTTGATCGGAAGCAATGCGATGAGGCAAGAGCTGGAGGCGATAGGCCTCGAAGCGGTCGGTGTTGGACCCGATCCAGTCTCAGGGGGGCAGCAAGACTGGGCCAGTGTTCCTCTGGACCCAGAGGTCAAGGCCGTGTTGGTTGGTTTTGACGAGCATTTCAGTTATATGAAGCTGAACAGAGCATTAAAGTATCTGGAAAATGCCGAGTGTCAGTTTGTTGGCACCAACACAGACACCAGGCTTCCTCTGGAAGGAGGCAGATCAGTACCAGGTAAGAGTTAGTTTTACACTGGTAAAATAATTAAACAATTACACTGATCAGCTATATCATTACGATAACCTGCCCAATATTGAGTAGTCCCCCCTCCTTTTGCCACAGAAACACTGTGTTCTGACACATTTCTATAGAAACCAGCATTATATCATTTTGATTTGCTCATGTATTGGATCAGACTATTTTGAGCCAGCCTTCACTACCCAAGTGCATCAGTGCGCCTTGGCCACCCATAACCCTGTCGAACACTTTACTGGTTTTCCCCACTTGGATTACTTTTGATAGGTCCAGACCACTGCAGACCAGGAACATCCTACAAGAGCTGCAGTTTTGGAATTGCTCTGACCCAGTCCTCTAGCCATTACAATTTGGCTTGTCAAAGTCTCTCAAATCCTTACGTTTGCCCATTTTTATTTTTTTTTCTCCTTCCAACACATCGACTTCAGGGGGGAAAAAAGGTTCACTTGCTGCCTAATATATCCTATGTCCCACCCACTTTTGTAACAACATATTGAAAATGTAGCTATGGGGAGAAATACGGGCACTACTCAAAATTAGGCGGGTGGTCATAATGATCTGGCTGATCAGTGTAGACTGATGTGTTGATTGTTCTGGTCTGTTGTCGTTTTACTTTAGGTACTGGCTGCCTGTTGAGAGCCGTGGAGACAGTGGCGCACCGCCATGCCCAAGTGGTCGGGAAGCCCAGCAGCTTCATGTTCAAATGCATGGCTAGTCAGTTTGGGCTTGACCCAAGCAAATGTCTTATGGTTGGGGACAGACTGGACACAGACATCATGTTAGGTTCGACCTGTGGTCTGAAGACTATGCTGACACTCACTGGTGTCTCAACAGTAGCAGAAGCAGAGGAGCACCAAAGAAGCGGATGCCCCGAGCGTCTGGGCATGGTGCCTGATTATTATGTTGATAGCATTGCGGAGATTTTACCAGCCCTGCAAGCATAGTGCATCAGTATTGATGAGGATATTGCATGTTTCACATAGGTTTAGCAGAAATATAAGATATTTTTATTATTATTATTTACAAAACAGAACTCATTTGAGCCAACATGATCAGTAGTCAATATTAACATAAGTGCTGTTTATTAATTTGGTCTCCAGGACCTCCAGTCAGCACATTGCCCAGGTAATAATAATATATATTTCTTCCTTTAGATGTCTTTGAAACTTAAGAAGAATAAAACATGAACTGGCTTGAAGGTCTTAAGGACTAGATAAAGACCAACTGCAACAGAGGATTATAAAATAGCTATATATTTTCAAGTAGGATTTTAATCTGTTGTTTCTGATCTCTAGCACTAAGGACCCAGAGTCCACCAATAGTTTCAAGTTTCCCTTACTCCAACACACCTAATATACAATTTGATTATTTTTGAGGATAGGAAAAACTGGAGAAGTGGATTCCCATGAGTGGATTTCATATGTGATATCCAGCATTTTGTACTGACACGTTTTTTTTTTTAACTGCCTATTATAAAGAAACACATTTTCTATTATTAATGTGCTCCATCAACAGGGTCTACCTCTGTTATTTCACAATAGTGTCTATGAATATCATTGTGCTTTTTGCCAAGTACAATGTTAGAGTAATTGTCCTTTAAAAAGTTCAGATAATGACACATAAAGGTACACACTTTTAAGTAAATATACTCTCATATAGGATCAACATGTGATGCTTCTGTTCTGTATATTTCAAACCTCAGGTACTGAAAAAATGGCCTGCAACAGACAAGATGGTTTATTGGTTGATAAAGCAACCAAAGTGATGATTTGCACTGATGAGCACTATTGCATATAACTTACACACTTTGTTCTTTTTTGAGGTGCTTGTTTTTCTTTATAATAATAATAATTATTATTATTATTATCAT
This sequence comes from Clarias platycephalus, assembly GCA_030068275.1. Classification (NCBI taxonomy): domain Eukaryota; kingdom Metazoa; phylum Chordata; class Actinopteri; order Siluriformes; family Clariidae; genus Clarias; species Clarias platycephalus. The sequence continues at coordinate 10,379,455 of JAQQZT010000006.1, read as the reverse complement.
AGATTGACCTGCTTGTAAAGTTCCGAACAACAACTATTGTAACTAACTTCAGTTTTATGGTCACTTGTAATGGTTTCTTTTGTTGTCTTGCCTTGAACAAAGTACTCACCACAAAGATCAAATAAATAAGCATCATTTCAGTCTAAAAGATGTGACTGATCTCCTGTGTGCAAGCTATTATGTGTAATTATGTTATGTTTTATGATCAATTACAGTATTTGAAGTTAAAGTCACCTTGGCCAGTCAGCAGCCTCAGTAGCTAATTCAGGGCAAAAGCAATGCATTTCTAAAATAACTACCTCTTAGCGATGACAAGCCCTGTCCACAGGAGAAAAAAAATTCTACCTCTCCCCTTTGTCTATTGTCCAGTGTGGGGTAGTAGCCAGTGGGTTGGACCATGTTTTGTGTGGAGTGTGTGTGTTGGGAAAGTTAAAGACTAGCAGTGAGAACCTGAGCAGGTATATAGCAACCTCTTTTGCTCAGTCTCAGGCAGTCATGAACACAGCTTGATTAAGACAAGCAAGAGTCAGGGACTGGGGAGAAGCAACTAGATGCAGAAAGATGAGGTGGTGCAAATTCTCAGAAACCAGTGTGGATGAATCACAGTGCGTGGTGAGTTTGATGCTCTCATTCATTTACATCCAAAATGTTGTCCAAATGTGTATTAAGTGTAAGAACATACTAAAGTGTATTTAAATTTATAGTAATTTCATGGGAAAACATGATTTTATATTACAGTTTGGCATTAATCTTCAGGAATTTTGAATAAAGTTGGTAAAATGTTTAGTGCAAAATGTTCACCTTAATCCATGAAAAAAATATCAAAGGGGAAGCAGTCTAAAGCAGTGTTATGAAAGGGTAACAAATTTCTTCTGGTCTCAGCACTGTGGCCCTCTAGGCTCATCCAGGTTTCCACAGCGTTTGTTATGGGGCAGCCTCACTGTCACATTGCTCATCGTTATCATTGCCCTAACTGCTCTCATCATCACTGGGAAGTTTACACTCCAACCAGACACACAGGTAAGAGAGGGTGTCTACCATTTTTTTGTGTTTACTAATCAACAATAGACCGGCATTTTGTTTTTAATAAGACTCTAAAGCTCTCCCACACAGTCTTCATTGCAGGTTATCCGTATCATAGCTCCTGACTACCCTGCTGCTCTGATCAATCAGTCTGCATTAGTAGACAATCACAACAGTGTAGTGACGTACTCGGTGACCTCGCACACAAATCACACATCTACAGTGCTCTTTGACATTAAACATGTAAAAGCTCTATTTCCTTATCGGCTTTAACAAAATATCCAAATGTAGTAGGAATTCTTTAAAAACAATCTCTCCTGTTTAGGGGTTAGTATGCTACAAGCCTGACAACCAGGACAGCTGCTTCCTTCGCCAAATGGAGATGACTGATTATGACAACATGCATGTTCTGTTGAATGAATCCAAAAAACAGGTAATACTGGATTATCAACAGCAGCTCAAATCTCCTAATTAATAAATTAGTTAAAAGTCACATATTGTAAAAATGTACCCTGACGTCATTGAAATACATTAGCCTCTTTATAGGTAGCACAGCATAAACGTATGCATGTGTCACTTTGCTAGTAGTCCATAGTGACGGACATTGCTTTGACTGACACTTGAACACAGCGCCACCCTTAGTGCTCCTGAGCTGATTAAAGGGTACTTTTGGCTGCTATCTCCTTTCCAGCTCCAGAAAAGGAGCACCAGACCGCACAGGTCCAGACGAACTCAGGCCTAGCTGGCTCTGAATTCCTTAGCACATTTGATCTGCCTCGTACAGATCCCATTACAGGATAGGACGACTAAGTGCACAATGGCCGCTCTGTTGCTTTTTCCCTCTTATAAGTCTGTTCTGCGAGGAAAGAGCACTCTTCCGTTAACAGGCATGAGACTTGTGCTGGCCACACTTCTCTCAGCACTAAACAAGCTGTTCCTGTGGTGGGTTATGATCTGCACAGAATAGAAGGGTTGTTCCACTTGACTTGGTGTGTATCCATGTCCAGGTAAAAAGTCTGTAGTAAGATTAGATTTTTTTTTCTAGTGTTGCACCTAATCAAGGCCATTAGACAACTCCGAGTAATTCAATCCGCTCACTTATTCTACTGAATAGGCATTTTTATCAGATAGGCATATTTTATTACAGATATTAACTGTTTTATATCTCGTTCACAGACACATCAGATCCCATGTACATGTCTTTCATTTCACTAGAGTAGCAATTAAGTATGGTATAATATTGCATGTTAAACTTACAGATGCATTAATAAAATTTTCCAACATGACTGTATAAAATGTATTCATAGGTCCTAACGCATTTGTAATTTAACATCTACTAACAATCATAAACTTTAATGCAGTCATTATTTCAGGTGAATCAGATCTGGCTTGTGGGAAACGAGACTCAGAGGCACACTGAGTTTTTAGGTGTATTGTCAGGCCATCGTGTGGATACATCAATTCTAGAGCAACCGCTGCAGGCACTTTGTCAGCACAGACCTGTGTACTGGACCAGAAGAACTGGTGGTGAGAGTTCCCATACAAACACAACTTTGAAAAAGAAACCTAAAAACTGTTAACTCCTTTGTCATTTTTAATACACTGCTTTGTTATTCTGAAGGCAAACAAAGGAACATTTTGAAGACTAATGTTGGCGAGCAAGCCAAGTACAGGGGCACATAGCGTGAAGCACTTTAAAGAGCAAAGTGTGACCGAGAAACATTATCCAGCACTTTAGCTGTGACCTTTTCCAAAGTTGTAGTGACTAACTGTGGCAGAACCAGGAAAGTAATTTTGTGATTGATGTAAGTAAGAATACTACCTCCCTTACTGATCAAAGGCTCACTGCTCTCCTTTCAGGTCCCAAAGAACGACTAATTTACTTCTGCATTGACATCTGCTTCCCAAACAACATTTGTGTGTCTGTGTGTTTCTACTATCTGCCAGAATGAGCTTGAATCCAGAGTGTGTAAGCACACAGAATGGAGACACATCTCCTCTGTTATGGAGGCACATTCATGTTACTATTAATGAGGAAAAACTGAAGGAAGGACACACTCACACACACACACCTCTGACAAGGCAAACAGACACATCCAGTCATGTTATTCACTATGTCCCCATCCTTTAAAAAAAATAGTTTTTAATTCAGAGACTCGCTGCTGCTTATATTTGTGTAACCTGATACAGATGAGTAACTGAAAGCACTGTTGCGCTAATAAAGTGTCATGATTTTGAGTGAGTCTTTTTTTCCTGAGCACGTACAGACACATGTTGTATGACTGCAATAAGACATTTTAATCACAGATTCATCTTGGTGATTCACTAAAAGGGACAGTTAATACTGCTAACCAGTGTTTAATATGATATAACTGGCAGAGTTTTACTAACACAGATTGTATTTACAAACATGTTGATACAGTATGTACATATGCAGAAGCTAGAAATACTTGTAAGGAAAAAATATTTAACCCCATACCACCCCCCATGGTGACCCAGTATTTAAATGGATGGATACCTTTAGGTCATGAGAGCTGTTTCAAACGTTGTGGAATGGTTTTTATTAACTCCTTGAATTAAAGGACAAAATATCGGAAGAGGACATTATTTCAGCAGCAAAGGTTTGCATATCACAAATATATATTTTACAATAGGTATATGTTCTCCATGTATTGCTATTTTATCACATTTTATCTGGGGTTTTTAATTTTATCTACCGCCCGGTTATTTAAAAATCATGTACCTTTTAGAAATAAGAACAATCATATGCAAATCCTATTTAACATTATTATTATTAAATTTCTACACTCTGAGGTGAAATTAAGGTTTCACAATTAAATATTTCCCTATGTTTCCTGATACTGCTTTGTATTTCTAAAGGTCTTAATTAATATACATTATTTAGCAGGATTCCTGCTGAAACAAAAATCGCATATTCGAGATACAGTCTTGCAAGTTCTTTGATGCTCCCTTGACTGGTTTGATTCCCTTGAGTGGACTGATTAATGTTCTTTTTTCATAAACTGTGTAGTTACACACAAACAATACATTACAACGTCACAACAATCAAAATAACGTTCATCATTTCTGTCACCAACATAACATAGTTTGAACCTTATTTGTCTTGATGTAGTTCTCCAGGCTGTAATCCTTGAGACAGTAAAGAGTCTTGCTGCCTTCTTCCTCAGAATGGGAGATAATGACAGTTTCTGATTTAACCGAGCACACTGTCATTGAAGGCCAGACACACCACAGCCTTCTGATGCCCACTGTACTCACGTTTGATTTCCCCGGTCTCTACACACCACAGACGTGCCAGGTTATCTGAAGAGGCTGAAAGTCAAAGTGGAAAAAGTACAAAATCAAGTGCAGGCCAATAAAAATTCTACTGTGTGTGTGTGTGTGTGTTAAAGGTAACAAGACACGGATATAAGCAGAGTGAATGCAGAACAAAATGCAAATGTTTCATTAATGTGTAAAGAAAACGGTAAAGAAGAATTAGTTGTATTTTTAGAATATGACTGGATATTTTAATTATCACCCTACCACAAAATAAATCTATTAAAAATGTAAATTACAATTTCATTCCTAGTTTCCTCCTAACACATCCCATTCAAATCCCCACGTTTGCATGACACCTTATGAACTAACCACTACATCTTTTTCACACGGACTGCCAAAAATCTGCTAAAATGCTTAAAACAGAATGATAACTGCATTAATCACTATACATGAGCAAAGAAATGCCTGTGGTTTAACAAACAGAGATTCTTTATCACAATTTTCACACTCGTTATCCTCTGATGACAGACATAAATACCTAGCTACAGTTACAATGTAATTTTTCTCAATTATAAGGAAAGGGAAGAAAATACTGTAAATAAAACAAGGACTGAACACTTTTACTGTTAAAGAAAAAAATTCACATTAGACCTTCAGTGTCTCCACTACATGCTCACCTGTGACAATATACTGCGAGTCTCCAGAGAAGGCACAGTCCCACATCCAGCCACGAGACGTCTCTCCAGGATTGTTGCTTTTAATGCTCAGCTCCGTCATCAGTGAGAAGTTGGAAGTCCTCCAGATCTTACATGTTTGGTCTGCAGAGCAGGTAGCCAGCAATCTATATAAAATGGAGAAAAAATCATTAAAAAGTATAAGAACGATTAGGAAAATAAACTACAAAATTCCTAACATTTTTAAAATTAATAAATAAACAATCATTCAGAATGTACTTACGTGGAGTCAGGACTAAATTTACAGCGCAAAGAGTAACGTTTGTGAGCAGGAATTTTGGTTTTGGGAATAAGCTGAGTCACCTCATCACCAATTCCTCCAGCCAAATTCCACACGTAACAGTTGCCCTATGGGTCAACACCAGTAAATATGTTAAAAACAGGATTTTTGTAGCATTTAATACAGAATATTTATGCATGTATAAAAGGACAGAACAATCATGAGGACACAAAGAAAGGGATGTAGATACTGACAGAGCTATTGACGGCAGCCATGTAGCTAGCATCAGGGTCGATGTGCACAGAGTTGACAGACACCTCTGGCTCTGGGATGAGCTGTTCGTTATGGTCTGTTTTAAGATCCCAGACATGGATCACACCACTCTGATCTCCAACAAACAATTCACCCTAAACATTAACACACACACACGTAAAAAAAATCAATGCAATATTAATGCAATTATGCAAGAGCCTATATTAGATAATTACCTTTTATTAACACAAATATAAAGCACATGTCTTACTTGGTTGGGATGAAGGCACACACAATTGATAGGTGCGTTGACCTGGAAGATTCTTTGACACTGTAAATTTCTTGATCTGAATGAAAACAAAACAATAAAATGAACACTAACATTTTAAACTGATGTCTTATCTAAAAAAGCTACCATTGGTTATCACCTTAGATCCCAAATACGAGCCATGCAGTCTTCTCCTCCGGTGTACATCCATCTGCCATCCTCATGGAAGCCGACTGAAGTGATGTTTTTGCTGACGCCATCGTAATTGATTACAGGATTTGGGTTGTTTGAGTTGAGGTCATACATACGTATGTGCTGATAACCTGTAAACAGAGGCTGACAGTAATTACACCCATTGAACCAAACTCACTTTTTATTGCTCATCTGTGGATTGTAACTCACCAGCTGCTGCAATCATGCTTCTGTCAGGTGTTACTTCTAGTGAATTCACCTGCTGGTGTTGGAGTTAAGCAATCTTTGGGATGATGTGATAAGTCCATTCATCTATCTATATTTCTATGTACCCATCTACACTAGATGGACAAAAGTATTTTTGCAATGGCATTGTACCCAAATACATATACTGTACTTCAATATGTATTGGTTTTGCAGCTATAATAACCTATAACAACCACTTGTCTGGGAAGGCTGTCCACAAGATTTTGGAGTGTTTCTTTGAGAATTCGTGCCCATTCATTCTGTAGAGCATTTATGAGGTCAGGCACTGATGTTGGACGAGAAGCCCTGACTCACAATCTCTGTTCCAGTTCATCCCAAAAGTGCTCGATGGGGGTGAGGTCAGGGCTCTGTGCGGGCCAGTCAAGTTCTTCCACACCAAACTCATCAAACCATGTCTTTATAGGTGCTTGCTTTGTGCACCGGGGCACAGTTATGTTGGAATAGAAAAGGGCATTCCCCAAACTGCTGCCACAAAGTTAGTAGCATAGCATCGTCCAAGATGTCTTGGTATGCTGAAGCATTAAGATTATCCCTTTTACTGGGTTATGGAACCGAGTTCAATAATGAACAGGTTTGGCCAAATACTTCTGTCCATATAATATTATGTAAGGTCATATAATATAAGATAATCTCAGTTTGAAGTTTAAACAGCTGCATCATAACTTATCAACATAATGTCCCAGATATCAAGGCTTTGAACTCTTCACTGGGGAAAATGGGCTTGATTGAAGCACATGAATCCAATGATTAACTAAATTGGCCAAATACTTTTGTCCATATAGTGTCTGCATCTTTTCGTTCAGTAATGAAAAGTCGCATTTTAAAAGTAATACAGCATGCATGTGTATGTACAGAGGATACAGAGTCCTGGTGCTGCACAGTTCTGGTGCAGATCCCACTGTGTGCCTGCCAGAACCGCACTGTGTGGTCATACCCAGCGGTGGCCAGGATCACTGGGTCACTCCCGACTGTGCCTTGGTTTACATTCATGATTAACTCTGTAGTAATGACACACCGGTGCTGCAAACTGCAAAAGGCTAAAACATAAACAATGCATAAACAACAAACAGCGCGTCTGTGTGCGACAGTCAAAACACCGCGTCCTATCTGTAATAATGCTTATTTGTTTTGAAAAGTTTTTTTTATCACAAGCTGTTAACATTCACAGCAGAATAATAACTAGTAACTTACAACTAACCACTTAGCAACACGATGCTCTTCCTCGTCGACTAATTTATCGGCTAACATCAAATGGAAACATAAACGTTTTACCTGTTAGCAGATGCACGATTAAGATGTCCGGAATAAAAATAATAATAGTGATGTGACAATAAAAAAATACACGGTAAATTTTAAAACATTTATTTAAACGAAGGGCAAAAACAAAGCCCGATGGCCATCCGAAAACATTCCCACTGAAACACGAAACGCAATTCAATAGTTCCGGCTTAGAGAAAGGACCATTAGGGCAACGCGGCAAGCAAACAGGGACAAAAATAACATGTTTATTTTAGAAAATGTAACAAACAAATGTGTGTTATATATAAAAACCAAAACAGAATACAAAGAAGCAATTTACAACGTCAAGAATACACGTTTGAGTCAGATCAAATATTAAGCCTGCATGACTTATTCATCTAAGGATAACACTATTATATCTAATATCCTGTGTGCACTGGTTGTAACAGCTGTTGAGCCCAGTCGCATTTAGCTAGTCAGGGTAGACATGTTTTGCTTGACTTCCACCGGATCGGCAAGGGTGCAAGACAGGATGCTTGTTCTCATGCCACTTTTGCTTTTTGCTGATGGTAACACCTGAGAGAGAGAGAGAGAGAGAGAGAGAGCATCACAGACAAGACAGACACAAACACAAACATCTTGGGGCCATCGTTTCCTCAAGCAGTTTATCAAAACAGTCCCAGTTCTGATGTTCACGTGCCCACTGCAGGAGCTTTTGGTTAAGAAGCGGAGTCAGCACAGCCACTAAGCACTCCGTACATAGAAAGCTGTGATGCGCTTTGTGTTGTGACACCTTCCTATTATACCCAACGTTTTCAACAATTTGTGTTGTCTGGATTAGGACTGGACCTGGACCTGCATATCACACAGGACCTGCATATTTGATAATGCTCTGACCAGGTCACCTAGCCATCCATGTCCGGAGCTTGTCAGACTTGCTCAGATCTTTACACTTTCCCCTTTTTCTTGCTTCCAACACAGCAACTCTGAAATCTAAGTGTTCACTTGCTGCCTAATATACCCGACCTCTTTGCTAGGTGCTACTGTAATGAGATATTTAATGTTATCTATGTCACCTCTAAGTTGTTTTAATGATATGGTGGATCAGCAGATAGATAAATAGATAGATAGGTCTTTTTACCTTTACATAAATTTTGCATCTTTCCAGAAGAAACCTCCACTTCATGGCTGTCCGGTTAGACTCCGAGAGACATACAAATTCCTTGGACTAAAAGAGAAGCAAAGTTTGCATTTGTACAGAGAGCTTTTCCCAGTATTAATAAATTTCTCAAAAAATATATATATAAAATAATTAAAACCTATCTATTTATATAAATAAAATAAGGGTTTTGAGTGTACATTAGTCAGAACTTGCTCTTTCAATGATACGTTTATGTTTCATAACCGAAAACCAGTCTCATAAAATTCTTCTGTCTGTCTGTATGTTTGTCCAGCCAGATTTTGTCACAGAATCCCACAAAACTAGCTGGACAAAATTTAACGAAACTTTAACAGTACACAAACCTGCATCAGCATTTTTTTTTTTACTTTTCCCCTCCAGGTGGCATGGCTATACAGCGTATATATACTCAGCAAAAAAAGAAACGTCCTCTGACTTTCAACTGTTTTTACTTTCAGTAAACTTAATGTGTAAAT
>JAQQZT010000006.1:10359166-10370222 GCA_030068275.1 Clarias platycephalus | reverse complement strand
TTTTTTTTGTGTGTGATATATATAGAGATATATATATATATATATATATATATATATATATATATATATACACACACACACACTCATATCACTGATGATATCACTGATTACAATAATGATAATCAGCTTATTTTTAGCTTTAACATTTTAACTATTTCTACAAACTCTTTTCGGGTACTTAACAGCTAGTATGTTAATTAATGTGTGTTAATACTATGTTATTAAAGATGTTATTTCCCTTTTTGGATTATACAATGTTAGTATTTGTTGGATTTAACTCTAATCTTATTTGTTGTTCCACACAAATTTATATAGGTTGTGGTTAAAAAAAAGCTGAAATACTGAAGCTGCAAATGACTGAATTGTGATTGCGTACAAATACAAAATGTGCACAAGTGGATAGATTTGTACCAGTGAACTCATATACTGAACTGTACCAAAAATGTATAGCTATTCTGAAAATACTGATATAATAGATTTATCTAAGTCATGCTTGTTTTTTCCATTCACTGTTGTTGTTGTTTTTTTTTATTTTTTAGTTGACTTATTACAAGTAAAATAACTAATCCTAGGTATTGGACTATAAGTGTTGTCATGCAAATGTGGCAGTTTATTTGGAAGAAGATTTTGCTCTTTGTACTCACAGTACATCCTAGCGTTTGTTCAGCGACCATGCCTGACAGGTTGCAGCCCTGCAGAGTTCCTGTGTGATCAGCAACATCCACCAGCAGATCAAAGGCAGCACTAACTTCACCTGCTTGTCCTTGCTTTGGACAGGCTGAATAAGTGCAGACCTCCATCGCCTCATGGACAAGATATTTGCATCTGTCACTATAAAATAAAAAATAAAATGAATTATGTGAGAAAACACATGCAATTATACTGGGTTCATCAGCTTCCAAGTATTTCTGACTTACCACCTGCTGCGAATTACTTTTGTAATGCAGGAATCTAATCCTAAAGTAGTGATGAACCCATATATCACACCATAAAAGGCATCAGAGCTTTTCTTCGCTCTGTCTTTAACTCGACTTACTGTCAGTACATCATTAATGGAGTCCACTGAGAAATACATGGGGAAAGACAGATTCAGTATCTACCTGATTTCATAATTTTAACCTTTACATAAGCACAAACAACTAACGAACACAACTTTTATGCTTACAGGGAACATTAATATTCACTTCTATCTCTGGCTCTTCTAGCTGTTCACTTTCTGATAATTCCTTGGCATAAGTAAAGAGCTGGTTGGCTTCTAATGTATCTAAATATAAAATAAATAACATGGAATATTTAGTCAAAGGTTAACCTTGTTTTTGTAAAAATGTACACAAAATAAGAATTATATTTTAATAAGAATTTTTAAGAGATATCAGTAGAACATATAACTTACCAGGGTTTATAGTAATGATTGTTTTTGAGGTAGCTGTTGCCACCATACAGTTACGGAAAGTATCAAAGCTGATGCGAGCATCGACTATGAAAAGCACTACAAGTAAATAATATATATAAATTAATCCACATAAATTTTGTACTTTTATTGTAATAAAATGTACTTTACAGTCATTTACATGTTGCTCTTTTGTTTATTAGAATACCTGTCTCTCGTGGTGGCAAGGTCTGCACAAACTGAATTGTTTCTCGATCCCAGCTATGAATGACAATATTTTAAACAACAAATATTATAACAAATGAGAATGTGAATCTGGCAAAAAAAAAAAAAGAAAAAAAGATACCATATGAAAGGGAAGGACATCAAAGTTTCATCAAGCAGTTTAATCTCTAGTTTCTGCCCTTTTCGTCCATCTGAAGTAGTGAAGTACTTTGGCTCTCCAATCTTTGCAGCACAAATTACAACATGTCAAACAAAAAAAATCTTTAAAACTGTTTTGCCAATGTTTCAATGCAAGGACATCTCACAATTTCATACCAATCGCACAGCAGCTAGAATATTAATGAAACTCCCATCTAGGCTTTGTCCATTTGCAGTAATGTCTCCCAGTGAGTAGAAGTCCCCTGAGTCCTTCACTGGTATGTGGAACAGAGAAAGTAATCTGCTCTCTGTGTCTAAATCTGTACACATTCTTATGGCTGAGTGCGCTTCGGTCACCAACAATCTGTATAAACTGAGGACAGTAAAATGTTTTATACATCAAAAAAGAAGTAAGGATCAATGGTTTCAGCCTTTTACTAGATATCTTTCAAAAAAATATTTTTATTAACCTCGGGGTTGAAGGACAGAATCGGTCCTCTTTTTCTGGATCTTTAGTAGCAATAAGAGGATTTTCAATGACAACTAAAAAGGGGTTAAGCATTTAAGGTTACATCACACAGTGCTTGAAACATGAAGACTGAATAACAGGAAATTTCCCTTTTTTTTTTCATTCTATTTTATTATCTTAGGCTTTTTTCAGATAACCTTTAATAAATTATTTGACAAAAGACAAACCTACTAAGATTATTCTTATGGTTGGTTTCGGACGCTCATGAAGACCATTTAAAGGAACACATTGGGAAAGCAATTGCATGCAGATGTGTTAAAACTGAGTGGGAGAGACGACTATCTGTGCATGTATAAAAATGACTATCACAAAGTGGATTCTTTCGTAAAAAAAAAAAAAAAAAAAAAGTGTATTTCCTTTATGTATGGAAATTTTGGTATACTCCAAAGTTCAATTCTTACCACAGTCTCCTATTTTGATATGACTGGAAAGCACTTGAATGTATCCTTCAGTGCCCCATGAAGACACATTAATGAAATGTTCTGGTGAGTCTTTAATTGTAAAGCTGAAAGTAAATCGCTCTGAACCAACATCTAGAATTCAGTAAAATAAAATTATCATTATTATTATTAGCAGTAGTAGTAGTAGTAGTAATACAAGTAGTGTTGAATGTAGAATATACACTGCCTGGCCAAAAAAAAAAGTTGTGATTTCATAAGGGTCAAAATATTGGGTTGCATCAAGCAAAGAATACAACTAATGACATTTAAAATTATTGGAACTGGGTTAAGAACCTTGTAACACATTATCAAAAGTGAAGAATAGTGCTAAACCGTCAACTTTGCGTAAGAAATGTGGTCAGAAAAAATTTATGAATGAAGATCACTTAAACGCTTGGTGAAGTTGATTAAAAAAAAAAAAAAAAAAACATCAGTAAAAACAATATCTATGTTTAATAGTGAAAGTAAGAGCATTTCCATACATACACAATGTGATTAGAACTCACAAGAATGGGACTAAACAGCTGTGTGGCAATGAGAAAAGCACCTGTTAGTGAGAATAATCAGAAAAAAAGCTTGGATTCAATTGGGATCATACTGAATCTACTGAATGAGCAGGTTATCACATCTATGAAGTGTTATAAACTCGCCACCACAGTGTGTGCTGTATTCAAAGCCAAAGATGACAGAATTCAATCTTAGAATATGTGACTTTTTTTTGGCCAGACAGTGTACAGTATGTTACAATTGTCTTGAATTAATGAGTTAGTAATTTATGTGGTGGCCAACTTTTCCTGTCAGGGAATCCTCTTGCATCAGTTTTTCCAATGATAATCCCAACCACATTCTGAAATATACATACACTTTTATTTATACATTAAACCAGTATATAAATTAGGTCAACAGAAAATGACACTTTGTGTAAAACTGTTATTTTCGAGATTAGCGTCATAAACTGAAATCAAATCTTATAAACCAATTGTGTGTTAGTTAGTATTAAGTCAAATAATTACATAATCAAACAAATAAATCATTATAAATAAAACTCTCACCGGACGGGTGATATTCGGGCTCAAGTCAGATATTGAAACACATTCCATCTTTCGACCTAAATCTAAAAACAACAGCTGTAAAACACTTAGTTAACCTCCATGTTGCAGACGTTAAAAATGGCAAATTAGTAGACTTTTATACTATACGTGCTCTTGTACATTATTAATCATATTTTTCTTACCACAAACCCGTCAAGACAAACAAGTGTTAGCTAAGTGCTATCTGCAGGTGGCACGAGCTGAGGGGGGGAAAAACAGCTTGGTGTCGCTGAGCGCGCGCGCGCAACGCTAACGGCAACTCGGTAACTCAGAAACGTTGAAAATGTTGAAAGTTCCGGAAAATTTTTATTTCATTTTTTTTATTATTTTTTTTATTGAAACAATACAAATAGAATACAAAACACATCAAATACATTTAACAATAACAACAGCAGCAATAACAAAAATAAATAAATAATAATAATTACAACAAATCAAACATAAAGGACAAGGAACTATAAATTTAACAGTTCAAAAAAAGGATAAAATTGTTTTTTATTTCTTTTCTTTTTTTTTTTTAATTGTTTTTTATTTCTTCATGTTCCCCTGGTCAAAACATGACGTCATCAACCGGGGCGGACTGGGACCAAAAAGTGGCCCTGGACGTCCTCGCCCACAGCAGCCCACCACATCCCACATCATAATACATTGGCTTATTAATGTGGAGATTAATTTTTAACACCACCTTATTTTATTGTTATTATATTTAAGCATTTTATTTTAAGTATCACTAAACATGTATTAGGTCATCTTTGTTAAACAAATAAATTATGTAGAGCAAATGCAGAAAATGCTAATACTTTTGTATGACTTCACGATCAGTTATTCTAATTATATATAAATTATACTTTATAAATGTTTATTATAACTAATGTAATTGTAGACTACAGTACGCGTTTAACTACTACTGACACTACTCTCATTATACTCATTTAAACAAAATCCAGTTCCATTAAACTGTGTCTATCAAATACACAGATACAGCAATTAAGAGACACCAAACCTGTGAAAAAAAAGAGCGGCCACTTCATAGGTACACCTTACCTTACCAGTACTGGGCTGGACCCCGTTCTTCCTTCAGAACTGCCCTAATACTTCGTGGCATAGCTTTAGCAAGGCGCTGTACATCAATGATGTGAAATCGATCATACTGCTGTTGTCATATCCACACAACATATATTTATACTTGTGGATATTCTTACACGTGTTTTACTGAGAGTTTACAAATCATTTCTGTGCAGTCTGTAAACCCTGCCTAATTTATACCCTTCTATTTTACTTCTATTTTATTTGTCTAACTTTTGTAAATATTGCAAATTTGCAGCCTACATTTTTATAATTTTTTCATTTTTTTTATATCTTTACTGAAAAATTTAATTGTACTCTCCTGAACAACATTCAGAAATATTAGAATATTCATTGCCTGACAGGCCCCCCATGACCATCTATTTATGATAAAGTGGTATGGACGATGAGAGTGAGGGAGTGCGTACCTGACATTTAAACTCTTAATGGTCACCAGCTCCATAGGTCCTCTTTTCGCTGAGATTGAACTTCTATGATATTGTACATCTGTTTTAATCATCAAATACTATGATCAGATTTTTTTTTGCCTTTCAAATCAGGTGTCAGGGGTTACATTTAGGCATTTGGCAGAAACTCTTATCCAGAGCAACTTGCAAAAAGACATGTACCTGTAGCAAATGTAATACAATCAGATGAAAGTTTTAAAAAAGCCTTTCAAATTAAAGAAGGGGAATGAATTTTCCCAGGCACTGGAAAAATCAGGTATCAGGATTGAATGAAAAGCATTTAGAGACATTATACAGTACATGTAGCACTGATAATACTGTACAATAAGTAGAATTTTTTAGAATTAGTGTTAGGAAAATCTGTTTCCCCCTTTCAAGCTGTAGAACAATCAGGAATGAGTGAAAGGCACCCAGAGACATGTGTAAAATATGTTTCCCCATTTCCCATATTAATAAAGTTAAAACTTTTGTATGTTGCGAAATTTGAGGATAATAAATCTATTCAGATACAATATTGCATGTACAGTACAAATGCTGTTATAATAAATTTTATCCCTTTGACCTATTGTATGTTTATCATGGGGAACCATATATCCTGGATTTCAGGACCTTATGTTCTCCATCATACTGTATCTGAGCAAAGAGATGCAAGATGGATGAAAGTCTTCAGAAACATTATTACATACCCCATCCCAAGCCACAGAAGTCTGGGCATAGATATTCATTCAACAAGTACAAGTTGGAAACTTTTGTCATCAGCACCGAGTTTATTTATAGTCCAGTTATATTTAAACAGAGGCAATCACATGTCCTAGTCATTCAACTACATAGCTTCGTGTAAACAGATTTGTTGTCTTATAATTGCTGTATCTGTGTTTGATATACACAGGTAGTTTAATAGAAATGTTTTATGTTTGAATGTATAGAAGAATATTATTGTCAGTACTAGTTCCAGTACTAGACCCAACAAGAATGCATTAGGAGGTCCATTACTCATACTACAACAACCATTTACCATGGCCAAAAAGTTTGTGTACATCTGACCATCACTCCCACCTGTGTCATCAAAAGGCCTGGGGAGCATTTTGCATTACAGTTCATACTAAATATATTCAGTTGGGTATGTTTTATGAAAATAACAAATCTGTGCAAGTATTAAGCTTCTTATTCAAATGTGTACAAATATATATTTGACAACATGACTTGACAGAACTCATTGTGTACAATTTTATTTTCATTTATTGTCTTTATGATTTTAATTGAAAGACTGTGATTAAACTCACAATTAAATATCAAAGTAGCAGTGAAATAAGTTGTATATCAAAAAATACCAATAAAAAAAAACTTTAGATAAATTTAGGTCATGACATCTGCCATTTAAAAAAAAAAAAAAAGGAAAGCCATAATCAGACTGCCTGTTTCATGCCATCATTACTGCTAAAACACTGGCCTCCCAGGAAAACCTTTAATGTCTCAAACTTGTGGAAATCGTTAGGAGAGAGGTAAGGACTGCACAGGGGATGTGGTAATAACTCATCTCACTTATCTTCTATACCGCACGAGGGCTCCGCTTGCATATGACTGCAGTGGGCCCCAAGCTACCTTGCTAGGATCGGCATTCATGGACATACAGCCTTCTTAAAATCGTTTGCTCCATTCAGATGTTTTACTGCAGCTGAGTGTCTCATCAACATGCTGTGCTACAAGTGTTCTATAAATGCTGATTGGTTTTAGGTGTTCATTCATGAGAAATTTCATCACAAGTTCCGATTTGAATTAACTGTGTAGTTTAACAGATTTATTTTTACCAGAAGTTGAACTGTTTCAGTGCAAATATGTACAAATATGCATATTGACAAAAGTCTGAATGTACCTGAACATTTCACCTAAAACCAGATAAAGTGCCATCATTAAAGGATCCACCATATTTCTTCCTAGTTTTAACAAAATTAGAATATTTATACAAAAAGTAATCAACAACATCTATACATTACAGACTCCAGTTTGAGCAGCACAGACCTGGAGAGTTTGTACTACTCACTCACTCATCGTCTATACTGCCTTATCCTGTATACAGGGTCATGGGGGGGCCTGGAGCCTATCCTACTGTAGAAGGCTTAGAGCAAGGGGCAGTGTTCACCCTGGACAGGGTGCCAATCCATTGCAGGGCACACTCATTCACACACTATGGCTAATTTAGAAATGCCAATTAGCCTATAATGCATGTCTTTGGACTGTTGGAGGAAAACGGATTACCCGGTGGAAACCCACCAAGCACAGGGAGAACTTGCAAACTCCATACACACAGACCTGAGGCAGGAATCGGATCTGGCCTCTAGAGGTGCAAGGCGTCAGTGAGAAAATTGATTACTATGACCGATATGAAAGCACATGTTTTAGATTCTTATAATATTGTAATAAATTTTTTTTTTTTTTTACAATGAGGTATAAGGAGGACAACCACATACATCTGTGAACAGGGTCTCCAGTTGGACTTTTTCCTGTCAACTTCATAAACTGAGCGTCCTCTTAATGTACATGCAAGAACAGCTAGAGAGCTTGTTCATGGCTCTTGATTTCCATCCATACTTTAGTGCTGATCAACTTTGTCTGTAAAAACAAAACAAGTAACGAATTAAAGTAATGTATATCATAGACCATCAGATCTGTACAATAGTTAAAAATAAAAAACAAGAATTGAATTCTACTTGTATTATGGTCCATATACCTTTTGGGACAAACTTCAACGAGTGACTAAAAATTCAGAATCTTGAAATTCCTTTTTCTGGACCATCATTTAGAAACTCATGGCCTAGTCCATTACCACACTTGCCACACAGAACCTGCACATGAACCCAAACATAAACCGGTAAAGATTAAGCCTGCTGTTGTAACATTAAAGCTCATGTAATAACGATATTCACAGATCACAGATTTGTTAACCTTATAAGCTGTGAGTGTCTCCATCACTTTAGTTACACTGTCCTCATGCAGGGTTTCTGTGAAGGCTGGCCAAGGGGAGGAGTGGACATACTTGGATCTACTTGAAAATAATGGGTTTGCACATTGAGAGCAAACATATATTCCTGCAGAAGGGGGTTAATAAATTACTAAATAGATGATTATATGATCAATTAGTAAATAAAAAATAATTTGGCATTTTATTTCTAAATCGAATCTTTTGTAAATACAAACACATAAGACAAGAAACTAACATTAGAAAAGTAGTTTTCTGTATTAATAATCCGAATAGTTTATGGCTATGGCTCAGTAGATAAGAAACATCTAGATGATTACCTGGATTAAAGTGGTTTTTGTACACTTCCTTCCCGAAAAAAGAACAAAACGACATTTTGAAGATCTAAAAGCACAACATAAACGCCACAGTGCGACTCCAGTACGCATGCGCTATTGCAAAATTCCGGCCACGTGATAGTTACAAACCTCAACTGGGTGTTAACCCTAAATGTCCAGCAGATGGCAGTGTGTATATGTATTATCTATGCTCAGTGATAAACCCTTCTTTCTTGCTTTCCTAGATGAAAATAAAGACATAACTATCATATATTTTTTTTAAAGCAATTGTCCATTGAGTGGGATTAAATAAAGACATTTGTTTTATTAATTTGGAAAAACAATTAAGAAAAATGTATTGGCACGATGGCATAGTGGTAAACTATTTTGCACCATCAACTTTGCACCTCCAGGATTGAAGGTTTGATTCGCACGAGTGTGTGTATGTGTGTGCCCTGCAAATTTAACAGGGTGTACCTCGCCTTGTGCCCTAAGTGCCCTGGGTTAGGCCCCAGGCTCCCTGTGACCCTGTATACAGAGGTATAAAGTGATGCAGACGATGAGCGTGTATTGGCATATCTTTCTGACATCTTTTGCCATTAAAAATGAATAAATAATAAAAAGGATAGTCACAGTAGGTTCAGTTTATTCAAGATGAACATACAAGAATTAGAGTGCTAATTAAAATAATGCTATGTAGATTTACTTTGCTATTTGTCATATACCCGTGTTCATCATGTTGTAATGCAGTTATTTTGCTCTAAGAGCCTTTTCTGTTCTCCAATTATTCTTTTACTCAAATTTACAGTAATGTTTTAGAATCTCTGGAAGTTCCAACCAGTTCAAAGCCATTCTGTGAATGATGTGCTTCTGAATGGTCTGGCGACAAAGTGTCTGCAATGAGGGAACTAGAACAAAAAGAAAAGAGAGAAAAAAAGTATAATGATTATAGTGTTTTAGTATAGTTTTTAAGTGTGCGTTTGTGTGTGTGTGCATGAGAGAGAGAAAAGGAAAAAATATTGGGAACTCACGGCCATATTCCACTTGTACAATTCTGACACTTTTAGTAGCAGCAAATACATCCACGACAGCATAGAGAGGGAGGGTTGTGGGAATTCCTTTAGCACAGGCACCCATGTCTTCACCATTGATGACAATATGCATATCAGCAAAACCTTGTCTTTTTGGAACATACAAAACTCCTATGCGACTGCGCCTGGCAGTGGGAGGCAAAGTATTCATTTTGTACAAATCATCCAAGATGTGACTAAACCAACCAGGTCGACTCCGTCCCACCAACTTTTCCTTTGGTATGCGCACATTCTCTATAAACAAGTGACTTTCAGTAAAAAAACTTTTAAGATTGCTGCCTTCATTCCCATCTGCTTGACTCCCACCTGTTCCTTGAGCCTCCTCAGCTTCATTCTCAACAACCTTGTTGTGGTTCCTGGTTATGGCAAACACCCAGCTTTGTCCTTGTTCCACCAGGTCAGGCAGAGAATATTCTGGAACCTTTTCCATCGTTTTAGGATCATGTGCAGTTAGTCCAACTCTAAGGTGTCCACACCAGCCTACCTCCTTGTCCTCAATTTCAACCAGAAAAATCTCTCCAGGGTTTAAAGGATGTTTACTAAAGCATATTCCATTAGCAAAACTTTCAACTCGGGTGGCCTTAGTCCCACAGCAATCCAGTTGCACATTAGTACCATGAACTGGGTGAAACTCCATAAACTGCCCCAAAACTGTAGCCATTTTAAAAAGACCTCTACTTTTATCTTGTAAAAATGTAAATTTTACACAAATGACACCAAAGAGTAATTAAGAATATGTGCCTTCTAAAATTCTTTACTTACTTCTACATATTTTAAATCCTTGCTGAATGCACTGTTTTGTGGCCGACAAACCTCTACAACACACTCCAACAAATGACACCAGGAGAAGGTTCTAGCTTCAGAGTGCTCGCTATTTTTGACCCACTGCATGTGTCACTGGCAATTTAAATAGATGTCAAAGGTATGCAGGAGAGATATGGGTGACTGGGAGGAGTCCTGAAAATTCCTAAATAATGATGCCTCTTTAGTGCCATCTACAGGCAGATTGTATATTTAATCATTTTTGCAGTTTAGCATACCCCATGATTAAGTAAATCCAACGCATCGTACATCATAGAAATACAGTAAAATACTGTACTCTAAATTCCCAGTTTGGGATGAACAGACCTTTATCTCAACCATCAACTTTTCTCATTTTTGAATGTGACATTTTATTTATTTACTTATTTATTTTTTTGCGCGCTAATCTGTCTGTGCGCTGCGCTCACTTTCTGCTCTCTTCAGTGCACGCATGGCTGAACGTAACGGTTGGCGTGGTAACTGTAATAGCAACCCGTGGCGCCGTAGGACCCAAATGGCCCAAAA
>JAQQZT010000006.1:10324167-10334538 GCA_030068275.1 Clarias platycephalus | reverse complement strand
ACAGACTGGTGCACTCGGCATGCTTTTAAGGCCTAGTGATGATGTTGTAATCGGATACAGGTGTGTCGTGATTGAGTACTGGGTGTGCTGAAAACTCTGGAATGGAGTTAGGATTGTGAGGTGCTTGGTGGGTCGAGCTGGCTCGTGACAGGTTGTTTAAGAAATGAGAAGCTACTTTCATGGTTTTCTGCATTAAGTTGTAATAAAATAATTATCTAAGTCAAGAGTATTGACAAATATAATGTGCCTAAAATAATACCACAAAAATTTTTTTTTAGAACTCACTCATTCAACATTCAAAATTGGTAGTGGAAAAAGTAACCGAACCACAGCAATAATCTCAACCAGGTGCTTCCTGTAGCTGTGAGTCAGACCTGCACATCACTCCAGATGAATTTTAGCCCATTTTTCCTGGCAAAACTGCTTCAGCTTTGTCATATTCTTTGGACGTCTCTTGAATATGACTCTCTTCAAGTCATTCCATAGCATTTCTATTGGGTTGAGGGCTGGGCTCTGACTTGGACACTCCAAAAGACGGATATTGTTTTTCTGAAGCCGGGCATATGATGCCCTCAAATCTTTGACCGTCATTCTGGGTTGTTTCTTTACCTCATTTATGAGTCTCCGTTGTGCTCTTTGGGTCATATTACTGGGCGCCCACTTTTTGATAAGTGTAAGCCAGAGTAGCCACAGTCCCAAAGTGTCTCCATTTGCTGTAAACTGGTGAATTTCTTTGAAATCACTTTGTAACCCTTTACATCTTTATTTAAATCAACAATTGTTGATCATAGATACTCTGAAAGCTCTTTTTAGCAAGGCTTAACTCACATAAGCGTATTCCTCTTGTGTAGAGCACAAGTGGTTTTTATTAATCAGTAGCTCTAGTCCACACCTCCAAACTCATTTTCTTAACCAGACTCCAGGCATGCTGACAACTGACTCCAATAAGCTTTTTTAACTCAATGATTCGCATACATTTTCCACTAGCACTGAGGTTTTTATAGTTGTTCTCAAAAAAGACATGAAAGATCATGATTTTTTTGTGTTATTATTATAGGTACATTATATTTGGAAACACACTTTACTTAGATGAATATCAAATCACATTTTATGACAAATTAATTGCGAAAACCATGAAATTACAAAAGATTCACATACTTTTTCTTGCAACTGTAGTTTCAAGGCATTTTGCTAGTACAAAAGTATGTAAAAGCCTCTTTACAAAGGCTTTAGTTCTATTCTGCATACAAACTGTTTTGTTGTCTATTCTATGGTTTTTGTAAATTGTGTATATTTCAGTAACCCAGGGAATTATTTTAGGCACACTTTTGATTTAAAAATGAGTGTTTATATTACTGACATGTGAGAATGTTTAGAAAGTTGAGGCACTGGATTGCATATTGGAGGGTCGGGCAGCCTTGCATACAGTAAGTGAAAGACAAAGGGAGGAGGTGGTTTGCTCAGATTAAAAAGCCTGGTCAAACAAGGAAGCAAAACTCTCAGTAAACTTACAGTAAATCCCAAGATAGGATTATCATTTAGGGGAATTGATTTGATACATTTCTGTTTGCTAATGCAGTGGTTACCTTAGGACCAGCCAAGGCATACATATTAACATTAGCCCTTTCTCTCGCTTATGGGAGAGTCCAAGTCTGGCTTTGTGCAAGAGCAACTTTTAGCCACAGATGACGGGTTCATAAGACATCAACACGTTTACTATGTTTGTTTAATCTTGAAAGACTATTAGTAGTTCTTAATGCTACAGTAATCCCTGTCACCCTAACTACGGGCAGCTGTAACCTCAAACAGTGGAGAACAATATTTGCATACACAAATATTGTTTGACTGAACTTTGGACTTGTGATTAAGTGTAACTAAGCAAATTACAGTATATGCACTTGCGATAAAAAAAATTATAATTGACCGACAATTTCCTGTTACAATGGCAATGCATGTTTTAGCACAAGTTCTAAGTTTTGTAATCAAAGGAAGGTGGTTGTTCATGAAATATATCATAAATCTAGTCACTAGATTACACAAATCCTAGTACAAAACACTGAGATTTATTCACATTAAGTATATTAAACTGAGTGGAAACGTTTTCCTCATCCAATTAATCTCATTATATTGTAAATGTTGCCTTGTATTAATCTATAGTAATTCCCAGTAATACTACAGTAATATAGAACATCACCTCACCTTTACACAATCAAATAAAAAAGAAGACAATAGAAAGATTTATTTTATGAATCTTTGTGTCTTAGTGCATAACTCTGTACTTCCTTGGTAACAGGAACATTTGTCTGTGTTTACTCTTGTTACCAAACTGAAACAGACATTATGTCTTATAAGGAAATGCTTACTAGCAATAGCGTACATGAAAGAAAATTCCTTAATTAACAGGAAACACATGATAACATACATGAGCCGGTTTCCTCAACGTTTCATAACATTTCCATTATTACATTTAGTTACAACTTAATTCACTTGTGTAGCAAATTTGTTATTTAAATGATTTGAAGTCTGTCAAACATTGATCATGTCATAAAAATCTATATATCTAAAACCAAAATCATGCTTAGTGGCGCAGCTAGTTTATGTCACGCTGTGATCGTGTCCTCAGTTTAATAGTGGACAGAGTCATCATCACCTTTTACTGTATGTCGTACTGTGAGGTAAAAATATGTCGCTGAAACACTGGAGCAGCATGAGGAGCACTAGCGAGTTGACTGCACACGTTATTATGCTGTACAAAAGCATCTTGCATTCATCAAAGAAACTAAATTATAAAAAGATGACTTAATATCTTGTAATTATGACTTAATGCCTCAAAATTATGACTTAATGTTTCATAATTCTGACTTACATTTATGCGATAATAAATCACAATTATGGGATATTAAGTCAGAATTATGAGATATAATTTTTTTTTTAATGTGCTTCCATAATGACGCACTACCTTGCCATTTTACCTTTTGTTTTCCATGCCTCAGGACTGAGTCTTAATCTAGAGTTCTCTTTCTTTCTTTCTTTCTTTCTTTCTTTCTTTCTTTCTTTCTTTCTTTCTTTCGTTCTTTCTTTCTTTCTTTCTTTCTTTCCTTCTTACTTACTTACTTAAACATTTTGACATTAATTAAATTTACTTGAACATTTTGTTATTTGCCAATGAAAAAGGATACAGTATGTATAAATATTAACTGTCTGCAAAAAATCTGTTGAGGCTGTCATTTACCAGATCTCCAGGCCTACAAAAGTGTTTATAAGTCAGAGAACCTGCCCTTCCAGGAAAACAAAACCTATGGCGATGGGACTAAACACGCTGTTCCAGACTAGGCACTCATGGGAAAATGCAGGGAATCCACAATCATTTAATTGTCTGTTAAACGATCAAAGGCCAACAGAATAAAAAATACACCTACAGTATTTGTTTCATTAACAACATCGTACTTAAACATTGTAGGCTGTATTTCAGATAATACATTACACACAGAATCTATATACTGTTTATTGCAGAGCAGTTCATAACATTATAGTGTTGTTGTTAGTCTTTCTGCTGCCCCCTACAAAGGGTCACCACAGTGGACCATCTGATCCGCTCAGCAGCTTGTAAAATAGTAAATTGAAATTCATTCATGCTAACTGTCTGTTAAAGTACATTCCACTAAACCACGCAAACTCCTAAAGTTTGATGAACATTTCATGAACTCATGACCAGATTTTTGTATTTCTCTATTGATCAATATGTTCTATATGTTCAGTAAAATAATTTAATATTTTTAGTACACCAAACTGTTAAACGTTTATAAAATGTAGTTGCTATACTTTTAAACCATTTTCACTGTTCAAATTTACGGTATTGTATTTTATTGCTATGATATTTTAAAATGCTTATAGTACAGGTAGTTATACATTTATTTTAAACTCCCAACATGGAGTATGGAATGCCTACTTCATAGTATAATTTCCAGTCTATATTATTCTCCTGTTTATTAAGATTTCATAACATTTCTGAGCTATGGCAGAAACATTATTACAAACTGTTTTTAAGGAAGCAAGTTTATACAGTAGTTGATAAGATAAAATATGAGATAATAAAGCATGTGGTTCAGATAATACAACTTCTGAATGTTTAAATCTTAAAACAGCGTGTCCTTGCTGGCCACTTGTTTTACTGGGTTCTTAGTTTAACTGTTTTCTTAGTTCATTCGAATTCTATCTACCCGACTCTATTTTATCTATTTTATTAATGTCTGTAATCTATTAAAATGAATAGTTAATTATAGGACTATTACCTCAGCCAATAGTCTGATAAAAGTGCTGGAGAGTGAATAGGCTAGAACAATGTATTTTTATCACTGATTCGGTTTTAAATGTAAATGTAATTGTTTTGCTTTGAAGGAAATCATGGATAAACATTATAGTCAAAGTGCTACAAGTTTAATTTGTTTTACTGATGCAACCAAAGCCTTCATTTATAAAGTCTTTATTATCTCACATTAATTTTGGTGCATTATTTAGTAAGTTGAGTCAGAAGTTGGTTTCCTAGATTCATAGCCTAAATTTGTAGTCCCTACATTTGTACATCAGACGATTAGAGCAAAATGAGCCATCAGGTTTGGACAAATTGTATTTTATTTCCCTTTCTTTTTAACCTGAATCTTTTGTCAGTGCAGTTGAATAGAAGTTGAACAGTTATTTAAGATATGTTCACAGTATGCAAAATATTTTATATTAAATATATTGCTATTAATACTAATTATACTAACTATACTAACTAATTGTGAGAAATAAAGCAAACCAGTGTTTCCTGGTTCTTTTCCTGTACGGTATGCCCTGGAGAAAGGAAGTTAAAATATTTAGGTCATCACATAACTCTAGCAAATGATAATGAGATTTACAGACAGTGTCTGACATTAAATGCATAGCGTAAATACTGTAAGCACAAAGTAGTGATGGCTAGAATAAAGCTCTATATACAGTAAAGCTTTTTGCATCCTTATTTACAGTTTACTGCCCACATGTGATACAGGAACATAAAAAGCACCATACATACAGTAGACTTACTAAAATTTGTATACATTATATATACAAAGCTTTTCATATAAGAGTATACAATTTGCTAGATAAAATTATTTATTTATAATTATATGTACACAATATGAACAAACTTTCTCATAATTTGTTAGTTATACATTTTATTTATATATTGGAAATGCCACTGATAGATATTATCTGGAAAGATAAGGAACACTCTTATTGTGAAGATGATGATCAGGTTTGATGATGATTAGATTGATCAGGTTTACAGTATGTAAATGGGCATTGGTGGCTCAGCGGTAAGCATCCAGCGTAAAACCTGCACCAAGTTGTGCGGATCGAATGATCCGCTGTGGCGACCCCTTGACGGGAGCAGTTAAATGACCAACAACAACAACAACATCAGGTTTATGGAAATAATCAAATAGAGGGATGTATAAATAAATATGCACATTCTGTTTTCATTTACTGTAAAATCCTAAAAATGGATGGGATTTCCCCACCTGCAAAATGACATGACTGTGTTTTTTTCTGCCACCCATTCCTTTATCTTTCAATAAGCACCTGAAGGCTTAAATTCTTAAAAATAACAAGGAACCAAACAGTTGTATGCCACTCCCTGTTACTGTACTGCTGCTAATGCAACTTCATTTTCACTTTTGACAAAATGAAAACTTTTCCCATGTTGATGATCTAAGGGATGTTGTATAACTTGACATATCTACAGGATTTAGTTTCGTGTACTTTATTTGATTGTACAGTAGAGGTGATCAAACCATGTGGGGTGAAGGTTAGGTGAAAAATCCCCCTCCCCCATAAAATAAAGAAATATATAAATAAGCAAACTAACACATACATACATACATACATACATACATACATACATAGACACACACACACACACACACACACACCACACACACACACACACACACACACACATACATACAGAAACACACACACACACACACACACACACACACACACACACACACAAACACATACACAAATACATACATACATACATACATACATACATACATACATACATACATAAGATTTAAGTAAGAGTTCGTCAATCTGTACCCATTTGCTCCCAGTGTTGTCAGGAAAAATGTTTGACTATGTCTGGCATGCACTTTGCTTCAGTACAGACCAAAATATGCTTCAGTATAATCTACAGCAGTGATCTCCCCCCTTCCTTGTAATTAAGAAAAACTGAGCTATCTGAATTATCACCAAACAATACTGTATGCAAGCTATTCACAGAGCTAAGCAGTGCATTCTGTAATCTTGTTTTATACCTGAGCTGCATCCAGTAGATGGCAGTAAATTCACATTACAGCACATAATTTTTTTCATTTTTCATTCCTTTCATCTTCTATACTACTTATCCTGTACACAGTCGCTGGGGCCTTGGCCCGATACCAGGAGACTTTCGGCATGAGGTGGAGTACACCCTGAACAGGGTGCCAATCCATCAGGGACACTATAGGCATTTGGTTATGCCAATTAGCCTAATCTGCATGTCTTTGGACTGTGCGAGGAAACTGGAGTACCCGGAGGAAACCTACCAAGCACAGAGAGAACTTGCAAACTCCATGCACACAGAACTGAGGTAGGAATTGAATCCCTGACCCTGGAGGTGTGAGGTCACAGTGACATTTCAGCACAAGCATTGCTAAAACCGACAGAGCTAATGTATTACTGCTAATACGTGGTTATATTTAATCTACTGTTCTTTGCTCCTATCGAGGGAAGACTGAAAACACTTTATTGGTGAACCTCTTAATGTTACCTCCACTGTTATTTACTTTTCAGTTTGAGGTAAGTTTGGCAACTAAGAACTAGTTTGTCTTTAAATGTTGCTTAGATTATAAATACAAATGCAATTGAAATTATAACTCATTCATTTGATTCAATCATTCTATTCAATTACCTAAACTTAATTTAGGGTCTCAACAAGTTTCAGATGAAACATTTAGTTCAAGTTAATGTATTATAATTTATTTAGAAACCTCTTGAATTAAAATGATCTCATTTCCAATGTAAGTTTAAGGAATTAACCACAAAGACATTTTAAATGACATGCTCTTTGTCCAGGTGCCGTGGTGCCGTAGTGATTAGCACTGTTGCCTCCCACATCCAGTTTCTCTGGGTATTCCAGTTTCCTCCCACAGTCCAAAGACATGCAGATTAGGCTAAGTGGCATTCCCAAATTGCCCGCAGTGTGTGAGTCCTGAGATGGAATGGCACCCTGTCCAGGGTGTACCTCGCCTTGTACCCAATGTCTCCTTCCTGGGTTAGGCTCCAGGCTTTTTCGCAACCCTGTACACATTATAAGCAGTACAGAAGATGAATGAATTATTATTATTTTATTTTTTTTTAACAAACGTTACAATAGTTCAATACTTATTTTGGGATTTTATTTTATTATTGTCAGCAGTGCTTTAAAAATATTGATATGAACACAACTAGCTAAATAAAAACAGACATCCTTTCCAAACCATCCTTTTTTTTGCCAACAGGAAAAGCGACTTTTATTTTATAACGGAAGTTTATTGCCTTACGTATGACAGGAAGGTCAATGTGGAGGTTTTAAACTCGTGTTGTGAGATTTATACGTGTTCAAATAATTTGTATGTGCTTAGAGGTAAAAGTCTGATCTTTAAGCCGAGTCGCGTGTGTTAGCTTGTGGTGTTTAGGGCTATTCTTCATCATTATCGTTATAGGTCATTGCAGGAGTGGTTTATGTGGGTAAAGCAGCGATGTTGCAGAGTGTGTGTAAGTGTCACCGGCAGGTCTCTGGAGCTCTGCTGTCTTTTACTGCGCGATCATTAGCATTAACTTCACCAGCGCACGTGCGGAAAGCTCTGTACGGAAGTGCTACAGCAGGTGAGGTCGTTAGATCACTGTGCAGTCAGGTAGAGTGTGTGAGTGTGAGTGAGTGTGTGTGTGTGTGTGAGTGTCTTATGCTTTAGGTTTATTTATTCTGTTCTCTTAAACAGAGCGTAGGAAATTCTACCAGGATGTCAGTATCTCGCAAGGTGAAGGTGAGCATCTCTTCAACAAAAAAAAAAATTCATCCATGAAGCACTTTGTATTACTGTGTGCAGTACACTGCTCGGCCTAACAACTAGCAAAAAGTCTCTCTCTCACACGCTAATATTTAATTTGTCTGAATTTTGCATTGATTACAGCTGTCGCATTGTTTCCATAAGCTTATGCATTTACATTACATTTATGGCATTTGGCAGACACCCTTATCTAAATTGACTTACATTTTAAAAATCTTATTATATCTGATCAGTTGAGGGTTAAGGGCCTTGCTCAAGGGCCCAAAAGTGGCAATTAGGTGGTTGCGGTTTAAACCTGGGACCTTCCGAACCAACGCCTTAACCACTGAGCTACCCCTGACCCCGTCATGAAATTATGCAAAATAATAATTTTCATTAAAAGTCGCATTAATTTCATAAAGATCTTGCATTGATGATGATATGAGAGTCAAATCGCTGTGTAAAGCATTCTCAGTGGGGACTGAGTGTGAGCCCAGTGAGTTCTGCTGTCATCATCTTTTGAATATGCTGGTGCCATCGGGATAGGAAAAAAAGCATCGATGTGATAACCTGGTAATTAAGTATATTCATCTGACCTCATTTTTCGCTAACCTTGATGCTGGACAATAAGTTGATCCTTCTGTAACAGAGTAACATCTTTGCCATGACCATTGAATATTTCTTCTGACATGGTGGTTTAAAAAAAAACCATACTAATTAATATAAATATTAACATATTAATCACTGCAGTAATTGTCCAATGGAAGGCTCTTATCCATTTGCTTATTTAAATCCAGGTAGTGACTTTGTTTTTTTTCTTTGCCAGGCAATGTAACAATGCATTTAATTATTGAGTATCTAGCACAAGCATGTTGTCATGGCTTAATACTGGTTGTTGTCTGATACAGGTGGGCTGTTTGAGATAAACTTGGACAGGAGAAAGCTAAAAACTCCGGGGGGAAAACTTTTTACTGTGCCCAATGAAGCCCTGGCCATTGCTGTTGCAACGGAATGGGACACTCAGAAGGACACACTAAAATTCTACACCATGCATCTAGTAAGAAACTTTAATGAAACATAGATTTGTGAGATTATACTGGGATAATTTTTGTGTCTAATAATCTGTTTTTATATTATTATTTTTTTAAAATAGACCACTCTGTGTAATACAGCAATCGATAACCCAACACAGCGAAACAAAGACCAAATGATCTCTGCTGCCCTGAAGTTCCTAGATACTGACACCATTTGGTATGCAAACTGAGTGCCTTTACGATTTTCAGTTTAAATAGTTTTGTATAATCAAAATACAGTCTTAAGACCAGGCAGTCAAACTGATGCATTTGGTTGTGAATAAAATGGGTTTATTCACAACCAAAATGCATCAGATGACAAAGACCCTGTCACATGAGATTAAATTCTATTAACATATCTGTGTCCACGGTGTTGGAACTTAACCAATTTCTTGCCATATAAACAGATGAATGGTTCACTGTTTGTGAAGAATAATGGCCTAAAAGTTATCTCTCAGGTCAAATTATCCTATAAAACATGTACTGTACACAGTTACCCAGAAGAAAGGAACATTTAACTCATGAATCACACATACATTGGATTAAACCGCGTACTGAATAAATGCATAAGAAGGAATACTAAGTATTATTTAAATTTGTTACTATATGCCTTCAGTTACAGAGTAGAAGAGCCTCCAGGACTTGTTGAATTACAGAAGAATGAATGGGACCCAGTTATGGAGTGGATTGAAAAAAGGTAACCTTCTATGAATCATTGTTACAAAGATTGTCTTTGCATGACACAAACATCTACCTGCACGTACAGAGAAAATTCTAATCTGCTAATCTGTTATATGTTTGTATACTTTTAGGTACAACGTTGTCATTGGGTCATCCTCTAGTATAATGGGCCCGCAAATCCCAGAGGAGACCAAAGAAACATTTCGTCAGCAGCTTAATTCTTATAATTTGTGGTCTCTGACAGGTACAGATACAGTAAATATATCTTTCATGTCTGCATGTGTTTGCATGTTTGGGTTTTATCTGGAGTATACTTTTTAGTGAAGCAGCTAACTGTGTGGTTCTCATGTTCCTAGTTGTTTGTGCAAAAGGTTGCTGAGTCATGTTTGTTGTACTTGTGATGTAGTGGCAGAAGTTTGTGTTGTCAAATTAGTCTTGCAGTTAAACATCAGGGCCCGTATTCACAAAGCTTCTTAAGCCTAAAAGTTGCTCCTATTGACAAAATTCTAAGAAAATTCTTAGAA
>JAQQZT010000006.1:10272260-10308976 GCA_030068275.1 Clarias platycephalus | reverse complement strand
TAAAAATAGAAATATACTGTACAATAGAAATTTTCTTTTAAATTGAAATTTGGTGGAGGAAGTGTGGTGTGCAAGTAACAACTTTTGACTAATAGTGTTCATTTGCTGCATTGTGTGGCAATTATGCTTGTGAGATCAGGCATAGATCAGATAGACATGTAATGTCCATGTTTATTGTCTTTTCTTTATTGTCTAAATTATAGTCCACCTTTTGAAGACACACAGGCTGCAACTGGAGCGCCTCCTACTCTTGAGCTTAGACAACAGAACTCTGCTGGGGTGAGTGTGTGTAATAAGTGTGTGTTATCCCTTTTTCTTTAATATTTTTTTTTTGTTGTTATGAAAAATAATTACTTTTGAGCATATTATTCTCCTAAATGTGAACAATTTGAGAACTGTAAAAGTTGCAGAGCTCTTTCACAACACACCTTTTTCTTGATGTGTATTTTGGATCATTTTAGTGTTTAGGCAGAGGCATTGCAGTTGTTTTCATTTTAAGCTATTTTGTTAAATTGTTTTCTTTATTTTTTTATGTTTTCTGGCCTTTTTTGTTTGTTTATTTTTTGTTGTTTGTTTGGGTTCTTCATGACTTCGACCCAAAGTTCGCTCTTGACCAGTCCTCTGTCATGGATGACATTGAGGAATGGCTCTGTACTGATGTGGTGAGATGTTTTTGTTTGTTTTTTAATTACATATTTTTGCTTCTTTTTGGGTGCTGCTTAACTTAATTTTCTGAAAAGAAATATACTTTGCTAACGGTATATTTCTTTTTGTTTCCATTTTTGTTTAAACAACCAGCTCTGCCTGTCTAGCAACTTCACTAGGAGTCTTGTGGCCCATTAATGGCTTTTCGTAAATGTTTCCTCTTCATATGGACGTTTATGGATATTCTGTGAAACTGCAGTAAACAAATTCCAGCATATGGTTTACTAATAATTACACATTTGTCTGCCAGTTTCTCTTTGCTTTGGCTTTTTCTTAACTGGATATGGGGTGAATTCTAAACAAGATCATTAAGGCCTTGTTCAGACTGCCAGCCCAAATCCAATTTTGTCATATCCAGATTGGAATCAGTTTCCTTTCATGTAGTCATGTAGGTAAAAAAAACACATTAAATCTGAATTTTGCAAATCCGATCTAAACCGCATACAGAGGTGGTCTAAAATCAGATTCAAAATGGATTTCTAAAGATGTGTCAGTCTGGATTCTCTACCCACTTGAAAAAAAATGAAGATAATTTTCTAGAAAGTTAAGTTGACGTGCTTAAGGATGTCACAATACAGTAGGTCTTTTTCTGTTTTTGCCACTAACCGCTATGTATGTAAAAGCAGCGACCTTGAGTTTTCCAAGCATCTAGATTAACAGTGTTTTCCAGAAGAGCTGCTGGCTTAGCCACAGTATGGAAATGGAGAACAATAGATAGGATAACAGTCTATCAGATGTGGCCTGTCAGTCCCAACAGAGCCAAATCCGATCTTATCTTTTTCAAATAACATTGTGGACAGTCAGATAAACAAATTGGATTTATCTGCAGTTTGAACAAGGCCTAAGACATTGTTCTTAGAAAAATGCTCATTGATGTTTGTAGCTTGCTTACATCACATGTCTTGGCATCAATGCTGCTTTAATTTCTATTTCTTTCAAATGTTTTCTTTATTTCTTCAACAGAAAGGAGATGAAGGTGAAGAAGGCGTGACAAGTGAAGGTATACAAATCTTATTACCATGAAGTGAAGTGACATATTTATCCACAAATTTATGGTTTTAGTTGTCCAGTAAGATTAGTGGCAAACAGGCATAAACTAGACCAGGCTAAATCATAAATATCACACAGGTTAATGGTTAAAGATTAATCAAGACAGGCAAGTGACAACAGCTTTGAATCATCACACACTTTGTTGCTGCATGTATGACCGCGACTCTACCATTGCCTTGTCTCTTTCTCATTCAGAGTTTGATAAGTTTTTGGAGGAGAGGGCTAAAGCTGCAGAAATGGTCCCCACACTTCCCAGTGCAGATCCAACCAGTGCAACTGGCTCGGCTGTAAATGCTGGAAAAAAGCCAGATCGATCTGAAGACTCTCTGTTTGTCTTGTAGAAGGATTGTGAACAGTTGGGTGTGTGTTCAGCCCCCTGTGTGTGGTAAGTCGGTGGTCCTGCGGACTCAGCGGCTCCCCCGTCTTTCCTCTGCTTCCCGCATAACTACACAATCAACACTACGGTGGCTGCCTCCTATGCAGTTTGTTTTCGGCAACTAGTTTTTTTGAAGGGATCCTACATACAGACATTTTCATGAGCTTAAAAAAAAATCATAACTTAAGTCTAAGAATGTAAGAGTTATTTTGTTAAGGAACCACATGTGAGGACCTAAGCAAGCTTAAATTTTAGCATTTTGTGTTGTAATGGAATTATTTTTTTTTGGCTTACATTATTTAAACAGTTATTCCACAGCAGTGTTGTGTAGCTTACTACCACTAATGCATCTCAGATGGTTAGCAGGTGCTGCTAATACAGAAAGATGTAATCTAATCATCTTTTATTTTAGCTGTGTGTAACGCTTGTGATTTAATGCACCTGAAGACCTCAGTAGCACAAACTTTAGAGTTAAAGAAAATGATAAGTTTTACTAATTTCTTTCTTCCTAGAAAGGTTTCACTCTAATAACGGTCAAGTCAGATTTATTTATTATATTAGCTGAAATGTCTATTAGGGAAAAATGAACAGAGGAAGGATAGTAAGATCATTTTGTAGTATATGTGATTTGCAAGTACATGAACTTCAGAGACTGGCTCAGTTGAGTTCAGTTACATGAGCTCTGTTTTTTTGTGGACTACCTCACAAAGCTGTGAGAGGAAAAAGGGTACAAAAGTGATGGTTAAAGCAGAAGATACCTTAAGTGTAGTGATTGATGAGTGTTTTTGTGCTGCCTCAGGATAATGTGTGTCATTAATTTAGATGTGAAATGTATTTAAGAAGTCACAATGGGATAGATGCATTAATATGTATATTTAGTATTATTTGCACTGAAGCAAAGATTGAGCTTTTGTTCAAATGCAAATCTTAGGTGTTGAAATGCTGCCTGTTACGCGAGTCATATTCCAAGTAAATAGAGTTCAAAGCTGATGGTGACTGCAAGGCAGGTTAAATTGGATTTTTTCCCCTCACACAACTACTGTAGAAGTGATGTCAATCTCAATGCTGTTACTAGAAAATAAAATGGATCTGCCTTAATGAACAGAAGTCATATGCAGCTAACATGTACCTACTTGGTTAAGTTTTAAATTCTGTATGTTGAATATGCTGTTTGATACGTTTGCGTGTTTTTGCCGGGTGTGAATCACAGATGTGTGCCGTTTTATTGGACCAAACTACATATATCTGCTTATAGGTGTCCAGAAGAATAACTTGTATCGCGGTCTTGTCCATGGGAAATTAAGGGATGCCTTGCTGTATAGTGTAGAAAAGCTGTATAGTGATATCAGAAAACACTGCTATGAGTTGTCACTCAAAATATGCCAAAAAAGGGCATCTTCTACAATCTCCCCAGCTCCCCGTTAAAAAAAATTAAAATAAAAAATATGTGGCCAATTGACATGGAAATCTGTACTATCTGACTACCTTCCCCTATCCCACATTAGTGTGTAGTAATAGTTTTTCTGTTTTGAAATATATGCTGACTCAGCACTTTATTTTCACAGCAAATGGAGAACATTTTGAGGTTGTTAAAATAGAAAAAAAAAAAAATTATGTTTCACTTGGGTAACATAAGGCATGTGTAGATGAACATTCACGAAGTTAATGGACACCCTTAAGTTTATGCAAAAAATGTATGCACATGTTAAATGTTTGAACAAGTAAGTATTTAGCTATTAATGCATTATTAATATTTTGTTCCCTTTTCTCTTGTGGCTTTAAGAGTAACAGCTCATGTAGACATAGAATGCGAGGGTTGCTCTTAACAGATCTTCGAGCAGCACAAAGATGTCTTTCAGAAGGCCAAGGTCATAACAGCTGTTCTTTAAATTGTTGTACTAAACTATATATATATATATATATATATATATATATTCTCTTAACAGTATTGATATGTATAAATTTACTTAACGATATGTCTGTGGAACACTCTCAAATGGACCAACAATCTGGCCCCTTTAAAAAAAATGTGTATTTTGGGGGAATTTTCACTTCTTGGCAAACGTGGGTCTATTGCAATCTGAAAAGAAGTCATAATAATGGCAACAAATTTTGGTGCATACTGTACATTTTAGCATTAAACTTAGGGTGTCTATTTTTTTTTTCCTGTCTGTGTAGGTATTTAACATCACAGTTAACTTCAGTATAATTTTTTATACTGAAGCCACAGAAAGATTTTTTGAAACAAAGTCTGAAATTGTTCTGCCAAGAACCCAAGCCAAGCTGGAAAAGATGTTACTGGAATTAGGGTTAGAAATGTCCCACACATTATTAAAACCTGAATGGATAGTGGCAGACCATCATCTTCATTAAAGAAATGTGATCGGAACATACTCATGACTAGAGATAATTTGAACGATTAGAAATCACAGCTATATTTTATAGTAAATTAATAGCATTTCCACACACACATTGAATTATTTTTTTCAATTTGCTAAGTAGCATAAAGATTGGACTTTGGAGGAATTTAAAAAGGTCTAATGAGTCCAGACTGACCCTATTCCAGATCGATGGGCATGTCAAAGTAAGAAGGGGAGTGCATGAAGCGATGCACCCTTAATGGCATGGTGGACAAGCCCCTGGAAGCAGTGTTATGATCTGTGGTTGCTTCAGTTGGTCAGGTCTAGGCTCAGCAACGTTATGTGGCAATAAAATGAAGTCAGGTGATGACCTGAATGTACTGAATGACAATGGATTTTTTTCTTCTTCCCTGTTGACAGCCATATTCTAAAGAGTGTCTCTGGGAGTCATTTTCACATGTACAATTGAAGACATTGCTTTCTAAAATAAATTCTGTTCATTTCTGAATTTACATTCCATAGACAATTTAAATGTTGCTGTTGGCAAATATGGCTTGTTTCTAAAATGTGATTTTGTAATATTGAAGTTTTTTTCCCCATCCTGAACAGAGTTGCTCCACACAGACTGTGATCTTTGCCTCATTTTGAGTTAGGAAAAACCCTGTTCGTATTAATGTTGTATTTGTGTTCTGAGTGGCTAAACTACAGAGAGACATTGTGCTGTCGTAAAAACTATAATTTATAAAATAACGCCCTTCTTTAGATTCCGCTCCCTCACAATGGCAGGTAAAGAAAATTGTTCTGGACAAACAAGTTGTTCTCCTGGACACACAATCTGGACCTTTAATAACATGCTGGTTGGACATTCAATTATGGCTATAAATGTCTAGTAAACCAATGGAACAGTGATGTGATGTTAGAGAGAAACAAAGAGGATTAACAGTGTTTATCGTGACAGTGGTGATGAGGTCTGATGCAACAAAATAGTGGTTTCTGGCATTTGTAGGATTTAGTTAGAGAATATGTTTAAAAATGTCAGGCTTGGTGAGATTAATGAAAAGTCAGAGGCAAATTGTCAGTGAGAATTCATGGAAAGAGGGAAATTAATATTTCATGAGTATTTTTATTTAACTGAGTAATTTAAATGAAAATTTATTTAATGAGTTCATGGTAAATTTTGAAGAATGGGAAACAACAATTTTACTCTGCTATCAGAAATCAATGATAATAAGCAACAACTTATGATCAATTATTATATAAATGACTCATTTTAAGGTACCTAATTTTATGAATATTTATTTTCTGAACTTATATAACATCTGGTCTATGATGAAATATTTTATCTATAGAAACATTACTTCATTTTATGAAAACAAATATGTGCAATTTTTGTGTATGAGTGTTTTTATGAGTAGAATAACACTCGTCAGCGTCTGCACTACATCATTTGCCGTTTGCATTTCAGTATGAATAGGAGTGTATCGTACTTTGTAGCCTATTTGTGGAGAATGTTTGGAATAAGTGATTTAAATTTTTTTTATTATATCACTATTGGAATGGTAAACTGAATGCAATGATCAACTTCACTTTGAACTTGACTTTTTATTTGTGTGATTTTTAAAGCTTGTGTTAATAGAAACCTGAGTGTGTTTGTGTTTTGCTTTTTGGAAGCTGTTTAGAGCCCTTTGCACCTCACAGTTCAATGACCATGACTATCAGTTTAAAGATAATACAAATCATTGACTTCACTGCAATCAGAAAAAAAAATGTCCAATAGTTGATTAAATGACATATAGTGGTCAGCACATGCTCTTTAAAAAAATTTTTTTTTTTTACGTTTACGTGAGAAGGCATTTCTTTAAAATCACTGCATCTTCATAGCATTTTTATATACATAGTAGTAGTTCTTTTTGTCTGGATATGTATTTGAAGTGTTATGTGTCTGTATGAGCATACTCCCACTCCTGCTGCCGGAAACATTCATTTTATAGGGAGAAAGGACAACATGTAAAGAGATTTCGAGTGTGTTGTGTTCAAGGGTGTACAAGGCACGGCTAAACCGCACATTGCTGTGTACTGATGTGCTGGTCTGTGTGCTTACTTGTTGTTATACCTCAAGTTGCACTCTGTTTTCTTTGACTCATGCATGTGCTAATCTCCAATAAAACATACCAAGGTGGTGACCTTTCAACAAATCTCCCTTTTTTTTCCAACTACTACGCAGTGATGCATCAAGTGTGTCCTTTTCTTTCTGTGCGTGTCTAGGAGATCCGTCAGAATTAGTGCCGACACGTACGCTCGAGCAGCTATTACTCTCCAGATGCTGTCTTGATTATTTGCTTAAAAGATAAAAGCCACTAATTTGTGAGGAATTAAGCTTAATTAAGAATAAAGCTCTCGTGCTGTAGGCTGTTCTGATGTAAAGAGTTACAAGAAGTGCCATGATAAAATCAAAGAGTTCAAGCAACAAAAAACTCCTCAAACTTAATTACATAAGTACTGAGGCTTTCCAAAAGTTAAGCCATTTCCCATAATGATGAATATGTGTATGCTTTCTGTTTGCTATTAAACACACAGTTATGGACTTATTTTGTGTTTTAATTGTTTGTATATTTCTTGTCCTGACCTGAAAACCAAAATATGGTATTCATCACTGCTTCTACATACTGTAGTCCTTGGGATTTTTATTAATTTTCCCTCAGAATCGAGGTTATATTATTTTGCCTCTGTTTATAGGTTTAACACTCATCTCATTTTATTCTTTACTGTTCCCTAAGGTCATTTAGAAAAAAAATGCTGTTCCACTATACCAGTGATGCACATCCATGAACTATCAGCAGGATGTCATGGGTAAATCAAGTTCGGATAGGTTTAAACATTGCCATAAAAAATTTACAGAATTGATCTCAAAATTGCAACCTGCAGAGTTTCTCTCTGATTGTAAGAATTATATTATTCTCTTTCTGGCCTCAAGTTATTGAAATAATCATTATTAGCACTCCGAGCATTCAGACATGTACATTACTCTCCAGTGAGTACTTCATCTTTACCATCAGGAAATTATTAATAATGAGGAACCTAATAATTGGATTGCCTTTCCTATACATAAACATTATGCAATAATGCCTTCTTTTTTTTTTTTTTTTAAACAAAAAAATAAAAAACACATTTCTTATGAGTTATTGAGTCATTTAAAAAAAAAGCAATTATAAACTGTAGAGAAAAGTTAGAAAGGATTGAGTAAATTGGCTGTTTATGTTTATGATAAGGCTGCTGCTGTTGTTGCACACCACTGATTTCCCAATTGCCTCTCTCAATTCTGTTTACTTTGCCCTAAGCTCCTAATTTCACTAATGTCACACTGGTACCACATAATGCAATGATGTTATGCAAAAAAAAGGGGGGAAAAAGAATGATGACTATAATATTATAAAAAGACACATTTTTATTTGCAAAGACAGAAGCAAAACAATCCATATCTGACTGTCTAAAAATATCAATAAATAATAACTAATTCTGTTTTGATTCTTCCTATGGCATTTATACAACCGGTAAATTTTAAGTTTAAATCATGAAAAAAAGAATATACAGAAGCTTATGGCTTTTTTGTTGTTTCCACTATTTTTTAAGCCCAGGCCTTGAAGCACTTTATGCTAAGTTAATTTACCCAAATATATCCACACCACAGCCCACAACATCAACAGCTATGTTAATAGAAACCTGCTGATCCATAACAGTTCTACTGCTAGACAGGGGCTGGGGGGCAGTGCAATATTAACATTAATATCAATGATCGATCAGGGGATTTGCAAGCCGGCATAAGGCATTTAATTATAATTGCATCGGGAGTGGTGTTGTAGTGGCAGCAGGATTTGAATAAGGTCACATCTCTTGCTAACCTTGCAAGTGTAATACTATATTAAATGCCACTCATGGTAAGTGTGTCGAAACCTACCTGATGTAGTCACACCGTAATATAAAGGTTAAATTGAAAAATGTCCCCTCTCCAGTACAAACGCAATGATTGATACACCTTGGAAGGAAAATAAATGTTAACAGGCTTCCATTTTAAACGGGCACTGTTATGAATGATATGTATTCTAATAGAGCGGCAGAATCAAATTGAGAGTGACTCTGTTTCAGCACAAAGGAAAAGGTCAGTCAGAGAGATTAGTCGGATTTGGAGAAGGTTAGACTGCACTGGTTTGGCAGCATGTTAATTACCATGTCATGGAAATGGAGAATTTAAAATACAAAGAATGACATATTTTTAATCTTTTAACATGAACTGTTCTGACACTTTCATCATCATAAACTGTGTTAGGGTTAGGATTGATATTGTTTAAACATTTTCTGTAAGCAGCTGTTTATTGAAGATATATTCATTTAGTCAAATGCTCTGCATTGCTAAATGCTGACTTTGTTAATTTAAGTTATTTTGTATAAAGCTTATTTGTAGATTTAATTTTTCACATTATAACAGAAATGGTGGCAATAAATTGGATGTCTCAGGATATTTGCATTTTTGATGTGGTTTAGAAATTAGCTCTTAGATCTACAGTACCACCTGATTAGAGATATTTTTATCTGACCATTCATGTGTTGCTGTTTTTTGTTCTCCAGAAAGAATGAATACATATTATATACAATATAAAATACAATCATAATTACTGTAGTACATACACACACACTGTATATGTTGGTATTGCACAAAAAGGTTATTTCTGCTAACCTACTGAATGATCACAGATGATCCATGTTACATTTTACAGTGATTATTAAGTTATTAAATTGAAATCTGTTCTCTGAGCACAGAATGTAAAAAAGGGCAAAATTAAGTATATGTAATTTGCAAACATATTCTTCTTGTCAAACAAAAATAAAGGTCAGTTAATTTTTTATGGTCTATCTCTAAAATAGATGGAAATGGAAATGTTGAAATGTGCTATATTGTTCTCCAATATTTGATGCAATAATGAGCGCTTAAACTCAAATGGCAGGACAATCACACTGAACAAATCATATACTGTGTTTTGCAGTTCAGGTTCTGAAGCTCGAAACGATTTAAAATAAGCTAAGGAAAGGCAGTGACCATATTAATTATATGCCAATGTCAGCACAATTATAAAGCTTTAGGAATATAGCCATTATTATCTTTAAACTAAAAAAGATATGTTAGGGAACCAAAGCAGAAATTTCTCTGTGTCTAGTCTTCAGCTGAAAAAAGTCCTGTAAATTTATTCCCAATACTCAGGAATGTTTTTGTAGAGAGGAAATAGAATCTGCTATCAAGACTTATGAACAAGGTAAAAAATAAAAATAAAAAAAACTGTGCATTTATTAACTTAGAGATTTCTTTCTTAATAATCCACTGTAGCATGAGTACAAGTCAGGCCATATGTACCTACATTGTGTTTAAAGATTTGATGTCAAAAATCAGATGAACAATCATCACATAATTTGCATCACACCTTTAAAAAAAAAAAAAAAGTCGGTGAGGTTTCACGATTTTCCCCAAGTTTTTTGTGCAGGTTACAGGGTCCAGTAGTGCAGGTTAAGCTGCTGATGCTCCAAATGCTGAATCACAGCTCCTACAGAGCTGCTGTGTGGAGGTCTGAACCCTGGCGCGGGGTCTGGTGTGGACAGAATGTAGTCGATGCTGAATTTGATCTCCGGCTCGGGTTTGCTGAGTGGAGGATTGCGCTGGTCCACTCTGTTGTTTGAACTCTCTGGACAAAATGGATCAGAGAGAAGCGGTTGCACCGTAGCGTTCTGCTGAGGGTCCATGGGGCTGAACGGTTCAGACGGTTCCCTGAAGCCCAGACTTAAGTTGCGTCGCCGACGTCGACGGCGTCGAAAATTGCCGTTTTCAAAGAGGTCCAGCATGGACTCGCAGCCTGTGGCAAAAGTCCAGTAATTTCCCTTCCCCTTCTCATTGCCCTCGGTGCGAGGTACCTGAGGAAACAAATTTGGCCTATGGAATTGAAAATGTGGCTCAATGTGTGTGTGTGTATGTGTGTGTGTGTGAGTGTGTGTTTAGTTACAGGTGTTAGTTAGGCAGAAAGTCAATAAAACACAAGGTCTTTTTACGCAGGTACAAGCTGAGTAGCACAAGTTCAACCCTGAAACAGTGCATCTGTTTGTGAGCAGGGCTCTGCTCGCTCTCTACTTACTGCAATTCTGATTTAATTTAATCTTGGCATGCATTTGTGCCATATAAAGTTTTGGCACCTGGCTTACCTTTATAAAGCAGCTGTTGAGGGAGAGATTATGGCGGATGGAGTTTTGCCAGGCTCTCTGGTTGGATCTGTAATAAGGGAATCTTTTCATGATGAACTCATAGATGCCCGATAGGGTGACTTTGTTCTCTGGACTCTGCTGTATGGCCATGGCTATCAGAGCAATGTAACTGTGAGATGTGGAGAGAAAAGACTGATGAGAAATAGACAGCAAAGAGGTTTCAACTCCTGTTGTGAAAGCACTAACACATTGTACAAAAAATGTCATACAGTAGATAATTATTCTCGTTGTTTGGATAACTGAGCTGCTTACTTTTACACATGAACTTTTAATCACCATGAGTAATATTAACCCTGTTTGCATTAATTCTCACTGAACTGAAAGAAAACAAAAATTCCTAGTTTTAGTTGGATTTTATACAGCAATATTTATAGTAGTTAACAATTCATGAACTAAATTTTAACATCCTTAATAATAATAATAATAATAATAATAATAATAAAATGTTACTCATGTTATGTTTAATACCAAAAAATTATATTTAAGGCAATTAGTAATGATTGCTATAATATAATTGATAAACTTTAGTATTTGGTATTGATGTATCAATAGTACTACTTTATTCTTATTACTATTAATAAAAAAATAAAGGGTAATTAGAAATAAAAACTTGAATATAATTACTGGAACTGTTATAAATAAAATAGTTCCCTGTATATTATAGTATTATGACTAATAAACATTAACAACAATAAATAGTAGTAATAATAATAATAATAATAATTTAAAGAATATAATAATGTTTAAAGCAAATACCTGTAAGCAGGTCTGCACACTTTCTTCTCCTCCTCAGTGCCACAGGACGGATAATCTCCATCATAATTAAAGCAGTTGTAGGGGTACTGTGAATTGTCGAACATTGTGTGAAGTGCAGGATGGAAAGTCACCTGCGATGATTATTCAGAGTAAGTCAGGGCTGTTCAGAGCAGAAGGGAACTTGGTGAAGTGAGCACACTCCAGTGCTGGCCTGATGTGGTGGGACCCCCCTCCTGCCCCCTTTTGCCACCCCCCACTTCTCCCCCGCCTGCCCCCCCCCCTCCCCCTCTGTGTAATGCTGCTGCTCTAAATGGGCTTTAATGATGGAGCCAGCAAACACCCTCACACTCAGTCGCTCACTCCGGGACTGCGGGTGGTCCTGTCCTGGCTTTAAAACTACGGTTTTCTTTTCTCCAGCTTCTTATTTTAAAATAGATAAAGACACGTAATAGTGACCGAACACAGACTCCAGCCCTGTAACGAAGCCATGGAAGGGGAGTGGTTCTGCAGTGTTTGGGTTTCTTGACCGAGTTTGTTCCACACAGCAGCGTATTTGCTTGGAGCCTGAATCGCACAATCTAACAGCAGCCAATCGAGTTCCGTAGATGTAATCTATAATGTTGTGTAATGAGCATAAATTGCGTTTCCGTGACTAAACAGGAGGACGTGTGTGTTCAAAAGGAGCCTGAACAGACCAGATGAGGGGGCCAGGGTTTACTGCGAGGCCGGCAAACAGCCTGCGGCGGCTCCAGTGTGTGTGTGGCCTCCGAGCTGAGATACTGCTGCTACTGCCTGGTGGAGCATGCGTGTGCACGCACGCACACACACCCCACACATGTCAACAGCATCTCATGTCCCTTATATTTCTCCTGAGAACATATGATTGAATGATCTTTGTGGCTGACTTGCTTTTGACATACTCAGCTGGAGGTGTATGTGCAGTCTGAACACACACTAATAGCGTTAGTAATAAGCTTTTGGCAAACCATAGAATTACTAAACAAGTAAAGATGCCTGTGAAATAGTTTTATGAATAAATAAGAAATAAAAAAATTAAAAGAAGAATAGTTTAAAATGCCAAGAAAGCTTTCCTTACTGCGTAAAAAAAAAAATTAGTGCATGAAGGTGTGCATCAGGAATGATCGGTTTCCAGATATCTTTCACCAGTTTCTCCACCCTCGATTTTACGAGCCATCAACAGTTACAGAAAATATCGAAATAATCAACAAACAAATGCACAGATTATTCCAAGCAACCCAAGGTCATTTTCAGCTACATAATTGTCTGATCTGGCAACCCAGTCTACCGGTGCAAGTTCTGCTGAGTTCCCATGTCGCTCTTTCCTCTGCTGGGTGTCTGCGGCTTGTCTGATCGCGATTACTGACTTCTAGCTGTCTCGAGGGACTTCACTTTCTGCTCTGTTTCCGTCCTCTGTTAGGATTGTTGTGTCTCTAAACTTAGAAGCTAGTTCCCTCAGCTGAGGGCATGTGGAGGTCATCATAACTCACACACACACACATTCACAACCAACTAAAGCAGTACCTTGTGAAATCACGTAAAATTCCACAAAATGATTAAGAGGTTCGGGTATTTTTTCCACTAT
Organism: Clarias platycephalus; assembly: GCA_030068275.1. Classification (NCBI taxonomy): domain Eukaryota; kingdom Metazoa; phylum Chordata; class Actinopteri; order Siluriformes; family Clariidae; genus Clarias; species Clarias platycephalus. The sequence continues at coordinate 10,295,826 of JAQQZT010000006.1, read as the reverse complement.
TGCGGCATGAAATATTCTCCTTACGATGACATTCATTTCAAATTGTGGGACATTTAAAGGAAAGTAAACCCTTAACAATTTGCATATTAATCTACAGTATAGCCTTCAAAAGAATATTTATTTATTTATTTATTTATTTATTATAAGAGATTTCCTTCAATTTGAGGTTTAATAGTGGTTGGATGTCACAGCGACGAAGATAAACTTCTGGTTTTCCAGCTGTGAAAAACTAAAATGAACAATTGTTTTGCAGTGTAACACTAATTACTATAACAATACTTGTGCGACTACGCTCAGGCCAATCAGTACACAGCACACAGATGTGCAGCAATGGTCAGTTTATTGCACTTGGACATGAAAAAGAAACCTTACACAGAAACGGTGCAATTAAAAAGCATGTATGCGTCTCTAAAGTTCGTATGTTCGTGATATCTCTGACTGAACTCAATATGAAAATCTGTAAAATAATATACAATGAGTGTAACAGAAAACCTTAATTTGGCAATGCAATGCCATTTCTTAATTGTGTAACCCATTTACATAGAACCCACATGTTCAAGTATTTCTATGATTGCACAGGAAATGGATTCACATAATATGTACAAGTTTTTTTTCCAGCAGATACTGAAATATGCACTAGTGCAGTTTAAGGTCTTTGCTTTGTACATTAACACCAACATTCACTATCCCTTTAAAAATAAAGAACAGCAAATAATGGTAAAGAAAATACAAGGCTATAGATAATGTCAAACCCATGATTGTAGAATACACATGCTAAAAAAGAAAAACGGTTTCATTGAAGGATTTAGTATAAACAACAAAGAGTGTTTTGTTGAATAAAATAAAAGGCTTTAGACCAAAACCCACTGACATGTTCATGCTTACTAGCGGAAAAGAGACCAAGTCATCTTTACACTGAATGAGATAAAGAAAGGAAATGAGAAAGAGAGCACTTTTTTTCTGCACAGCTACGCATATCTCAGTACCCTGCTTGCTCAGAATTCCTAAATGTAAAATTTTCTGACATAGCAGCGTTCCAACCTAGCACGATCACGCCACAGTTTATACAAAGCCCATTGAAATGCTGTAAATCAGTCAAAATCAAACTTAAATACGCAGAGGAACTGATGAATGCTGATGCAATCGTGTGTGCGTTGCCAAAGTACCACTGTTATACATGTAGGCTAAACCTCAAGGTAAAAATGCAAAGAAAGCAGGTCCATTCAAGTATTTACTGCAAATATTTATGGTGTAACTCATTTACTCTGTATCGTCTATCTCAACCCAGCTCATCTTATAAATGAACACACCCCGATCTCAATCACGATATTAGGCAACTTCTCTAATACGCTGTTATTATATTTACGATAAGATTCGCTAAAAATCCTTCAGGTGGTCATACAGATTGCGTTAATGTGATTTATTGATGTTGAGCGCGTGATAAGTAGGATTTTATCCTAGTATCCATCGGGCTATATCAGGAATGTCTTTAATACACAAAACAATCACTTTCTAAATGCTATCACAAACACTGAAATTTCATTAAAGTTTTCTCTGAAACCATCTGTCTTTTCTGTATCGACAAAAAAAAAAAAAAGTTGGTCAAACAATTCTCGAAAATAAATAGAAAACTTAATAAATAATTATTGGCAGCTACATATATTGGAGCTAACCTGCACTCCACTCAAAGCTCTTTGACTTACAAAAAGAAACCTCTGTGAAATGCACAGTTCTTCTTTCTCATAAAGAGCGAGAATAAAAGACCCATTTATACTGTGTTAAGACGCAAATGTCCACATACTCAGGCAGCGACGCACATGTTGTCCACATGTATGTCTTTAACACGTCGGACATGGTCCACTGACCGTGCAGATGGAGTCTTTGGAATTCACTGAATTCAAAAAAAGTCATCTTTGAGAGCTTCCCTTGTGAGAAGTTCGTTGTCTGCTATGACATGTTAGAAAGCCAGAAGACCTACTACCTCAGAGGAGCCAAGGTTTTGTCCATTTTTTCCAAGATCATATCATCCTCCACCACACTGCTGTAGCCCTCCTTCTCGATGCAGTCAGCTAGTACCTGCAGCACGAGGCGCAGACGGCGATCCATGGCCTCCAGGTGGGGCTGGATGAGGATGGGGGCCAGTGAGTCCCTCTGCAGTGACTCCTCCATGAGTACACTCAGCTTGTATTCCTCTTTAGCCAGCAGCTGCAGTCGCAAGTGGGTCGACTTCTTCACTCTGCCGAAATGCAGCGATCGTGTAGTAATTATCAAGCTGGACCACATGATAAGCCATGCACAACAGCTATGAAAATGGCCTCAATGCTGGTTTTTATAGGGTCCTTAAATTCTTAAAAAATATTTGTGACTATTTATTACACAATACAATTCAGTGATAATGCAGTGGCAGGATAAGGATATTCCATTATTTTCACCTGGTATTGTTTGGAGTAGTTTAGAATGAATGCCTTACTACAGTACATATATGTACAGTACTTACAGTATCCTAACCTGTACTATACTGTACTTTAACTTTGGTGTTCATGCTAGAATGACAGTAAAAACATGATTACGTACAATTATTTTAAACAATATTCTACAATATTTCAGACATCACACCTAAGTAAGTGTGTACACTGCATCTTCACACAACATAGAGAATCTGCTACCAAATGTTATTTACTTGTTTGCCTATGGATCCAGACTTTTGGCCACCCTGTACAATAAAACAAATTAAACCCAGAGATTTTATGACTAACCTGCAACACTGACTCAAAGGTGCCAGAATCGAGACTTCATCATGGGAATGTTTGCCAAATCTAAAATTACAAAGAAAATTCAAGCCCTTTGTGTCTTTAACATATTTACATGTTGAATGTTTCTAATAAATAAATAAAAAATTCTGTTAAAATTCATCGGAAAAAAAAAAGAAAAGAAATAATAGAAGCATTATCTTACCCTCGTCCGTTATCAAGGTGAATAATAAAGGTCTCGTTTCCAAACTTGTCAAAAGTCTCGTAGTGATGACGATCCATGTTTCCTGTATAGAACATAAATTATTATTTCCGATAAGGATCCGACCAAGGATTTACAATTTAAACTGGCATCACAACCTAGAGACTGCTGTTACCCATAAGGAAATCGAAGATGGTCATATCCATTATGTCCAGCAGCCGAGTGCCGCTGTCATACGGGGGAGTTTGTTTCACTTCCTCACAGTAGTCTGGATCGACCTCCCACCTAGGATCACACACAAAACTCTCAAGACTATCTGTGGCGCAAATGTAGGATCTGTTTAGAATAAACAATCTAAGTCTATTGGTGCTGTTCGTGAGAATGCCACATGGAGCCCCTGGCTGCTCATATTTATCCAGATTACTCATGATCTCGCTCTTGGAGGCCCATCATTTTTTATTTCAACTATAATGATTTTTGGTTTGGTAATACCTCTATATTATAATGTTCTGCTATCCAAATAAATTTTCCATAAAGCTTTTAAGATAAATTTTTACTTTATTTTATTTATTTTGATCCATGCCATGATCGGACTTCCTGCTTCACGTCTGAAACACTGTCCTCCTGGGAACTCACTTAAAGCCCAAACATGTGCAACATGTATGAAGGATGTGGCAATAACTCCTAGCTAAGTTCCTGTTATATGCAAGTGGTGTTCGTAAATGAATGTGTGGTGTGTACATTTCTCACAGACAGATGTGTCTCTTCCACAAGTTGGCGACAAGTTATCTCTCTATTTTGGTTTAAGGATCAGGCACTGAATGTTCACAGGAACAACAGCAGTGGGCTCAGAGCCACCTCAGGATTGCCATTCATGGACATGGGGCCTTCTTTAAAATGTTTTACTACTAAGAGTCTCATCGCCGTACTGCACTTAAAGTCTCTTAAGTCTCGTGTAAATGTCAATCAGATGTATGCCTTCATTCACGAGACGTATTATCCAAGTCAAAGTTTCAGTACCTCAATGACTTCCAGAATAAATAATCCAGAGTTTGAGTTGATAGTGAAAACTGGGTGTATCTGCTCTGGGGGAGGTGTGTAATATTATTTAAACCCAAAGACAAAAACAAATTATTCAGGATCACGATGAAGAACGTATCTTAATCATTGATCATATCTACCTAATATCTATCCCATTATCTATATAAGGCTGAAAGTGAGCCCAGTCATTTTGGTAGATCTACTGAGGGTGTGAATGGTGCAGTTCTTACTCAGCTTTCTTGCGCTTGTGATAGGAGCGCCTCCAGGGGTTCCTCCAGGTTTTGCGCTTGGCTAGGGCCAGGTCAGGAAGAAACGCTGCCAGAGATCCCTCGATCTGATCTGGCTTCCCGCACAGAGCATGCTCAGTGGAGCAGTAGTACGAGCACTCACCATAGAAACAGATATTATTGGCTGTGGAGGAGAAAAGGGTTGTTAGGGTAAAAATGATCGAAAGAGATAAATCCAATGCATATAAGTGTTGGTTAACCAAAGCTGGTGCACTCTTAGTTGGGCCTTTTTTATTTTTCATTTTTTGCTGTGGAATGTCAGAATGCAAAAGCAACACTGCCACCTAGTGTCCATTATACTGGTTTGCTTGATTATTAGTGCTTGGTTATACCCTCCTGCATTTTAGCTTAATCCTTCACTGAACCATTCAGAGGCCAGTGTAACTATTTTCATATTTTACTCACTGGTGCAAATAATGTCATCTTTATACCGGCTTGAAAGGAGGCAGTTTTGTAGTCCTGTGAGTCTGTCTAAGCTTTCCATCAGCACATGCAAATATTTTACTTTTGTAAGAGTAGTTTTGTGTACTGTATAGCACAGCAAACATAAGTCTGGGCAGCAACTGAAGATCAGGACATACACTAATGTATATTCATCTAAATGCAACTTTTTTTTTTTTTTTTTTTGCATAATAGTAAGTAACTGCTTTCAGTGGATTCGATTCCTTTTGTTCCTGGGAAGCATATGTTCATTTATATGATAATAATTCAAAAAAGAAAGGTTACTCTGCAATGCAATTTTGTATACAGTATGCTTGTATTCTAAGTATAAATCATTATCCCAGATTCTATCATCATTGCTTATAATGAGAGTCAGTCTGTAAATCCAGACAGTCTTTAGTCAAAAGTGCATAAGGTCGTCCTTGCATAACAGGTTTAAATGGCTTAGACTGATCAACAGAATTGAACAGGAGACAATCGAAGGAAGACTCAACCGAAGAAAAGAACAGAAAGTAGCCAAAGTGTGAGTGGAATAAAGCCTATGTAAGATTTAAGAGTTTTAGTTCAGTACCTGGAGAGATGAAGAAAGTTTTCCACAGCTTTTTATCTCTGGTTACATCTCTAATTTCTTTGGTCATGTTCACCAGTCTACCAGCCACTGGAGGAACTCGCCGAAAATCCAGGATCCTATTCCAAAAAAAATTATAATTGAGGATTTTTAAAAATAATTTGCAATTAGCACTCTATAGGACAAATTTGGTGCAACGTATACTGCGTTGAACTATGAAGTCCAACAGAACTTCTGCATAACCCTTTCACAGCATGGCTCATATTCTGGTACCAGCTAGTAAAATTATTTCAGTGGACTTCATTTAAATGCATACTTATTGAGGTCATTAGGTATCACAGTCTGACCATGAATATTTTTATTAGGTGCAGTAATAAGGGATGTATATCCCTTGTCATTTATGGATGGATGGATGAATGGATGGATGAAAGTAGGGTATATGATTCACAAGAAAAAGTCTGAAACTAAATCTGTTACTTGATGCAACCAGCAGAGGGCGCTTTAGCCACACTGTTTATTCTCCTACATATCTAGACTAGAAAATAAAATTTGGCATGGAAGAAGAGCAACTAGATGTAAATGTTGAATTTTTTTAACCTTGTGTTTTAACACCATAAAAATGACTCCCATAAAAATTATGCAATAGATTTAAGGCAATTAATTCCAACAAACTTATTTAAAACAGCTTCAACTTGTCATGTCTTGCAACCATGCATATTATTTTAATCCTTTCAAACTCAAGATAGAAATCACCACCTGATAGTTCCACACTATTTTATTCAGTATTTGGCCTAGTTATTGAGCGCGTCTCTCGGAGCCACTAATGTATATGCAGCCTGCCAGGACATGAGAACGTCTCCATCCGTTCATGCTCTAATAGGCATTCAGCATGCATGCCTCATTTTATACATGCACTCGATCCCCTCAGAGGCTTTCTGCTGACAGAGCAACTTTAAATATTCATCTTGAATAACACGTAATGGACTGAGCCTGAGGGATGACTGTACTCGAAGCTACTAATTGCTGAGTCGCATTGACAGAAGCAGCAAAGGGAAGGAGAGAAATTCTGCTTCGGTGTCTGAGCACAGCGTGAGCCACCAGAGAAACTGAAAAGGGGCTCAGAGCCTCCTTGGAGATGTTTCTGCCCAAGGGGGCCATGAGCGACAGCCTTTGACTAAAACCAGATCATTAATGATATGATGGTGGAGGTCAAGGCTGAGGAGTGTGAGGTTCAGTCAGCAATGCTGCATTCACCAGACGCCGAACTAAAAACCAGCACTTTTGGCTAACCCAGACAAACTTATATTTAGAAGGAAGGTGGCTTTTTCATGCTTTTGGTTTCCTCTCTCTTCCCACACGCATGCCTGTGGGCAGTGAGAGGTTACAGCTGAGGGCCAGATGTGTGGAGAGAGCAAAGGAAGGTTGAACTGAGCCGTACTGGGCCTGCTCGATTTTATCCCAGCAGAACAAACTGCAAGAGGTTCATAGCATTAACTACTGTAACAAACAGCTGGATTAATTACACAATTAATATGCTGCAGGAAAATTCAGTAAAAAGGTCAATCAGATTTAAAAAAGAATCATTAAGTTTTAAACCTACGATGGCATGATAATAAAATACTGTATATCCACGACTGACTAAATGACTGAATGAAGTCTTGTCCCTCAGTTCCACCTCATGTCAGTGACCCCGGAGCATTCAGTGACTGTATGTACACATGCTTTGAAGTCAGCTTGGTGGATGTTTACAAATGGGAGTTGCACTGATTGTGAGTTGCACTGATTGTGAATGAGTCACCATGGCCTCTGCGGAGTCCATGTTATGTCTGTTAACTCCCCCGAACACACACAACGACACGTACTCTTGCACACACAGTGTTCTTTTGCACTCTCGATAACATGTTCACACACATACGTCAGGTTTCACAGTTGAACATCCTGCTGCAAACAGATCCTAGACATATACATGTGTACTAATTTCTATAGACACATAAAATGTGGTTATTACTGTAAGTGCTCTGTATTTTACTTTAAAGACGTGAAAAATTCAACTGTAAAAATGACATGTTTTTAAAACTATGTATACACTGAATTGTATTCATTTAAATGTCTGACCTTTCCCAGGTGAGGGATATTTACCTGTCCAGATGATAAGCAGCGATCTCTGCATTGTGTCTCTCAAAATCTGAAAAGTAGAAAAAGTCCGGAGGTGTCTCCTGCTCCCGTGTCTGCCTGAAAAAAAAAAGGGTTCATATACTTTTAGTGCCAGTTGGTGAAAAAGGGTGAAAATCATTTCAATCTGATCATATTGTCAGTCAGTCAGTCATCTTCTATACCGCTTAATCCTGCATTCAGAGTCGCGGGGGGCCTGGAGCCTATCCCAGGAGGCTTAGGGCACAAGGCGGGGTACACCCTGGACAGGGTGCCAATCCATCGCAGGGCATGATCATATTGTGTGCTGCAAAAATATTTTGCAATAAATTTTGCAATAAATCTCAGGTATTTCTGGATTTCTAAATTCCATACCAAAAGTATCTGACATATTGCACAAAAGCCAAGTTTAGCTGGGGGATGAGAGCTAGGACTAGAGGGGAAAAATCCAAACCATCTCACAATAATAAGAAATGTATCAGTATAAAGTACGAAATAAATGAATATTGCACAGTGAGTGTTAATAATATTTGCCTCTCATAGAATGAAAAACTATACCAGAAAGAAAAAAACACCATAGTTATCTTTTTTCTTATCAAGCTATCACACATTGCTTTGTTTTATTGAAACCTTATAATGCGGCGTAAATGCCATACATGTTTCAGCTTTGTTCTATAGATCTAAATATAATAGGAAACGAGTGTGAGTGATGCTAGCCTGCTGCAAACTGGTGTGGTATGTGCCAGTGTTGCCACAGCAGACAAAGTTTCAGGAGACTGGCAGGACAAAAGGTCAATGGTCCAAGATCTGCTCTCTCATATTCCTGACCTAGAGAACCTGCGAGATGCTCTGTATCACAACATGAACTTCTGTCTGCTAACGGAAGGAACTTTATAGGGCTCCGGAGAGAACAACACACACATACACCAGCGCTTTCAGAAACTCCTCCAGAGGTGTCAAGCGGTGATGGTGCAAGAGACACAATGTACTGTTGTTATTCTTATAACTGTCTTCCTGTCATTTCCTTTTTTCACTTAGTTTTTTTCTTTTTTTTCTTTTTTAGTTTTAACACAATACAGGTAGGGAATATCAACAAGGGTTCCTTTTTTTTGGTGAGGATATTTTTACACATCATATACATTGGTGCTGAGATGTTTCCAGCAGAGCTCATTTCAGACCCACTCGAGATTTCTGCCTCGCTCTGGGTTCTCGCATCTAAATGTCAGCCAAAAGGCTCCTCCCTTACTAGAACTGGCACTGGCTCTCCCAGGGTTCATGGCAATATTTTTGCGTGAAGTGTCATTTGGTGCTGGCTGTTCGTTCCAGACACACTGTTGAGGATGACATATGCACTGATCATTAAATAAGCTACTGTAGCACTGAAGCTTTTCTCTGCTCTGAGTGACTCACTGCTGTTCAGCCTCGCACTCGGCATTCTGCTATCAGGATCCATCATAGCCCTGACCTCATAGCCTTCAAGATGTATGAATGAATATTTAAGCATTAATTTGATAGCAGGTAACATTCCTAGCTCACGGTTTCAGGGTCTCTGGTTTTAATCCTGATCTCAGGTTTCTGTCTGTGTTGAGTTTCTCTGTACATTCTCCCCTAGTGTATGAAGGTTTCTTCCATGTCTCTCACATCTCCAAAAACAAATGCCAGTAGGTGGATTGGCAAGTGGAAATTGCCCGTTGGTGCGCCATATGTACACGGTGCCCTCCAAATGACCTGTTTTCCCCCCTCCATTTTCTTTATACTTCTTGGTCATTTCACCCCACAAGCCAGGTATCCCTATCGCACAGATATTAAAATCCAGTCCTGGAATTTCCAGACAGTGTCCAGCAAGGTTCAGGGATTTTCTGCTTAAACTCGACTGATTTAACTAACCTGGTAAATGCCATGTTAAGTGAATGTGTTTAAACGTTGCTAAATTACAAACTGTTCTGCCCACTGGTCCTTCAGGACTGCATTTGAACAGCCCTGCCCAATCATATTCAATTCACTCACTCCTCCTCATTTACTCATTCTCTATATCGCTTATACTGTACTATGCAGGGCTGTGGGAGGCCCGGAGCCTATCCCAGGGGCCTGAGGCACTAGAAGGGAAACACCCTGGACGGGGTTCCAGTCCGTTATAGGGCACAACCATGCACACAACCATAAACACACACAGACAGACTACGGGCAATTTGGAGACGCCAGTTAGGTTAATCAGCCTGTCTTTGGACTGTGGGAGGAAACTGGAGGAAACCAACCAAGCATTGGGAGAACATGTAAACACAATGCACACAGGAACCTATGACCTTGAAGGGGCAAGGCTACAATGCCAACCCTAGTCATTTCATTTAAATATAGATTTAAGACATACTCGCCAATCAGCGTTACAGAAGTTTTAAAGGGAAAGAAATATACGAATTTAATCTATACTGGAGGCGAGTTCCTAAGGCAAAATTTCGTATTGCTGAAGCAGAAATAATGTAAATGCAGATAATTCATTCCAGCCAACCAAAAATATTACAGATGTTTCCAATTTCCAACACTATAATCATATTTTTGCATATTAAAACAATCAGAACATAAAAAAATAGACATGTAAATAAAGTAAAATATGAAAGATGAAAATATAATTTAAATCTTTTTGTCCCTATTGAGCAAGCGTAGGGTGACAAGGAACATCTTGTCGAAATGACATGAGGAAGAAACCACGAGATGAATGGAACAAAAGGGAACTGATCTTGATTTGGGTGATACCGGATAGCGCGACCATGAATAAACCCATTCTGTAACTGTCTGCAATATGAACAAATGTGTAACTGTATAACCGGCACGTGTTTTAGTTAACATAAATTCTAATTTGTTGATGTTCCTAACTGTTCACTGATAAAGACTTGGGTACAAACATTACCTGCTAACTGGGAGACTAACATGCTGAAACCATGTCTTATGAGCTAAAGCGCTATGTGCTAACAGACTCCCATGCTTGTCTAGTGTCACTGTGATTGATACCATTAAGGATATGTTTGACAATGTCGTTTTCAATGACTGGATACTAGAGTGAATACACTTCTGTTTGTTACTGAAAATCAAAGAATAAATTAAATGTGATAAGTGCAGATAAAGTGAAGTGTATTTACAGAGACTGCTTTAATAGTAAACATTGTGTTTCTCTGTTATGTCCTCTCTGATTCAAGTGTAATTTTAAGAGGAAATCCAATGCACAGATCAAGGACAAGTGTTTATTCACTATATCAGATAACACATCTATTATACTGACATAATAGTACTGTATATATTTTTCCTGTTGAAGGAAATTTTAGCACATGTCTGTCACTGCTGACGTTAATGATACTTTCGCACATCCTGATAATGTCACTCACACTTTTATTATTATTATTAGTAGTAGTAGTAGTAGTAGTAGTAGTAATAATTTATTTTTAATATTAAATATATTGTTCAATATAAGCAATAGAACTAAACAACTCCTAATTAAAGCTCAGCATATCTGTGCTTCTTTTATGCCATTTAAATAGTCTATGATTTATTATTCTACAATCAGACATTTAATCCTTATATAAATGGCCCTGACATGAATGTGTAGCATGTACAGTAGTCTGCTGGAATCTGAGGAGAAACTGTGGAGGTGGAGATCCTCAAATCCCCCTCCTGCTGCACTGTCTCCCTAAACTGCCTTGTTACGCAGGAACAGAAGGAGCTCATTTCTTCTCATAAAAGCTCAAAAAAGACCATCGGAAAAAAAAAAGCATACCACTTTCCTACTGGCCTAGGAAATGGAAACAAAGGAAACCAGATATGAGGATCATAAGATCAAAATGATCCTAACTGTAAGGGGGGAAAATAATACACCTCTGACAACTGGGACATTCCCTCAATGCGAGCTCCAAAGCTTTATGTGTAACTATGAAAAGAGTTTAAAAGTGTTGAACAAAAATAGGTGTGTACACATGTGCTGTAAACAGAGATTATGGGTACAGTCGAACAAAGAATGAAAGAGTTTAGGGAGGGAGAGAGGGAGGCTTGGGCTCCAGGTGGAGTCTTTCTTCCTCATTCCACAGATCCTGCTTGCTCAAATAGTTATGTAGGTTTGTACCAGCTTGTGGTACACTATATGACTAAATGTATGTGAACACCTGTCCATGATACCCACACACCAATCCGGCAGTACATTAGCACCACTGGCAGGTGACGTGAAAACCATTAAGTATCTCATTACACTGGTACCTGTCAATGGATTCGATATACTGTAATATAACAGTGATAAACTGTCCAACCCAAACATAGTTACAGACCTAATTCACCTTCATGGCAACCATATTCTCTAAAGGCAGTGGCCTCATACACTGCAAACATTATTCAGGAACAGTTTGAGGAACATTACACGGTGTTCAAGGTGTTGATTTGGCCTCCAAATTCCTTAGATATTAATCTGACCGAACATATGTGAGAAGTGCTGGAGTATGTATTAGGCAAGTGGTATGTTATGGCTGATCAGTGTATACTGTATGCATAATGTTGTGGCTGATGGTGTATGTGCTTGTTGAACATCCCATTCCAAAACCACTAGTTTTAATTTTAACAAAAGGAGTTGGTCTTCTGTTTGGTGCTATAAGTGTCGGCTCTGTGCAGGACACTTCAGTTCTTCACTTAACCTTGGACTTTTGTGCATAAGGGCAGTCATGCTGGAGAAGGTTTATACAGTACTTGGCCCTTTAGTTCCAGTAAAAAGGAAACTATAATACTTTATCATACAATGACATTGTATGCAATTGTGCACTTTCTTCTTTGTGGCAGCAGATTCAGGAGAGACTTTTTCGCCATCGAGAATATATATAAAGTGTATTTTCTAATATCTAGTAATTTATGTAATATACATGACCTTTGTCCTAGAACTAGATACAAACCTGAGAGTAAAAACTGCTTGCTCAGGCTACTTCATTGTTCCAGTCCTGATGCAGAACTGACAGATTGTGGTTCATCATCAAACTTTTTTCATAAACTGGTCTCCCAGTTGAGACCCATTTCAGAGAAAGCAGAGATGGACCTTTGAGGTGTGAGCCTATAGTGTTGAGTCTATATCATGAGCTCTCAAAATAGGCTGAGTATGCACTTTGCATGGGTGTAAAGACACTGTTTACTCTTAACAGGCAGACAGCTTACCGGCACAAAGGACACAAAAGGTATGCACACACACACACACACACACACACACACACACACACACACACACACACACACACACACACACACACACACACAGTCTTAGAGGACCATGCCAGCAAAAAAAAAAAAAATAGTTGACTGTTTGCTTTGTAAGCAAAAAATAGGAAGCAGATAGCAAAATGCTGTGGGGTGTGGAGCAGAAAAGGTGTGCACAATACAAAATCTGATACCATGAGAGAATAAGCAAGAACAGATTAACAGTTCAAGGAACAGCTGTGACTGTGCGTACTGCCTGAATCCCTTGCTGGCCTGTCGCTCAGTAAATACCATTAAACATGTGTCATTGATAATTGCTCGGAGAACAGGAACAATACACATGCATGGCAGCTGTACACGCTCTAAAAACTTACTCCATCATTCCAGTTAATGTGATGCAGAGGAACAACTGAGCACTGGAACCACACGCTGCTGAACCACATGCTAAACTTCATCACTTCTTGTGCACTTTCCATTGGGACTGCACTGTGACGTTTTTGACTTTACTATGATTAGCAAATACAGAATTGTTTAAACTCTGTTGGAGCATATGGAGATGACCTTTGCAGCTAATGCCCTGACTCTCAGAACTGTTCTCGATGGGGGAGGAGGTGAGGGGGTACCTCAGCAGCTTTTACTGGCACGGTGTTGATAACAGATAACACATTATGCCAGGAGGGACTTTGTTTTACCAGCCTCAATACGCCACCTGAGCCAAGGTTAAAACGGCACTCAATGAGGTGAAATGCCCTTAACCACATTTCACAACTAATTCCTTCTGTGCTGTTACAAAACATATGGGGCGTAGAACAGGAGCATGGGGTGGTGGTGGTGGTGGTGGTGGTGTCTGAAACGGCCTGTCAGATAAAACGCTGCTATCATTTTTCTCTCATTCAACATTAAAGCACTTGGTGCAGATTCACTTGTGAAGGGCGCGTTGGCCCCGAGCAAGAATCGAGGCCATTGCACTCATCCACACATGCACTGAGCTCAGCTCAACCCAGATGGCCACTATTTAGTGCCGTGTCTGACAGTGCTGGCAATGCTGTTTATTGAGAGAGTCCGACGACGGCCTTGAGTCTGCTTTATGGGAGGATGAATACTCGGCCATGCTGTAAAAATTCCTCCAAGTAACTAAGCATGTTTTTGGGTGTTTTTTTTTTGTCTTTTCTCCACAGGCTTGAGTGTCTATGTTTGTGCCTGGCTGGAACCAGTATATATTTTTACCCATGAATAGACGTGCCTGTGTGCATATGTGTATTTCAGCAAGATCGCTGTTTCTGTGTTGGTATATTTATAAAGGATCGTTGCTGTTTGTTTAGTAGTACTCTATGTTGAATGCTATATCGCTCCCTCAATCATGTCTCCCACTAACTGTCAGCAGTGCCCTCGGGTGTGAAACACAGATCCACACATACAGGGGGCCAGCTGTTTGCCTTCATTCAGCACATGTGTGGGAAAAGCGTTGGTGTGCACATGAGGAGATGGTGTGGTCATCCTGGAGGGCGTATGTTTTCCTGAGTTCGGATTTGTAGCAGGCAGTTTTGCCTTAAGCTCAAACTATCATAGAGCTCATAGATTGTAAGATACTTTTTGATAGATGTACCTTTGTGGGGAGCATCAGGTGTCCAAGACGGCAATCGATTTCTTCTCGCTATCACAACTGACTATGTGTCAGTTTAAAGAGGTCCTCTTAGGATGACAGAAGGCTGACAGCCCAGCTGCAACAATCAGAAAACCAATCCTTCCCGCCTTTGAAAGTAACCCACTAAGCTGAACAACAGGCAGGCCTAAACATCCTGCTGCATCAAACCCTCCATGGTCCATCACTCCCATAATGGCATCCTGTAAATATTCCAGCCAGATCAACGGACCATAAAGAGGAATCCATCATCTGCACATAATCTCTGACAGATTTACCAGGCATGGCTTCTGGGCTTCTCCGTCTGATAATGCATCTAGGATCTTACAAACGTATGAAGCCTGCACTTTCCACCCATCTTGCTTCAGGCAGGTGCTGCTGATGTCTGATGCGACGTTATAAAGTGCACTGGAGCACTGGATTGTGGCTCCCCAGACTGATCACGGTGTTCATATGCAGTACTCACAAAAGGTTCGAAAACATCAGCCCTGGGCTTAATACAATAAAAATTAAACATTAGATACTAACTGTTATGAGAAGTAAAATGAGGTGTGTAAAGGCAGCCTAAATAAGCTATGGCAGCGATTTCAGTATCACTTGAGTGGGACCTTCTTCAAAAATTAGGGCTTTCGTTTAATTAAAATTCATTTGATGGAAAAGCTCATTTGGATGCAACATTTAGAAGCTTTTTTTTCCTGCTGCAAACTACCACACAGAAGTGTGTATACACAGACGCATTTAGTGGCCGAACGCCATTCTGAAGCTTTGTTTCAGTATAGTGTACCAAAGATGTCAGAGGCTCTGTGGTCCGTAGGTGGAGCCTCTAAGGCTGAGATCTAAGTCTAAAGCCTAACATCATGTTTTCCAAGTTCATAGTTAACATAGATTGTATCACGTCCTCTTATATTTCATCAGATTTAACCGCCAGATTATTGGGGATGTTTGTGAATTTACCCGTTGTGTTTTGCATGCAATTAGCAACCACATAAAAAAAAAAAAAACATTTATTTGTAACAAACTTGGGCATGGAATCTTACATATTTATGTGCTCAGTGGTACGCAACTTTTAAAAACTGAATCAGAGTACCCAGCCTTAGCGTGTGGTACGCCTCAAAGCAGCATGGCTCGTTAAAAAAAACCCATTGAGACAGGAGAGAGGCTCTGATTGGAATTCTTTGAGCATGAATACACACTAAATGCCTCAGATTTGTGGGAGGAACTTCGACATCATAATAATAAGGTGGGGGGTGACATATATTTTTGTGATTGATTTCGACTTATGTTATTGAAATACCATCTTTTGGGAAGATTCAAAACAAGGAAGTGTATTTACGTAGCATCATACAGCGATTTGAAATTGACTGTATTCATGTTTACAATCCAATAAAAAAGTGGCCAGTGAGCAGGGTGTTATTGAACACAGCCAGAAACATTGAGACAATACAGGATCTGCTTCCAACCTACGATCATTAAGGATCGTTAACTGAATATCAGTCAGCCGTGAAGGGAAATAGGACAGAAATAGTGCAGTAGATTAAATATTACTGAAGGAAATGTTTGTTTTCAGGCCACAACCAGCTTCTAATGCTGTAACATGTTGATCTACAAGTGAATTACACAATGCCTGTTTTGAAGAATATGGATTAATGTGAAAATTACATGTAATATACAGTAGGTTGTATTTATGTTGAGTTGAGATCCACACACATTGTGTAATGGGAATTGATCACTTCATCTCAGCCTGCATAAAAAATGGCCACCGTTATCAGTTAGACCTGAAGCATGAGACAGGTACGGATTCTAGTTTTTTTTGGAGAATGTAAAGCTTGAGCTTTTAAAACGTTTTTAACAAAACAGCACATCTATGTAAATCTGCATGCAATTCAGAGTTATCCAATAACAGTTACCAGGACACATAGATCATAGACGAATCATGTTTTGTCCATACTTCTTCCGTCCTTCTGCTTTATGAGTGATTACTACAGATGGCTAATATACTGGCTTGACCTTTCATGCAACAAGAATTACAGGACGTTTCACCTTCAGAGATCATAAGTGTAGTTTAGAAGGTGGACAATTTATAATTATCCAGAGAAACAAGTAAATTCCTTTGCCTATACAGCAATGATCACTAATTAGCAGGCCTGAATCTTCCATTTTTTGATTCTGCACTCTGTGCACGTTGTCTACCTTATTTGTCCCTCCTCAGGCTCCTCTTCCCCATGGATAGCAAAACAACATTTATCTAGCAGCAGGGGAACATCACAGGCTGAGCATCACAGAAATCCAGTGCTGGGCCGAAACAGAAGGGCAAAAAGGGCATGGGGTAACGGCTTTAAAGGGGGAGGACAATATCAGCTGACGCCTTCGATACATGCAGAACTCCCTGCTAGTGGTAAAACAAAGCCTGAATATCAGCCTTTGTGTAGCAGCATGGGAAGAATGCTGCCACAAGTCCTTTTTTTCTCAAGGTCCAGCATTAAGCTTTATCCTCCAAAGGGGAAAACATAAGAGAATGGCACGGAGCTGTAAGAGTGGAGCCACATGGCAGGATGTGACTGAACAGCTTGAGAGTAGGCTTTACATAATTTATAACTATTCCTTTATTCCCTTTCCTTCCTTTGAGCAGGATCTTTAAAGAGGCATTACCAGGAATCTCTGGCATTCCACACTGCCGACAGTCATAAGGTAATTAGGCGCACGAGTGAATGTGTGACAGCGAATTGGCAGAAAATCGTTAATATTTTGTTTACACCGATTAAAAGCACTGAATCCTCGCTTGCGTAACTACATGCCTTTCCTATTTGTCTGTAAACTTTTTTAAAAAGTCAATTAAGATGCTTTGATCCTTCAAAAGGGGTTGTAGCTTCTATACATAACCCAAAAAGACAGACCAAAGAGCTCTTAAGAGTACAGTATCGGATGGAACGATTTTTTTTTTTCTCGTGTACTTGCTGAATAATTTATAGCTGCTACTTTGCTTTAAGAGGAATATCTATTGTATATAATAAGCTGGGATTTTATGGGGTTTCATTCAATAAAGAATTCATCTGATTTGTATAAGAAGTGCAGGGATTTGAAATATCTGAACACTCTCTATATCAGCAATAAGAGTAATCTGTATGAGAGCAGCCCGGAAAATATTCCTGGAGCAGTGAGGCCGAGTGCCTGCGAGAAAGCTTTAGGAAAGTGTATCTTTTTGTAAAGGCAGGGATTAGGTCGATTTGGCATTCAGAGGGCTGTTTCTGTGCTTTACACACGGCTTTTCTCCTCTCTACCTTGGCTCTTAATAGGATAACCCGAACACATTATTTGTGTCATTCCGGGGTCATCAGCAGCCGTGCAGTAAACACAGCTCCACATCAAGCAGATACACAGACAGGCTATTAGACCGGCATGTGTTAACAATGACCCAGTCACAATTTCATTGTGCCGAGGGCACGCCATTCCTTCACATTACAGAGCAGCTTGGTGAAAGTTAATGGCCAGCATCTGAGGCCAGAGTGCACTATGGGGGCTGATAGGTGTGGGGACGGGGTGAGGGCAAGAAAGAGAGAACGTAGTAATAATGTACAATGACTGGAGGAAATTTAAGTGGTACATTTGAACCATCGCCTTCGAGCGCTGCTAACAAGGATTAGAGATAGTTTCACCTGGGCACTTAAAAAATATTGATAATTATTAAGCCAACTTACATCCAGTGGTCCTGGAATAGTCTGTGTTTTCACTGTGACACTGCACAGGATAACATGACTGTGTGACTGGCCGTGAGAGATTATTATATACTGTATATAAAAACAATTTAGCACACAAGGATCTACTGATTTGGTTCAGCTGACACTGAGCACTTTTATCTTTGTACTCTGATTCGATGCCCATTGAAAGGTCACTTAGATTTCAAATATGCACAAAACACATTCACAGACGTGTAGAAACTATTTGGCTTGTGAGCTCCTATGAGTGAAAGGCATTTCCTCCTCACTGGGATGCTGGGATGCATCCCTCTATTCATACTTGGCTACAGTGTCAACAGCTGCCCTCTGGGATTAAAAGAGGCCAAGGAGATGGAAGAAACATCTGAGTGAGGCAAGTCGTGCTGCTCTCGGTCACTGGTACTGTAAAATCTGCTCCTTCTGGGAGAGCCGTGAAATGCCTTCCTCTGATAGGGCAAATGAAGATCATCTTCATCCTTCACGCTCATTGTACCACTACGACATGTAAGCAGTGACATGTCTGTTACTTCTGCTTGTTCCCCTTCTGTTTTAAAAAAAAATAATCTGCTCCAAATGCACCAAAGATAGACAAGAAAATGGGCCATTGTACACTATTTTAAGATATTTTCAAGTGTTTGTGTTTAAAGTGAAGCTCAAAACTCATAAAGCTTGCACAGTAATATCACCCTCAGAACAAATAATGTCACTTCACGAAATGTTAAAAGACTGAATGAAGACAGGCCTTATTTTTAAACACTCGTTTTCTCTGAGAGATATATAATGAATATGTCATGAATGTTTTGTTGTAATCCAATTTCACTGGCCACAAGCTGTTATAGAACAACAGACCCCAATTAGAATTGTGCATTATTCCAGTTAAAGCAATTCATGTAACTTTCATCTCCGGGCTTGCCGAATTGGCAGGCAGACACAATGTTGTAATGTTAGCAAGTACGTGTCAAAGCACATACCACCTGCCATATGCTTTAGAGCCAGTTTGAATATCGGATTAAACTGGCTGCTAATATTACAGCTACATCATTGCTATGTCCATTGAGAGAACTTCATGAAGCGCAGCTTCATGTTACCTCCATGTTACTGAAACCTTCAGAATTTATTGCTCAAATGACTTTATCCTAGTCTTTATGTAAATGCAAACTTGCTCAGAGACTTCTATCCCCACGTGACCCCGACTGTCCTCATATAAGGACAACTCCCAACTACACCATGTGTATATCCTTGCAAGAGCCTTATACTATAAGAGGACCACTGGGTATCACACTTTTGCCAAATCTCTTCCTTTCTGTAGATACTGATCTAGTTCAGTAGTTATCAGGTGCAAATAAACAGAAACAGTGAAAAGAAATGAAGAACACAACATTTGGGTCTCAAGAGGTTAATACAAGCCTTATTAGCTCTTGTATTTCTCTATCACGTCACGATTCGGTTTTCCAGCACTGCATGGAATTTATAATGAATCCGGCACATTCAACTTAACAAATCTTCGACCTCTCCTACAATGGGTAAACGTACTTCCTAAAGACCTTCAATTCACTGATCTTGTAAGCTAATACGTTCTACTTTTTCCCTCCATGGTATGGATTTCTTACAGATGAAAGGGGTGATCATAGGGCAGACAATAGCCAAGAGTGCTGGACAATGGCGGTACAGAGTCTCCTCTGTCCCGCCCCAGGCTTGACTAAGGTCCTCTGGATAAAAACTGAGCAGAGATCAAATTTCCAGAACACCACCTAAATACAGGCTTGTTTTGCAACCATGGAAATTCCTGACAGCACAAAGATTAGCCATGGAGGTGTGTCACTTTGTTTGGGGAATAATAGTGTCTATTTCTATCAATGTTAACTAAGAAAGATCTTGGACCAAGGGCAATAACAATCAGGTCAGTTATTTCAGGCAATAAGGTGTAATAAATGCACCATAAATACATTCAAATTTGTCAACCAGCTATGAATAAACATTGGGGTATAATCAGTTAAATTAGTGTCATGCATGACTGCTGTTTACAGCTGTGTCATCTCACGTTGACACAGGAGCATATTTCCAGGAGCATATGTAAAGCACCAGAGGTTTGTGCTTTGGTCCTCTTGAAAATGAGCTCTAAGAGTGTGATCACACCTGTACTGCAACTGTCTTGGTGCAGACCAAAACAGGGAAAAATAACACACTGTGTCATTTTAGCTGCTGCTCACAAGTTTATCTTGCCATATTTAACACACGGCTAAAATGTGTTAAATATAGTCCTTAGATGTTTTAAGTCAGTCTCATTTTAGTATCATTCAAAGTGTCAAACATAGAAACTTCTATTTCCTCAAATATATATATATATATATATTTCTGGAAGCAGACCAAGAATGACCTTCTCATGGAGTCTAAGCGTGCTAGTCTGGTTCACAGCAGAGTTACTGTCAGTGCTTCGAATGATTTTAAAGCATTTCACTGCATGTCATACTCTGTACGGTTATGTATGTGACGAATAACATTTGAATTTGAACTGGACTAAATTAGAAATTGCATCAGTGTTCATTTCAGCTCAAGTGTGAATATGCTCCGAGATGTCGTTACTTGCAAGATCCTAAGAGTTTTGTTAAATTCAGCATTCCTTAGATACCTTCAACATAAAAGTGCTCCCAGTGGTACTGCGCTTATTTGGTCTTCTCTGTGTGTATAATTAAAGATGTTCCCAAAATTCTTTCAGATTTTATTGCAGGAACACTTCTGAGTAATTATACAGTTTTGGTCTGGTCTGGCTGTTGGTGGGAGCCTGTTGGCAAGATTCGACTTGTGGTTGGAGTTGTTTTCTTATTTTTCCTCATGCTTAATTAAAATAAAACAACTTCTTCAAAATCTTAATATTAAAGCATTTTAGGAAACATGAAAGATCTGCTCTATAATAAATAAAAAAACCTGCTCTCAGACCCATTGTTTATCATAGAGTTGGATTTTTAAAAAATCGTTAAACTTTATGAAGCCCAACATAAATGGCAACATTACTCCAGATGTTACTTTTAACTGAAGTAAGAACGAAAACTTCCTAATCTGTGGTCATGATACAGGAAGATGAGCTCAGGAGCAGCATGAACTTGAACATGGGTATTTAAAAGACATAGTATTTTAAGGTTTCTCATAACGTTTATCTTATTAACTTAAAAAAAAAAAAAAAAGGCTGGTAAGGAAACAACTGTTTATAGCTGCTAAAATCTAAGTATGTACCAGCAAATGTTCTACAGCATTAAACATAAAAAAAACCAATGTGTCATTGCTATAAAACATTTTTACGGGTTGTTACTGAAAAACAATCTTTGGGTTGGTAACCCCACATCACACCTCTCTATCATTAATTATTTTCCTATAACGGCACACCAAATGTGGTTTCAAGCTTACTGATATGTGGCGTATAAGTTTAATCTGGAATGCTCCGAAGGCTTAGAGAACATTCACACTGAATGGCAATGAATTTGTGGCGAACTGGCCATACAGACCATGGTGGGAAAAAATAATAAATCATCTACTCGAATGAAATTTATGAGTCTGTGAGAACAGTCTGTGAGGATTTTATTGGTAACAAATAAAAATACAGATTCACTACACCCTTTGCAACAGCAATGTTTGATGTGTTCACTTTTTCCAGTTATGTGTAGAGGTTCATTTTATAATACTCCAAGCACAAACACAAAAAGCAGAAATAAAATAAAATAAAATAAAATAAAACTACTCTGCCTAAAGTGGTCAAGCTGAAGAGCTGGGAAAAGACTTCCCATCACCTGGGCTGTTATCTAGTAAACAACGCTTTGTTTCTTCATACTGCAAGGTATGAACGCAAACTCATAATGTGTAATGATATTGCATTATACACTCAACTTAAATCTTGATCCAGACTGATCAGAAGTTGTGCCTTATTTTGATATAAAAGTTCTGTCTGTCTCATAAACAAATATAAATTCAATAATTTTTTTCTATAATAACAGCGCGGAAAGGATGCTCTAAATACGCTTCAGCTGCGCATTGTGTCGCATCACCCCCTTCCTACCCTTGAGTGTGTACGATTTTTATAATTGTATGTAATTCCTTACATAACAGCAGTAATAACAATATTTCGATAAACAAAATTACGGTATATCAATGCACCCGCATGAACGGAATGCGCTCTAATGCGTCATTGATTTTTTAATAACAGTTCATACAGGGCCCTGTATGGCAGACATGCCAGTTTTCTATAAGAAGACTTTTATTTAACATGTTCGGAAGGAGCCTCCAGTGACAGCACTTAGACACAAAGGTTCTAGGGGTAAGTATTATAAATAATAGCATTTTGTGATTTCCCTGTAACACAATTTTTCCCCCATCTTATTAAGTTGAACAAAGAAAAAAGAAAAAACTGAGGATCTTGCTATAACACAAGTGATAACTCGTTTTTGCGTTTGTTCCACGACATTAAACATAGCCATAAATGGATAAAAAGTATAATCACGTTCTTTAATTAATTAAAAAAAATTTGTGTTTGTTATTGCCTTAAGAGGAATAAAAACCTTTGATGTGTACTGATTAGAAAACAATCAGGAGATGCTTCACCTCGAGCTGCACCACACCATCCTGTCGCTGATCAGTTCCCAGCACACCCTTTTTCTTATATTCTTTATATTTACTGTAGATATAAATCTTTTTCAACAGTACCATTATTTTACTGTCAATTATTTAAAGACATTTTGCAGTCCAACATATCACAGGTAGTAGTAGTAGTAGTAGCAGTGGTTTCAATGTAAAATGTCAGGGACCTTGAAGAAAGAAAAAAAGGATTAAAAAAAAAAAACATTCCACATTTACCTCTGCAGAATTTGAATACACAATTTTTTTCCATGTCCGTATTAAACACACCAACACGACTTATCTTGCAGAGTGAACCGTCAGGCTGTTTGAATAGCTGCATTCATGCCACTAAATGTTTATAACCTCGTCTACGGCGCGCAACGTGCCGCCCGTGGTAAACATTTTCCACATACGTAACTTCCACTGCAACTTTTACACCCATTTCAATTAAAAAAGAGTTTAATAACAGAAATGATGGCAAGCTTTCACAGAAAGTATTATACTGCTTTCTGGTTCCGTAGCCCTGCCCTGTGCTTTAAACGATTCGACAGCAAAGCCTTCTATAATATTACTACAATGGGCTGCTTTTAGGGGAGGATTAAAGAAGCAAGACTTAGTTCTTCATGTGCGAATCTTGGATTCGGGCCATTTATAGGGAGTGCCTGGTGGAGAACATTTTGCGAAACTTTTGTTCCAGAAATGAGTGCCTCCTCTTTGCTCTGTTGTCTACCAGCGCTATTGTTGTGCCTGAAATAATACATGCACATTATTTTGCATGATTTGAGATTAGCTTCCAAACATGGGTCTTGCCTTAACCACAAATCAGATTCCAAAGCTCATATTTACATATGCTGCAAAACAAACAGCTGTGTGTTTGTGTGTGTGTGCGTGTGTGTGTGTGTGTGTGTGTGTGTGTGTGTGTGTGTGTGTGTGTGTGTGTGTGTGTGTGTGT
>JAQQZT010000006.1:10255668-10267138 GCA_030068275.1 Clarias platycephalus | reverse complement strand
TATATACAGTACCAGTCAGAAGTTTGGACACAAGTTTTAATTTATTTTCTACCTTCTACAACAATACCAGATTTATTTATTTTTTTTCAAAACTATGAAATAACGCATAGGGCATTAGATAATTAAATAATAACCACAACAGTCAGTTGTTATTTTGAGACATGAAGGTCAGCTGTTCTGGGATAGTTCTTAGAAAAACAGTATTGTGAAGTGCATTTGCAAACCCCATCAAACACCATGATGAAACTGGCTCTAATCAAGAACATCCCAGGAAAGCAGGACCAAAACATATATATGCTGCAGAGGAGAATTTTATTTAGAGTTACCAGAATCAAAAATCACTAATTAACATCCCCTCAGATTAGAGTCGTTATGAAGCCTTTACAGAGCATAAGTCGCAGACACATCTCAATATCAACTGTTTAAGAGATTACTGCAGATTTTGGATGCCTTCATAATTGTTTTACAATGTCAATGTCAAAATCAGAAAAGACCATGGAATTAGGTGTGTTCAAAATTTTGACAGGTAGTGTGTTTGTGTGTGTTTGTGCATTGGACAAAAGTATTAAGACAATGTATGACATATTATGCTTCTCTTTGTACACAAAAGAGGTGATTTAGTTTGAGTCTACAGTATGTGGCTGAAGATCTCATTAGAATCAGTTGATTTAGTTAATGTTAATGTATATGTGGCCGGGGTGTCTGCATGAGCGCAAAAATGGCTAAAACTAGGAAATTCTCAAGTGACTTGCAAACTTCCGTGGCAAATTTCTGTACATGATCTTCAGGAAGCAATCAAGCAGGCATGAACTGAGAGCGACACCAGAGTACTCCAGACGTCTTTTTGACTCTATGCCCAGCCGGATCCAGCAGGGTTTTAAAGAATGAAGGACTTCATACTAAGTATTGATTATTGTATAGCAATTTCCTCACATTAAATAACAAATTCTTATTATCTTGATTGTCATTATTTAAAAAATCTGAGGATGTTGTTAACATACAAACACTGCAGCAGCCATTTAGATAGTACTTACTTCATAGGTTTAAAGAGGGCTTGGCCATAATTCTGGAATGTCATGATGAGCTTCAGTTGCGTGCCTCCAGATTTCATGGCTTTAAAGAAAACAAAAGCATTATATAAACTCTAATAGTGACAAAAGCTAAACAAGTCACATAGATGTTACTCCGTGATACAGCCTCGCTTATCGAATGAGCAATCTCAAATAAAGACATAGAGTTAAAACAAAAAAGTCTGTTGACCATAACAGGTTTTGATTTTCCACTGAGCATGTAAGTAAACTACGCACTGTTCTAGTCAATAGTGTGAGTGTGAGTGCCAACACAGCTGCATCCCACTAATCACTGCCTGATTTTTCTTAGACAAAACCGGTTTCCTAAATGCAATGTATTTAAGCACTGTATTCTTTTTTATTCCAATTTAATTAAATGCTGATGAAACTAAATCTGCAGTGTAATTAACTTTAATAATTAGATGGCAAGATGCCTACATTGAGGGTACACCTATAGTACACACAATGAGAGGGGCACAAAATCTCATCAAATCCACTTAAGAAAGAGAAAAGAAATGCATTCATTGTCATCTGTCAACTTTCCAGCTCCAACAATGCTTCTGTCTGGTGTAACAGCACCCACAAAATCACACATCCAATACCCAGCTTCTGTGACTTACCAACACTGGTGATTCTCTGTGTAACCAGGTCCTTCAGCATCGCGTCGATGACAGGGTTGTGGCGGGAATAGAGCTCATAGCGGTTGATGCCAATGTGGAAGCGCAGCCAGTTTGGGTAGGAGTCTGCGGTGAGCTCACCTGTCGGGGTGGACTCTCCATTTTTCTCCTGTCCATGCCTGTGTAGCAAACACAAAGGGAGAAAGAGAGACAGAAAGCTCTTGAGAAGACCAGCTGCTAATATTAATCAAAGAATAAACTCACATATCAGAAGAGTTAGCAAGTATTTATAATTTAACCAGCAAATGAGAGTGGAATTATTTTTGGCCAAGGTTTTATGTTGTTATCACTTTATATGTTTATAATTTCCAATTATTTAAAAAAAGAGTATTGCTTTAAATAAAAACAGACAGAATAATAAGAATAATGTAAGACATAATTATATATATTCTGACTTTCAAATATTTCATATTTAACTAATTATATATATATATATATATATAGAGAGAGAGAGAGAGAGAGTATTTTTCTATTATTTAAGCAAAAATACTTAATCTGTAAATAAGACATTAGAGGAGTAATCAAATATCTAACGTTTGGCATATAATTAAAGAAAAGTAAAGAGGAAGAAATTAACCATTCTTGGTTGTCTGCTGCTTTGGGGTCAAATCTGATGTCGGTGTTGACGTTGAACAGTGTGTCCTGGTCAGTGAGGACAGGTAAAGGTATCTTATAGAGCGGGTGCTTGAAGAGAGCAGCGAGCTTGGAGCGTGTCCTCGTCCCTCCCGCTGCGTCCTGCGCCTCCTGCCTGCGGTCCTGTCCCGCCTTGGCGCGGGGCTCACCTGTCCTCCGCGGCTCCGTCTTCTCCCCGGCTGGGCTGAGCTTCTCCAGAGAGTGTGAGGACACGTTGGAGCCGGGCTCGCTGCTGAAATCCTGCAGTATTCTCAGGGTGTGTTTGTGAGGCGGGACGGGTTCCGGGGCGGCGGCTCGGCCCGGAGACTTCGCCCAGTTGCGCGGCTCCTCGCTGGGCGCGTGTGAGCAGGAGCAGCCGCCGGCGCCTTTACTCTCCAGCCGCGGCAACAAGTCGATCATGATGTGCAAGGAGCATGCGATGAGGAACACGGTCAGGATCAAGACCCGGAATTTGCGGAAGAGGATCATCTTCAGGCCCTCCTGTTCGGTGAAGCCCCAGGATTTATTGGGAATGAGGAGGAGGAAAGTGAGCAGGCGCGCTACATCGCACACGGTGCACACGACCCGAGTGGCCAATTTGAGCAGGACGCAGGGCGCAGCGTGGTCTTCATGCGCCAGCTTCACACGGGATGTGGCGAGCTCAGGATGGGAGAACAGTTCCAGCTCAATAACACGCCTGCTTGAAATGTAATCCAGCACAGGAACAAGCACATTCCATTTAAAAGTCAAATGCGTCACGGCACGCTCCTAAATGGAGGTAGTTTCACTCAGACGGATTTTTCGCAAAGTTTAAAAGGCATCACAGGAAGCGGTGGAAATCTCCCCTGAGACACGGCGGAACATATTTGCAGTCTGTTTTGTAACGCACGACTTACTGGTTTCCATCCAAATGAAACGATTACGGAGGAAACAGCTGGAAACGGTGAGACGGCGGAGCTCCTCATGAGCGCAGAGACACTTCAGCGCTGTATCTCCTGCTCGCTCCCGCCTTTTATCCCCGGTACAGCGGGATCGGTGGAGCGCAGCACCGTGACGCGAGCCGACAACAAAACCCGGGGCAGGTCGGGGGCAGAAAGCACTGCGCGTCTCCTCGAGCAGGACGCGAAATTCTTCGTGGAAGTTTCATATGTCACATGCGATCCACCTCCGTCCAGATGACAAGCGGGAAGGAAGGTTTTCGGGCTGGTGACAAGACCGAAACGCTTAGCGTCTCGCGCTCTGCTCCGTCGCGTCGCGTTGTGTGAGTGTGTATGTGTATGTGTGTGAGTGTGTATGTGTGTGTGTGTGTCTGTTAAAGGGGCGCTCCTCTCCTCCGATCTGCTTCAGCGTCACTCATACAGACACGGGATTGGATAAAGCCGCGCAGTGGAGCTCAGCAGAGCAATCAGAGCCCAGACCGAGTCTGCTGCTGTCTGCAACTCCACACTGCGCAATAAGAGGGCGTCGTACCCCGTCCACTGCTTTCTCCGTGCCTTCCTCCATCTGAGGATCCAATAAGTAGGCCTAGCTGGGTCAATCATTCATCTTCTGTAACTGCTTTATCCCTGGTCTGGGGGTCTATCCTGGAAACAGCGGATGTGCGGTGGGAATACACTCTGGATGAGAAGCCAGTCCATCACAGGATGCATACACACACTTCCATACATTCGTTCCCAAACACAAGAAATGTAGATAAACCAGTCTGCCTACCTACATTTTTAATCAGCGAGAGGAAACCAGAGAACTCAGAGAAAACCCACACATTCCCATTGTGAGGCAACAACACTGTAACACGATGCCACCACACCTACCTTGTAGATACCCTGATTTTATAAGGTGCAATTAAAATGGATGTGCATACCGCTCAATTACTCACTCACTCACCGTCTAAACCTCTTTATCCTGTGTACAGGGTTATGGGGGGCCTGGAGCCTATCCCAGGTGAATTAGGGCAGCGATTTTTTGCAGGGCACACATACACACAGACTCACACACGCACTAACACAATACAGGCAATTTGGGAATGCCAGCTAGCTTAACCTGCATGTCATTGGACTGTGGGAGGAAACAGGAGTACCCAGAGGAAAGCCATCAAGCACAGGGAGAACATGAAAAGTCTACGCACTCAGACCCAAGGAGTGGATCTATTATACTTGATACACCTTAATACACTTAATACACCATCATCATTCATCATAATTTAATAATTTAATTTAATAGTAATACTACTACCTGGCACTCATTTGAGTCAGGCAAATCTAGTCAATCGATATTGTAGATTGAAGTGGCAGGTAAACCTAATAAACTGGCACAATAATTAATTAGCAGGATGTACAAATACATCTAAATCAGATGTATATATACACGGCCCTCCAGAATTATTGGGATCCTTCATAAATGATGAACAAAATTATTGTATATAATAAATATTACACACAGAAACTCAAACTGTAAACAAACCAAAAAAAAAAACTATTTATGTTTACAAATTTGCATCAAACTTTACAAACGCCCAGTGTAAAATTGCATTTTTCCATATTTTAAATGGACAGAACATACATGGTTCTCAAAATGTATATTACGTGTGTAAGAATATATGTTAAGATGAAGAGAAAAAATAAAATACAGTCATTTCCTTAAATACAATGTGTTGCATAAACATTGAAATAATTAACACTAATGAATATTAATAAGTATGCAAAAAAACCGGTCATGTGACAAGGTGTCAAGACAAACAAGATGTCAGAAACCCAAACAAGTGAAGATTTTCTGGGCAGATTTCGTAAAAAGCTTGCGTCTTTTTGCGAGTTGGTTATTTTGTAGAAAATTATAATGTGATCTCAGGTCACATGATTCAGTGTCATAGAAGAGAGGTTGGGCCTAATTAGCATACTAAAATTACAGGATGCACAAATCAATTCTGAATTTTTTTTTATAGATAGATGTTCAAGGTCAAGACAATAACGATCTCACTCGTCATTTTTATTAATATTCTTCTTATTAATTGTGAGCTTGTATAGTCTGAATCAATCTTTACATTTTTGCTCATTTTTATAAAGAATGGCCATCCGTATTCCCCACAAGTATTTGTAACAGCACTTTGTCTCACTGACATAGTACACTTTCTCCACTGACAAGTGCGTCTAAAGCAAAGCAACTTACATGCTCCAACACTGATTAAAAAGTAACACAAACAATAGTGGATCTGTCTGTGCCAAAAAAAAAAAAAAAACATTGATAAAATTGTCAAAAACTGAGTCTAGAATGCATACAAAACATGATCCAATTGTTGTAGAAATAGTAAAAGAAAATGATTAAACTCTGAACTTTATGTGACTATGCAATTAAAAAAAGAAATGGAAATGGAAAAGAGTTAACTCTTTAATATGTACAATATGCAATACAAATAAATACTTTATGTTTACATGCATAACATTATGATTATATGCAACATGCCATTCACAATTGGCTGAGGATCTTTGTCAGTAGACCCAATCAACACAATGTCATGCTTTGTTTATTGCTTGTCCATTTTATTCATGAAGGATCCTTTGAGTTAGGATGAACACCTGAGGTCAGTCTTGATAAACCGGCATTGATCCATTGAGTGTTGTGTTTCACTTTCTTAAAAGCTCCTCTGTTTCAGACTCAGCATCGGAAAACCATCTATTTATTTGTATTGCTTGAGAAACTTCGGATGAAGATCCCATTTTTACACCAGCATAACTGCTACCTTTTACTGGAATCGGTTGTAACCAGAGCTCCTAACAGGCCTTCTATTGTTTCCTAAAAGCACAGCTTTGTGTTTATAAAGACAATGGACATAATTGGAAATATCTGCCTTTCATTCCAGCAGTAAAAACTCTTTTGTTTCAGGTTCCTCAGCACTGACCAGCAGCTTGGCACCAGCTAGAGTCCTGCAGATGGCAAAGGCACCTGAGGATTTGTGCTGTTCAAAGCGCTGACTACAGCAGCGGCTGTAAATAAGCCAGAATAGATTTATGAACAGGTACCGTATGTCTTTGCAAGGTAGCAGGCAGAACCATTAGATACAGTTCCATGGACAGAGAAAAGGGGATTATGGTGGAGATAGAGCCTGAGATATAGATACAGATAACGTGAGAGTGTGAAAGTATTGGGTGACATGTCTATTTATTATTGAGCCCGAGATTTACGCTGCACTTTGCTTGAATGGTGATGGACTGTTGAAGGATGCATGAGTGAATCAAACCAAGAAATTAAGTTCCTGCATTCCACTGTTATTCTTTAAGTGCTCCTTTTACTATCTGAGAGCCTAACTGAGTGGTGCACTGAAGAGGTTTCTAGCTTATAATTAAACTGGCATGAAAAATTGCAGTTAATCCATTTCTGTCTCTCATATATATGTGCACGAAAGACATTCAGGTTTCGGGAAGCTTTAGAAATTGTAGGAATGCATACCTGACAGGCATGTGTAAAAAAGTCCCAGCCATTTTATATTATGAAACATAGAAAATTATCGTATGTGTATACAGTATATATAAAAATGGTAATAAGCAGTAAAGTAGGCACCGCCTACTGTAGCAGAGCATACATACTGTAACACTTAAAAAGACTGACAAAACCAGGTGTATATTCATACCCAGATCAGAGAAGGGGTGTCAGCGGATGTGCACAACAAACAGAGACAAACACAACTGTATCTAAATTAAGCCACGGCAGTCGTATTGTGAAAGATCTATATTGCCTAACACTCTATCTGCCTCTCTTGCATTTACTTCATTTATTACCAAGACTGTACAGTAGCTGCTAGTATAAGTTATACACACACTATGTCTGTTTGAATGTTTTTTTTATTATTATTATTATTATTTATTTTTAAAAAGTGAAAGGTCACGTAAGCCTGGGTGCCATGTCTGTCTCTAGATAAGATGATGCAGAGCCAGTGCCCCCGTAGGCTTTATATACCACTATAATTAGCCCCAGACGGACAGCTTTAATGAGCAGGAGCTAGAACTGTGGAAAGACTTTGGTTCAGATCATTGCGTTAGGCTTATGTTTATTTCAGTGTGTGGGTTTTAGTGTGCGTCTCCAAGGATGACTGGTCAGCTCTGATTATAGTAACAACCCCCTTACCCTGCCTAAATAACAGTCATCTATGCCGCAGTTAGTTATTTTACTTAAGGGCTATTTATATATTCAAAGCTGAAAATGACAGCCAAAGGAGTCTCGGTTTGTTTTTAACAGAAGAGTGCAGCAGATAAAACGTAACCTGATGAGAGTGTTTTTCCCCACTAGTGAATCTGTTTATCAAGTGAACCTAAACAGTGGTCCTGTTTCTATGGAGATCTCATTTTTGAAATAGTTGGAAGGATCTTGTATATGGTTTTATTGAACACACCATGCAGGTTTTTTTGTTTTCCGTCAGTAATAGTTGCTAAAAACATAACAGTTGCGGAAGACAGAACAGTAATAATGGATCAGTATATAGCGTTATAATGTATATTGGGGCTGTGTGGATTCCTGTCTGACAGATGTTCCTCACCTTCTTAATCTGGCACCACCTGCTATTTCAGCACACTGAGCAGTCAGCAATCAACTGTGGGCAAAAGGTCACTTCCTCACAGTCTATTAAAACAAATATGCTGCAGTAATATTTTTCACTCCCCTCAATGACAAAAAGCAAGCTATGGGTATGGAAGAATCTATGCTTATAAATACAGAAAGGATAGCAACTATAGAATCGCATATTATTTGTTCCCTGTACTGTAACGTAAGAGATTTTGGAGTTAACTGCAGCTTGATGTTTCGAAACCCAAAGTTCAGAGGAAGCCCGTCATTTCAACATTCCCTCCGAAGTCACGCCCCAAGAACACGGCCTAATCTAGAGTTCCCTGTTGTTGCCACAAAATGGGAGCTGGCTGAAGTTGATTTATACTTTTGCATCTGCATGTGCAGGCATTAGTGTAGCATTGCCTGCGTGTAAGGGGAACATTAACATTTTGGTGCCTTATTGTATGTAGAATGTAAAAAGGCCATGAAAAAAAAATAATATAACTGTCTCACGTTTTCATATCATAATGCTTTCTTGTTGTGGTTAATTAAATGAAGTCAGCCAAATTATTTTAATTATTTACGCATTATTTCTACCTGAAGGTTTTTTCTGTCAAAGTAAATCTCTATGTATGAGCCATTCTCACTCACTCATCATCTACAGTATACCGCTTATCCTGAGTACAGGGTCGCAGTGGCCCTGGTGCCTATCCCAGGAGATCCCTGGGTACATCCTGGATGGGATCCAATCCATTTCAGGGCACATACACACGCTCACACGATTTACTGTAGGAACGCCAATTAGTCTAATGTGCATGTTATTGGACGGTGTCAGGAAACCAGAACACCCAGAGGAAACCCACCAAAGCATGAGGAGAACATGCAAACTCCATGCACACAGACCAGTGGTGGGATTCGAACCCAGAACCTGGTGGTACAAAGTGTCAATGGTCTGCATGTCTGAGAATTGCAACTTATTAAATAAAGTGAAAGCTTTAATACTTTGTCTGTAAGATGCATATTCATAGGAACATTATTGTGTATCATTTTATGCATCAATAAGTCCATCCTATTCTATTGTCTCATCACTACGCTGCACTACATTTATTCAATCGCTGACTAAATAGATTGTTTATTCAACCTCTCTTGGTTGTAAGTTATAAGAGACGTGTATGTGGCAGGTAACACTGCTTTCTAAGGCCTGTATTACCAAAGCTGTTTGCCTACTAAAATTGTAAGGTTGGAGTCCATGCGGTGTGTCCACTTGAGCTTGCAGAGTTGTGGCAGTTGTTTGGTGTGGGCTCCCAGTTTTGTGCTGAAGGGAGCTGACATGGCATACTGACTGAGTTCAGAAGTCTGTCCCTCACCCCAGTGCATAACCATGGGACAAAGAAGACAGGAAAAGGAAACCACAGTCAATAAAATTCCATCCGATTTCAAGACCATAATAGTAACCATTTCAATAAAACAGCTGTAGTCAGCATCTCAATGACCTTTTATCACTTCAAAACAGCTCTTGCTTTTATTTTCCAGCTTTAAAGGGATACTACAATGAGAAAAGCCTGTGATTAAATATGTACATAAAGGTTACTTTAATGTGTGTTTAAGCTGCTGAAAGAAAAAAATATATTCTATCCTTTTCAATAAAGTGCAAGAGAAAACAACAACAATAAAAATACAGGTAGCATCATTGCATTACATTCCTAGTTTCCACAGACTGGTTGTTGTGTATTCTATAGTTATCAAGGCTGCTGACCTTTTCTTCTTCACTGGTAGGTGCTTTCCTTGCAGTTATACAAAGAGGCATATAGTTTCTCCAAACACAAAAGCTTTATTGAACACAACCCTCTCTGGCTCATTGGTCTGCCTTATCAGCTGTCATGAGAAATGCTAGAAAACCCTGAATCTAGTCATTACTAAAAAAAAAAAAAAAAAAAAAGGCTTAACAGAAAACTTTCACATGATAAAGTTAGAGTTACACATATATACAGTAGAAAACTTCAGATGATGACTACGACATCAGAGAGTTTAGGCTTGTCAACATATGAACACGAAACAGGAAAACCTGTATCTTTTGTATGAGTCTAATCAAGTAACAGACTTGATTTCAGACATCTGATTTAGGATGTTCAATGTATCGTGCTGACAGATGAGTATGTATAATCTGAGATTTTATTCGTGGCAGGATTTGAGATAATTTATTGAGTGTTTTAAAGCAAAGCTCTTAATCGGTTTTCTTTGAAAGCCCTTTGTTGTGGCACAGCTGCATAATTGATGAACAGGTCGTAGTTACCGTGGTGATTGATGGCCTTTTGTGTAAGCAAACAGCAGTGAGTTTAAACAGCAGAACAGAAAAATACAGCGTGTATATGGGACGAACCTGACTGCACCATGCAAAGTCGAGTGTTCCTCCTGACATTATTTTGCACTAACCAATAATAATCCACATGGCAATATCCTCAGTTATGGGAATGTGAGACAAACCCTAATGTCTATTTCATATCCATTTGCATGATCTTCTGTATTTAATAATACTACAATATAAGTGACTGCAGGTTGATACCGTAAAGGTCACAATGTCTGCACAGGCAACTTGAGACCGAAATTTCCCAGGAGAAATCCAATTAGAGCATAGCCTCATAGGGCAGTAACAAAGCCACAGCATTCTTTGCTCAATTTTTTTTTAGAGTTTATTCGTCTCCAGTGTGGTGCAGAATTGAGCTTTTAAAAACTCCAATAAGGCCGCACCCTTTCGCTCTGAACTCCTTTGCCGTGCCTCAACAAGACTCTTCATTATTCCCCACACCTACAGTACAGTAGTAATGTATAACATCAGAGCCCAAATATTGCAGCAATGTCTGAGACACACACTCATACAGTGTCTGTCTCTATGCTGACTTATGCTGACAGTATTATATATTTGTGTGGATCCATAACCATCACCCTTACTGTAACAACAATGCTAAAATAATATCTAACCAATACTTAATAATAGACCTCAGCTCAAAACCACATGTTAAAATTAAACTTAGCTTCGGTGCTAACCATAGTGTAATGTTCTACAACTGATACACTGCAACTACAGTATGTGTTGACACTAAGAGTTCTTAAACAATGAAAATGTGCACATACATATTTGCACTATGTCGTTTGAATATAAAGAGGAACTGCGACTATCTCACAAAGTTCTTACCACACTGGCTTCCTCCCTCTCTCCTTCAGTAATCAGAGCCCATAGCACAGGTTGCTCAACAAAAGCACAGCCAAACACTGTGGAGTCATTGTTTCCACTTATGGACCTTAGAACACTGTGTCGAAATGTGAGTTGCGTTAATGGAATTCTTACTTAAAATCACAAGACAGACCGGACATGCACTGGAATATTAGATTAGGCATATACTGTAAGACACTAGACATGCAATTAAGGAGTACCAGCTAAACACACAAGTGCAACTAAACAGTTGCACTGCATTTTCTCAATTTGCATTTAGTTTCAAATCAGGTACAGTACAGGCCAAAAGTTTGGACACACCTTCTCATCTATCTGTCAATGTGTTTTCTTTATTTTCATGACCATTT
>JAQQZT010000006.1:10227416-10237474 GCA_030068275.1 Clarias platycephalus | reverse complement strand
TACAAGAAGTTTAAGCATTGAGCCTTTGGTTTAAGCATTCGCTTTTAGTGTGTAAGTGATTGGCAAAAACTGTAAAACACCTGAATTCAATAATTAACTAATTTCGCCAAACACTTTTGTCTAATTAAACTTTTGTGTGTCTGTTTTAATGTCCATACCTCGATTTGTACTCATGCACTGCATTAAAATGGATCACTGAGAAACTTACCATTATTATTCAGACACTTTCAAAGGACAATATTGTTTCATGGTCATCGCCAATTTTGGCCAGTTCCCAAACTGGCACTAGTCCCACTCAATATCATTTGACTATTGATTACACTATTGTTTACATTACAGGTCTGTTATACATGACAGAGTAAAAAAATAATGTATATATCCTGTCTAGTTAAGCCATCGCGTTACAGGGTTGAGGTGTGCTCTAGGGCTTTTTAATTTCAGTAGACATATTTAAACCTTTCAGGTTTGGTCACACTTGGCTACATGCAAGGCCACCAAGCATTTTATCTCTCAAATTCAAGGTGACTGTGCTCATGATGTTCTTGCATATTTTTCACAGTTCATACAGTACCTGCAACTACTGTATGAAAAGACAGTTGCCCTGATGATTGGTCCTGGAGTGTGCAGAATGGGTCCAGTCAAAGCTACAGTATAGATCTTACTGTGGCTATCAAGCATATCTCTCCACACTCCCCACGGATTCCTCTGCCTCCTCAATAATTGACCTCTAAACAATATCAATTGAAAATGTTCTCTCATCTGTTCTTAACTCAGTGTTGAGAATCTGATGTGATTCTCTCAATTCAAGGTTTTACTTGCATCATTGTTTAGGTCTCCCCTTTCTCAAACAGAGAGGTCCTTCTTATAGTGGTAGCAGTTTTTGAATGTGCCATTGTAAACTCTAACCATGGAGCAGGCTTTTCTGTTCCCTGAGTGGTGCTAGTGCTTAATTTGTTTAATTAAACACTCATAAGATAACATTTGACTTCACTCTTCCCTGTCACAGTGTGCACAGTATCAGATAACTTTTACATGTCCATACTGCCATATTTTTATATTACAAGGCAGTTACTCAACCAGTTTCTCACTAATTACAGAACATTACCGTTTGTAAACTGACAAGACCAAAGTATCTTTCCGCCCCTGTTGCTAAAAGAAAAGTCAAACTTATTTTTGCTACATTTTCATTTCCCACCTTTTTAGGATTTGCTTCCCTCCACTTCCACTATCTCACCGTGTGTGTCACTGTGCTTTCTGCTTTTTTCTCTCCCTTTGTTCACTTGAAGAAGCTGAGGCTCTCGATCATTAGCGTTCTCTTAATGTCTCACTTTCTAATGGGGGATGTTGCAATTGTGGAGGCCCAGATAATTAGAGTTCCTGTTGTCTTTTAAATGACACCATGGATATGTATTTAATCAGGGTTTTTTAATCACTCAAGATTCCCCTTTTTTAACACTTACAGTACATGGCTATTCTATGAACACCAAAAAAAAAAACCCTCAATGAAAGATTTGATATTATCATTTTGGCACAGGCATCTGCTTAAATAGAAAATTATCCGCTTGGGGGGCGGGGGGGTGTAGGAAATATTTATTGCACTAAAATTTGGTAGAACTTCTTCTCAGTGTTACAGTACACACTTACCGATCTTTTAGCAGAAAATAAGAAGAATGACTAAATTGAAATGTATTTTTCCCGTGTGGTCTGTGGTCATGGGGACGGTTCCACTTTACCAAGAAGACGGTCC
Organism: Clarias platycephalus; assembly: GCA_030068275.1. NCBI lineage: Eukaryota > Metazoa > Chordata > Actinopteri > Siluriformes > Clariidae > Clarias > Clarias platycephalus. The sequence continues at coordinate 10,235,727 of JAQQZT010000006.1, read as the reverse complement.
TCGCCTCAGACTTTGACTGCAGATCAATCTCTATAATCCATTATCACCCAAGTGGGTTCCCTGTTGAGTCTGGTTCCTCTCAAGGTTTCTTCCTACTGCCATCTCAGGGAGTTTTTCCTTGCCACTGTGTCGCCCTCGGTTGCTCATCTTATCATTTTGATTCATACCAATTCACATTTCATACAAACTTAAATAATCCCTTTGATTATGTAAAACTGCTATACAAATAAAAAAAATTGAAAAAGCACCCACACTGCAATCATACACTATGGGAAACCTGGAGATTCAAATCAATATATACCAAATGTCTTTGGACTGAGGGAAGAAACCAGAGTTCCCGGAGGAAACCACCACCCAAGCACAGGAATAACATGCAAACTCTAAACACAGAGTGATGGTGGCAAGATTTAAACCCCTATCCCTGGAGGTGCGAGTGCCAACCACTAAGCCACAGAGCGTCCATGAAGTACTATAAATAAACTAACAGGTTTGAGTGATACTTAACCTCAATGTCTTTCCTATACTTATCCATTTATTAGGAAGTGATTCCTGGTTGGTTAAGCTGTCGCTTGGGTCTCAAGACATATTTGCAGATTGCCTACTCTTGATGACACACACACATCTCTGCTCTACACAGAAACACTGCTCTGTCGCGATTCTTTTTAAAGGTAATGTGCAGGTTCATTTGTTAGTTTTACTTTACAGCAGTGATTCCGTTAGTATTCGCTCACGCAAATGTCATTAGCAATGTTCCTTGCAAATTTTTCAGACAAAACTGTCTTTCCGTTAATGTGTGTGTGTGTGTATGTTTGTGTGAAATTCAAATAAGAGTGAAGAAAGGTTTACTGTGTAAGATGAGAAGGGGGAGGCGGGAGAGGCTGATTTCTCCTCTCCGCTTACTTTAGATTCACACACACACACACACACACACACACAGCGCCTGCGCGCATAAACGGAAACACTTATCTGTCGGGATTTATTTTAACTTTTTTTTAAAGGTGCAGGTTAATTTGTTTTATTTTTACTTTATATTTTGTGTTAATTATTTTTATGTATTTATTTTTTTTGGGCTGTGGAATGAATAATTTGAGTTTCCATTATTTCTTATGGGGAAATTTGCTTTGATTTACGAGTGATTTGGAAGACGAGCCCACTTCCAGAACGAATTATGCTCGTAAACCAAGGTTCCACTATACACACACACACACACACACACACACACACACACACACACACACATATATATATATATATAAGACTTTCTTATAGACTTTCAGATTAGGCCAATCGGCATTTACCAATTGCTCATAAAATGTGAGTGTTTGTGCTTGTGCCACTTAGTGCCTTGAGTCTCCTGTGTTAGTGCTCCAGGCCTCCCATAACCCTATACAGCATAGGCAGTATAGAGAATGAGTGAGAGCATAAGAGAATGGACTTGTTGATATTCTGCACACATACAGTATTTAGCTCTGGATTTAGTCTCTAATACATTTTTGATGTTGCAGTGACCCTGTATGTGATACGATGTTTTCCTTTTATCATGTTCTCAAGGTTTTAGAGTCTGATTTAGCACCATGAAAGTAACTAGTTTGAGGCAGTTTGATCATGCACATTCAGTAACCTCATACAATCCTGTTTTTATTTATTTGATTGATGTGAATTCTGCAGTATTTAAAGTGATGGTACCTGTGATTTGGGGTTAGTTTGTCACTAGAATTGATCTTGTAACAAATTCAATTAGAGTACATAGTCTCTCTTTTCTATGAAATAAGAGACACCTTCTTTTTTGACCTTCTGGATGGGATTATGTATCAAAGATTTTCTTTGCAGTGAAATTTTCTCCACCAGATTTTCCTTTCCATTATTTACTGCATCAGTTAACATGAACTTCAGCATTAATAAACCATAAGTAATGTTGACAAAGTAAGTTAATATTAATGTTCATTTTGGTTCGTTAAAAGGTCAACATAATACAAACTTGTACAAACATTTAGTCCATGTCTAATAAGAAGTGCACATTAATTGGACATTAATTAGGAAATAAAATTACTGAATCTTCATCTCCAAGTCTAAATAATGGACCATCTCTTGTGTAACAACTGTGTTAAGTAAAAAAATAATGCACAATAAGGTGTGCTGCAGTAGGAAAATAATCAATGACATAGAGGGGGTAATGAAAACTGGAATGTCATTACTAATACAAAAATATTATTTTTCTGTATAAGCATGTCTCAATGTTGATTTATTCTTCTTATACCACAGCAACTTGCTGTAAACTAGTTTACTCACCATCCTTTCCGTAACTTTTTTTGTGATATTACTGTATATAACAGAAAGGTAACGTCTTCATATCAATGATTGCTTGTTTTATTTTTTAAATGATGGCACATTTATAATTTGTTTATCATATGGATTAATACATGTTATATGACTAACTACACTGCTGTAATGTGAAGGTAAATGAGTCAACACAATTATTGTAAACAATGTAACAAAACAGAGCACTTTGTATGCAAATAGTTATTTTTGTTATTTTAATTGTATTTTGTTTGACTTCGGGAAATTTTAAATTATACTGTACTGTGTTCAACAATTTATGATGAGTTTGTTCAGTATTGCTTTAATTATTGCTTTCTGTTGTTAGCAATAAAGGTCGTGTAGAGTGGTAATAAATGTGTATTTACTTTTAAAAGTCATAGCCCACACTGTTCCTCCTGCTTCCTTCTCTGGGGTTTTCATTGATTTATCGACACTGACAACTGTATTACTGCTTTTAATTAACACTTGACTAGAGTCTCCAGGTGCAATCTACCAATCACGCACAGAGAATGAGGTAATTTTTTCTACAGTAACCTGACATGTTGATTAATTTGACAATTGTCCCCAGTGTCAAGTGTAAAGCCCAGGTAGATAAGAATTTTATTTGCGGATGGTTATATGGCTCTGACCCTGCAGCAAGAACGTACTGTACATATTAAAAGTTTCCTTCCCTCTGAACTATTATAATATTCTACTGTACCTCGCAGCCTGAAATGACACTAAGGCCTGCATCAAATAAAATCCACAGCTTCTGGCCTCTGCATGTTGAGTTCGCTTTGCTTTTCTGAGTGAAGAGAAATACAAGAGTGATTCAGGATTTGACTCAGCCTTAGAGCTGTCATATTCAAATTTCAAGTTTGATCTTCAGTCTGCATCACAATGCAGTGGGAAATAAATCCACCATGCACGTTAAGGGCCAATTTGAGGAGTTTGAGGTTCAGAACCTGTTTGAAGTAGGAAATGCTCATAGCCAGAGAAAATGCAATAAGTATGAAGGTGTCTCCAGGGTGACTATGCACTTGAAAATCAGTGTCCATAGTGTATGTACAGTATGTGTGTCAGCATATATATATGTAATGTACCCTGATGCAGCCATCACTCTGGAACAGAGTAAATATGGACTCATCAGATCACATGATGGTTTTTTCCTGATTAGCCTCACCGAAAAGTGGTTTTCTTAAGGGTCCACATCTGTTTAGTTCCAATCCCTTGAGTTCTCTTCGCATTGCGTGTGTGGAACTGCTCTTACTTTTAGTATTAAACATAGCTGGAAGTTATACTATTTTTTAAATGTATTTATTTTTTGATTTGCTTTCACTAAGCATTTAATGATCTAATCTATAATGATCTTCTATCACATTAATTCAGGAACATTGTTGTTGAACTCGACCAATAATTTGACCTTTTCTGAAACAGAGTAATGTCTTTATCACCTCTACAAGATATGCCTTCTGACATGGTTGTTTAAGAAATGAAAAGCTTCTCACTGCACCAGTTAGGGTTAAATAACTGAACCATCTTAATCTCTGCAGTAATGGTCTAATGGAAGGCTCTTACCTATTTGCTCAGTTAAATCCAGGAGGTGGCCAGTAGTGTATGTATACTGCAAGTCAAAAGCTTGGACACACCTTCACCCTCAGTGTTTTTTCTTAATTTTGTCTTTTTTCAACATTGCACATTAATACTGAAAACATCCAAACTATAAAAGAACACACATGGAATTATGTAGTAAATACAAGAATAATAATTAATGAATTTGAATTTGAATTTTAAACAATCCAGAATATGTTTTATATTTTAGATCCAAAGCAACTTTTATCTTTAATGACCGCTCGGGACACTCTTGGCATTCTTTAACCAGAGCTTTCAGTTCACAGGTGTGCCTTGTCAAGAGTTAATATGTGACATTTCTTGCCTTCTTAATATAGTTTATATCATCAGTTGTCTCGTGCAGAGGAAAGGTGGGTACAGAGTCAATAGCCCTATTAATGCTAGAACAACTTTTGTTAACACTGCAGTTAAGTGAAGAGAAAAGACCTTTCATCATTACTTTAAGAAATGAAGGTCAGTCAATCCAAAAAATATCATCAATTATCATCAAAACCATCAAATGATATGATAAAACATGCTCTCATCCCAGGACAGGAAGACAAAGAGCCACCACCAATAGGTTTATTTAAATGAGCAGCCGCAGAAACCACAGATTTAAGCACCTCAGATTAGAGCTCACATAAATACTTCTTAGAGTTCAAGCGGCAGACACATTTCAAAACTCACTGTTCAGAGGATCCTGCCGTGTCAGGCCTTCATGGGCAAAGAAACCATCACTTAAAAAAAAACAACAAGCAAGCGGAAGAGACTTGCTTGGGCCAAGAAACACAAGGAGTTGATGTTAGATCAGTGAAAAACTGTCTTTTGGTCTGATGAGTCCAAATTTGACATTTTTGGCTTCTAACTGCCATGTCTTTGTTTGACACAGAGAGTGTGAACAAATGATTCCTAACTGTGTGGTTCCCACAAAATAGACAAAAAGGAGGTGTGAGTGGCTGCAAAAAGAGGCAAAGGCTCGTACGATGCTCACAGTTTCAGTATTTTCTGGGAGGAGAAGCATTGGACAGGAGAGTTAATGGTAGGGTAGATTTTTGCCAAATTGAGCTAGATGAGAAAATCTTGATGCTGCACATAGACAGAATTAAACCTAATAAACAGTTACATACAAAGTGTGAGCACAGACAGTGTGTGTATGGAGTGCAGGACCATTTCTACTGTAAAATATATTGAAAAGATGAGAGAAAGGGTTAGGGGGAAAGGGATTATTGAGCAGATTTTATCTCCAAACCAGAAACACTTGTGTACAACACTGACCTTGTCTCCCACACAACTGCTGCGAAAAAGAATAAAAAATGTGTCTGCAGTTCTTTTAGATAATTTTTTTTGTGCTGTTTTGGAGATTTTGCAGATACACTCTGCATCAAACCCTAGACATCCAAATGTATGTATAAAACCAATTAAAATCCTCATTAATAATATTGTGTCACCACTATACTCTATCGACACATGATATATACAATTCTTTCCTTAAAATTTACACTTGAAAATGTCTTGAAAACTCTGTGTATTTGTGTATCAGTGTTTGAGTATTATCTTCAGTGTGTTGAACAATTTTTATTATGTGGAGGAAAATAATTCCTGACTTATCACTTGGTTAATGTAAACCATGGAAAAATGTTGTGTCTAGTCAGATAGTCATATGCATTTGTAATATTTATAGTCTACTATTAATCATTAGTTTGTCTTCACCACATATCCAACAAGGTAAATGAAAGTCCACTATCTGCATGGCCCAGCCACTCCACTGTGCTTCCTAATCAATGCCTGAATTATAGGATGTTGTCTCAGTGGAAATCAGGGTTGGCGAGGCTACGGTAGGAGCAGTGAAGGATACAGTAAGGGCAATTGGTGAATTAATCAGTAGGCTGCAGACATTTTCATACACTGACTCTAAATAAAACCATTCTAAGGCCTAACTGACAAGCAGTATATGACAAGCTCGTTTAGACCACTCTCAGCCTCTGATAATGAATCATTCTCTCGTCCATTTCGCCTTGCAAAAGTTCAGTAATGATGTGAACACACTGGCTTTTATGAGGCTTATGAAAATGAATGAAGCTTGAATAATGATTAATTCAACTTATCTCAATTTTTAGATTGCAAAGAATTTGAAATAAAGGTTCTATTAGCTACAACAAGCTTATATAAACTGCACTATTATTATGGTTAAAAGTAGCAAATATTAACCAATTAAAATATGTTTGATAACACCAAGAAAAAAAGCTGACTTGATTAAAATGCATACTCATTAAAATTTTGAATTTATCATTCAATGATTCTTTTAAAAAGCCTTTATTTTATGAACATATTTTAAAATTCATAGCACAAAAGTTTTGTTAATATACAAGGTAGTTAGATATAAGTCAAATAAACAAACATTCATTGATTACAAAAAAAGACCATTTACCATCTATTCGAACTTTAAGAGGAATTTAAAGTAAAGAGAGAATTAAAAGCTTGATTATGATTAATCCTGATTAATTTAAATACACATAAAAGGACAAAGAATTCATGAATTATTGCAATCACACACTCAAACAAAAGTTATGGATTGACAGGACCAGTTTTTTTTTCTCTACAATTAAGATGTTTGAATTTGAGTTTAACAGATAAATATGAGACAGCTTTAATTTCTTGATATTTACAGCTACATATGTTAAATAATTTAAAACATGTAATTTTTTAAAAGCCTACAGTACCTATTATTTAAATGAACAAAAATTTGGGACGGACAGGTGTTTCTTTTTGCTTAGGTGTGCACAGTTAGATTAATAGTTTAAACAATTAATAGTCATGGATGTCCATTTTTGGGTTGATGCCTTGGTTTTACATGTAAAGACTGCATTTAAAGAAGATAAACTTATATGAAGACCAGAGAGCTGTTTATACGGAAAAAAAAATTAAGCCATTTATATCCTGAGACATGAAAAATCAAGCCACTGCACAAGTATTGAGCATGGACAATACAACAATTTGGAATGTTCTGAAAATGAATGACACCACTGGTGTACTAATAAGCAGACATTGGAAAAGGTTGGCCAAAGGAAACAACAGCCGTGGAGCCATGAATGTCGAGGGCTATGAAGAAAAACCTGAAAACAACCATGACATCAGCAACAACCGGAGCAAAGGTTTCACAATTCATTGTTTTAATAAGACTTTGTAAGCAGAAATATAGATGCCATACCACAAGACAGAAAAATCTAAAAATTGATTGGAATGCAACAAAACATAAGATAAACAAAGACGATGTTCCTTAAGGTACAAACCTGAACAATGCTTTTACAGCATTTCCTTATTCACACTAATCTGCGTCATGGTGGTTTAAATTAGGCTGCTGATTCGTTTATAATTTGGGAATGTACTGTGTTTCTGCATAGTTATTCAGTGGTTGCTGAAGATGTGTAAGTTGGAAACAGTTGGAAACTCATTAGTATTAACTGAAGCGTAACAGTATACTTCTACAGTAGTTAAGTATATAAGCATAAAGCAATGGAACAAACTTGTAACATAACATACATGCAAAGTGTTTCTGTGTTAATAAAGTGCACTGTTTAGTTCTTCAGGAGGTAATGATGATGTGTAACAGTATTACACAAAGAAATTAATAGTTAATTTTGATACCAAAAAAAAAAAAAGAATTCAGAAAAAAGTAAAAGTGGGTTAATTATTTAAATTTCTTTTACAAATTAACATACAGTACTGTAGGTCTCGGAACTCCTCCAAAATGTGTGGGTTAATGCTTAATCTAATATTCCCCTAAGATAATGCACTTTATCTTATCTCAAACTCCCTTTATTTCACTCAGCTACTCCTGAGTCCCGCCCACCACAAAACACAACAAGCCGAGCAACTAATCTTATATGAGGTCATATTAGGGGAAAAATCCAATTGGCTTGTTTAAACCCTGACCAATACAAAAATTATTTTTGCATAGCACTTCCCCTTCCATGTACAATTTTCATTACTCGTTGACACGTAACAGCTTTTTGATGATAAACCTTGGCTGTCTAAATGAAAACCACACACCTACCACATGTTCCTTTGAGAGGATGTATAAAAGCTCATAAATACTTACATTTTAAACACTAAGGTGTTGAAATAAGTTAAGTTGGATCTCCAGGAGGAAAATAAGACTGGGGTTTAAAGTTGATATGGCTGGCATTTATAAAAGAAACACAACAAGCTAGGAGTTATGTGGGAGAAATGTAAGACTCAGTAATTACTGCTTATGGTTTAATAAATTATTGCATAGTCAATAGTAATCACTAACAAACAGGCTGAGCAATTAACTAGCAGATATTATTATTATTATTATTATTATTATTATTATTATTCTTATTATTATTAATATTATTATTATTATTATTATTATTATTAT
>JAQQZT010000006.1:10216604-10227316 GCA_030068275.1 Clarias platycephalus | reverse complement strand
TTATTAATATTATTATTATGTCCTTGGTGTTAATAAAGAACTGCTCATTTTCTCCTGCACAGTTACCTATTAGTTATTGTACATTATTGTGAAGTGTTATCTCATTGTTATATGAAATGGTAGTAAAAAATTCATGTAATAAATGCCACTTTGACTTTCATATATGGTAAAAGGATGAGCGTTTTGGTTGAACTGCATTTCACTGATTTGGGAAAGCACTTCTAAGCAACGTCACATTTTAGAGCATCAGTAAATAAACTGTCTTTCATATAAATAGGGATATTATTGGGGTGGCGGTCACTGCAGATATTCAGTTAAGTGACTTGTTGCATAAATGTGAAAAGAGGGCCAGAGCACTGAAATTTGGTAATCAAATTTAAAATGCTTTTAATTTATTTGAATACAGTGACCAGTCGTTTGAAATCTGTTCAATCTGTTACTCTGGATACATAATGTGAGCACTAAAGCAGCATGTCTCTGTTTTATGTTCACTGACACCAGTTCCAATATGAGTTCTAAAAATATGATCCATGCATTTAAGTAAGAGCATTTTAAAAATAAATTTCTTGATGATTCATTTTATAGATGTCATGCTGTCAAGCTGTTTAGTAGGAAGTTAAGCCCTGCATCGGTGATGGATGGCAGAAAGGGGCTGAGCTATAGTGAAAGCAGGCTGTGTTACACTCTAAACTGGCTTTAGTGGATTTCCCTGTTCCAGCAGCTCTCCAGAGAGAGATATTTTGCTCATTAGTCTGAACACATTGTTTGTAATGGAAGCTAATGGTTTATGCATATGGAAGGAGCAGCAATTGCTCTTGTGATTTAGTGTGATGTTTAGTTTATGGAAATCAAACAAGAAGTTGAAATGAACCCCACTTTCTGTGCACAGATACAGTAAGCAAGCACTGATGTATATTATTCAAATACACTTAACATCTGTACATAATGGATTAGAACATGATTATGTGTATGAGGACACTGTGTATGCTGTTGTACGATACACGCAACGCACAAACTAACATCTCAGACAACCCACATGTCGATACTACTAGTAATACCTTAGAACATCTGAATGTTCCACAACCTACGGAAAATGTTTAGTGTGCTGTAAAATGAAAGCTGTAATTAAAGATTTAATCACTAATTCCCATGGAAGAAGTGTTGGTTGTTTTGATGAAGCTCGGATAAACCACTGGCCACATCATTAGGTCCTATTGTGCTTCCTGATAGCACTGTGGCTGAGTTTAATAATCATTATGGGCCATAAAGAGAAATGGAGCGAGGAATGTGTTTCATTAAAGATGTAATACCAGGAACCAGCAGCTTCAGTGAGAAGACTTAACATGCAGCTTCCCTGCTGATACAGCAGCTTATCAGCCATTTGGCCCTGTTTTGAACTGCACGGTAGGCTAACTTTGCTGGTTTGGTTTAATATACATGCACATTTCCACAAATAGCCATACATGTACAAGAAGCCCATGCATAATGTAGATACAAGTAAAGAACTCTGATCAAACACCAGATTGCGAAAAATGTGAAACTGTTGACCTCGACAATGGCATGGTTGTTGGTACCAGATGACAGAAAGACTATGCTAAATTAAATAACCTTTACCACTGTGATAATTATGCATGGGCTTATAGTACATGTATGGCTATTTGAATATTTGCATAAATGAAGCAGGTGTACAGGTGTTCCTAACATTCTCTTTATACTGTCATATTCTATACACCACCACATTGAATTTAGAATTTAACACTCAAGATGTGAGCAATGTCAAGACTTTCAGCTTTAATTCCAGGTGTTTCACAAAAGTCTGGCATTAACCATTCAGGAATCACAGCCATTTTTACAAACACACACCTCATTTTGGGGCTCTTAAATAATGGTCAAATCGGCTGACAAGCAGTTGCATGGCCAGGTGTAGCCTGATGCCTCGTTACTCGTTATGACCAATCAAACAGATAAAAGGCTAATCTGTTTGATGAAAGTAACGGAGGACATCATTAAGCTGAGAAAAAGGTTTCCCATCAGGGAAAAAAACAATGGAAGTGGCCAGTGCAACGGTTTGGAACATTCTTAAAAAGATGCTACTGTAATGCTCAAAAACAGCAAAAGTCCTCAGAATTCGGTTAATTGTGAAGAAGAACCCTCTCACACCATCTATAACTCAAGAACACTCTACAGGAAGTAGAGTCAATGTGTCATTATCCTTAAAGAGAAAGCTTTATGAACACAATACAGAGGCTTTACAACAAGGTTCAGACCACTGGTCACGCTCAAGAACAGAAAGGCCAGATTAGACTTTGCTAGAAGATTTTTAAGATTATTTGAACTGATGAAACCAAAAGGAATTTGCACCAGAATGATGGGAAGAGAAAAGCATGAAGAAACAAAGGAACTAATGATCCAAAGCATACAGTAATGTGTATGGCTGCAAATGAAACCAGGTTATTGGTGCTTATTGATGACCTGACTGCTGATAAGTAACAGGATGAATTGTATAGTGTGTAGTGTATAGGGTTATACTCTCTGATCAGATGCAGCCAAATCCAGAAACAGTGATAGATAGACACCACTTCATATTGCAGCTGGATAATGACACAAAACGTACAGTGAAAGCTACCCAAGGCAAAGAAATGAGATATGGCCAAGTCATTTACCTGATCTCAACCCAATAGTAACCCAGAAATAGAGCATGCTTTTCACTTACTGAAGACACTACTGAAAGCAGAAATACCCACCAACAGTAAGCAGCAGCAGAATTTTTATCCAAGTATATATTATCTTGGAAGTTTTATTTTAAATTCAATGTAGTAGTGTACGTAGGCCAAATGCCCCAAACCTTATCTTCGTTCCAAAATTTATAGACTTAACTGTAGCGACCTCCTTCTAGCTGTCCAAATTAATTACATCATTTTCAACCCATTAAACCATTAAGCGAGCACTTGTGCCCTGTGGATAGGGACACTGCCATTCTTGAAGAGACAATAGATTACAAAGTCAGAATAATTTTGCACTGATTTGCAGTGACTCTTCCCTCTAAGAGGAATGGTAGAGCCACGACATTCAGCAAAATGCCTCCTACACCAAGCAGTATTTCCTTTCATTCTTCTGTATCTGTGTACTGAATTATAAATAGAAGTTCCATTCACAGTTTCATTAGAAAGCTTAAAAAAGGACAAAGAGGTCCACCTTATTACATCATGAAAAATCTATATTTTATGAATATGCTAATCATGAGCCATTGTCTCAGTAACGGTTCCTGACAAAGGTGTTATAGAAAGACAAATTTGGTTAATGGCTAACCAGAAAGCAAAAAAAAGAAAAAGAAAAAAACCTAAACATTAAGCAGAATATTATGTATGTTCAATTTGTGTTGCCAGGGGCAGCTGTGGCTCTTTGGGACATGACTTCACAAGACTTGTGGGAGAGTGCTGTGGTGTCTGACACGGTCTCATTAGCGGTGGATCGTTTGGGGGCTGTTGGTTGTGGGGTGTTGCCTACTAGCGCAATGGCTAAATGACTGAACGCATTCCATTGAGATCTGGGAAATTTGGTGGCCAGATCAACAACTTTGAACTCTTTGCCTGCGAAGCCCCATGGACGGCAGGCTGTGATGCACTGGGTGTTCTGGTGCCTTTTCTATCTTAGCCAGCAGGGACTTTTTTTCAGCAAATTGTGCTACTTTGGCTTTTCTATGAGATTAGGCCAGACCAGCTAGCATTTTGTCCCCACAGGCATAAATGTATGCTGTATATACAGTATACAGTTTATTGACATTCATGTAAGATGCATGATCTTACACTATTCCAGTGTGAATCGTGGCAAAAAATATTTTGACAGGGCACATCTGCCAAATGCACAGCTAACCTGAAACTATACAAGCCTTAGGCTGGAGTCCATAGAGTTCATTATTGCCAATATGTTGCGTATGGTGTAAAATACATTTTTGACATCCTACAAATATGATCCTTCATATTTTTATGACAAACCTAAAAAATTATATATAAAAATACACAGTAGCTGCTTGAATATTGAATTATATTTAACAGTCCTTTTGGGATAGTTCCATCACTATGAAAACTACTACATTATTATAATAACTAGTCTCATAGAGGTGGTGGGGCAGTGAAAAAAAAAAAACTTTATGAGCACACTAATATTTTCAAATAGGGTTTTTTTTCCTCAGGTGACAGTATATTTATCCAAAGCATTCTGGTGAGCTAGAGTCTGTCTGATAATTCAGCTTAAGATGGTGACAGAAATATGCAAACTGAGATAAACCATACCACACCAGTAAAAGGCAAAGCATTCACACATTAACTGCACCAGCACATTCCACCAAACTGAGGGGGGAAAAAATCATGGGCAATTATTTTGAGGTTCTCTCAGGTACTGACTGGCCTTCACCACTTCGCCTCCATCTGCCATGATGTGTGATTGGCCGTGATCAGTTATCTCTCCTGGGGGCAAAAGGAGCCGTCTCCCTCCAGTGGAGGTGGAAATGAGCTGAACTTAAGATGCTTAGTGTGTCCAGTCACAACAGCAGCTCTTACACAGGGTAGCTTACCTTATGGGGAGGGAAAGCACATGTCGAGAAAGGCTTTCATATGATAAAGATGGACACTCTAACAAGTGCAACCGATGGAATCAAATGAATTCAGCAGCACAATTATTTTGAAAAAAAAAAAAGAAAAAAAAGATACAAAATGTCATTTCCTTTCTAGGGAAAAAAAGAGCTGAAGTTAAAGGCTGTTGAAAAAAACATTTACATGACTCCTTTTTGCAAATGAGATCGAATCCAATCTGAACACAGAGCTATTAAAGAAGCTGACAGCAATATAACTAGCAGAAAATGGTTTCCGCCAACTAAACAGGGGCGAACAGCATGAAGTTTTTGAGTAACAACCGTAGTACTTGGCAAAAATGATTATGAGCATTGAAAAAGCCTTTTATTTTTGTGTGTCTATAACCAAGCCTGAGTAGTACAAAAATAAATAATAAGTCCAAACCTAGTTCTAGGATGGACATTTACCAATCACTTTATTACAGTATGTACCGTTGTTCAATTTCCAAACACAACCACCACTATGGTATACAAAGAACGGTCTGAAAATAGAAATAGAAAATATCCAGTGAGCAGCGGTTCCCTTGATGAAAATGCCTTGTTGATGTCAGAGGCCAGAGGAGACTGACCTGACCGGTTTAAGCTGATCGAAAGGCAACAGTAACTCAAATAACATCTTGTTAAAACCAAGGTAGCCTCTCTGCATGCACAACACATCGAACCTTGAAGCAGATGGGCTACAGCAGCAGAAGACCAGTTGCCACTACTGTCATCTAATAAAAGGAAACTGGGGCTACAGTTTGCATGGGCTAACCAGAATTGTACAATAGACGAGTGGAAAAATTTGTCTGGCTTGATGCAACATTTGAGCAGTAGGATCAGAATTCGATGTAAACAACATGAAAGCATGGAGTCATCCTGCCTTTTATCAATGACTCAGGCTGGTGGTGTAATGGTGTGGGGGGTTTTCTTGGGACACTTTGGGCCTAAGTACCTACTGAACATCACTGAAGTGCCACAGCCTATTTGAGTATTGCTGCTGAACATATCCATCGCTTTATGATCACAGGATAACATGCCACGTCACAAAGCAAACATCATCTCTTGAACATGACATTGAGTTCACTGTACTGAAAAGACCTCCACAGTCACCAGATCCGAATCCAGTAAAGCTCCTTTGGGATTAGGTGGAACGGCAGATTTGCATCAAAGATGTGCAGCTGCCAAATCTGCAGCAACTGTTTGAAGATACAGTATCATGTCAATATGGACCAAAATCTGTCAGGAATGTTGCCAGTGTCTTGGTGAATAAATGCCATGAAGAATTAAGGCAGAATTAAGGCAAACAAAATCGAGTCCAACCCCGTACTAGCAAGGTGCAGTACTGGCTTAAACCAAGACAGCAATCATTCTATGTTCCTGCAAACAATTAATTGGAATAAAGAATTTTTAATTGGAAAATTGCACACCTAATAATTGAGTATATCTTATAGTCAGGTATGCTTAAGCTTAAAGGTGGCACAGACATGACCTGGCATGGTTCTGGCTATGCTATTGGTACTGTACACAGCAATATCTATAACACTTCTAATACAGTAATGCAAGTTACTATAAGCAACACAAGTCATTGATCTCCTGTAGGCTATACTGAAAACACTGGCAGGAGATTTCACCCCAGAATGTAATCCTAGTCCATGCACACACATGTTCACACATTCATTCTCACCTAGGGGAAAACTGTAGCACTATTTAATCCATTATTTCCCTTTTTTTTTTGTACAGTGAAAGGAACACGTAGAATCCAGAGTAAAGGCACATGTGAAAACCAGGATCGAACCAGGAAGCACTGAAGCTGTAAGGCAGCAACAATGCACCACCTTGCCGCCCTGAAAAGTGTCTAGTTAAGAGAAATCCATGAATCACAAACTACCTTTACAAAGCTGAGCTTTAGACTTCAGCCCCAAGGCTTCAAATCTTCACACTCCCCAAGACAGTGTGTAAGCTTGTATAGAAGCTACCCTGTATTATCAAGAAGGAAACACTTTTGATAATATAATATGGGGAAACTGGCTAGGGTGAATTGGGAGGTGATACAAATATCGGCAAAGCTGCATAAGAAGATAACTCACATTACCGAGCTCTTCTACTGTGCTACTTCCTGAATAGGTTTATCTTATAAAACAGAGCACTCACCAAAAAAAAAAAAAAAAAAAAAAAAAAAATTTCTACGTGTTTTCAGATAAATGTGTCATCGTCAGTTGAGGCACCGTGATCTATGATGGGCGATATTGGGCTTGACAAGCTGGAATCAAGCCAGTAGGGTTTAGTAACACAACCCACAAGTAACCCAGTTATCTATCCTGCCTGCTGTATCAGCAGTTCTAGATTCATACTGCAGAAGTGTTCCTGAAAAGTACCATGCTGTGAAAAACTTTGCCCCTTCATTTATATATTTGTATTTACTCGTGTTATCTCTATGTAATATTTAAATTTGTTTGACGATCTCAATCATTGATGTGTGACAAATATGCGGAAATTTTTTTTTGGAAAGGACAAGTAAATTTTTACGGCACTGTATAAATCATAGATCTGAGGGAGAATAGAATCCCACAATAAATTACTTCATCCATATAATGTAATCAGTAATGGCTAAAATGTTATGAAAAGTTTTGAAAAAGTTTATAGCCTGGGGGCCAAATTGTTCTAAAACTTCACAACTTGTGCTTGTATTCTCTCTTCTACACACTATGGATTTGCCCACTTCTGTCCATCTTCATAACACTGTCTTCAGACCTGAATCCCTTGGCACACACCTAAATGAATTGGTGTGTGCACTCCGTTCAGGTGCTCTTCTCAGGCAATCCTCAGCCCAATCAGCCAGCTGTCAAGGTGAGACAGTTTTACATGGTGAAGCTCCAATGCCCTTGTCCAATTTCACTTTGGACTGAACCTCGGCTGAACGTGCCAATCCTCATATTACTAAACAAATTAAATCAGGGCATTGGGAGGGGGGCTGGGGAGAGTCGTCCTGTCAGACACACACCGCCTCTCCCTTCTCTGCCTGCTAAAAGATCAGGACACTTTGGAGAGGAGAGTGGTTAATTGATTTAGGATGTGGGAGGTGTGTCTGACAAGCACCCAAAGACACACTGTAATGAGGGAAACCAGCAGGCCAGAAAATTCTCCCAGTCCAGCACAGCGCGGGGGGGAGGACTCGGTTTATAATCAGGGTGAAAATGAAGTACGTCCAAACTCGTTCCTCCAGTTCTCTCACTTTCAAAGTGAAAGTAATGATAAAATCATTACCCTCTGATGCAGTCAAATGGAAAAGTAAGTAGGCGCCAGACATATAAAACTAAGCTACATAAAATACAGAAAAGAATCATCTTTAAGATCATTTACAACCTAAAATGTGAAGTATATTTATTCATAATACAGCACAGTTCCCTACTAAGTTTTTTTTTTTTTTTTTTTTTTTACTTTTAAGTCTATGTTCTAAACACTGTTATGGAAGTGTGATTAAAAATAAATTCATTAATTTGCCAGCACCTGAGAAGGATTTTTCAGGTATCATCGCAGTTATACAAAGATAACAAGTTGAAGTTCTTACAAGTTTTTTACATGGATAAAAATCCCCTTTTAGATTTTCTCCAAAGACAAACCAAAGATTTACTGCAGGATCTCCCAAGAGTCTTCATGCATAAGGGGAATAAATACTTTTCAGCTAAATATCTTCCAAACTTTTTTATACTTCGTTTATATTAAATGCGTTTTGCTGTTTTTTTTCCTCCCAGGTAGCTTTGAAGAATTCACGAGGAGCACATGACAGGCAACAAGTGCCAGGAAAAGATAGAACACAAAGATAATTTGAAGGAATGCATTCAAGGTGTAATTACTCATATAACACTAGACATGTTATCACAAGTTCATCATGAGTGGGAGACATGACTACGTGCATGTTTACAAAGAAATGGAGATCATGTAAGAGATCTGTCGTAAATAAAGCTACATTTTGCTTAAATAAAGAAAGAAAATGCAAATTTCAGTTCTACAGTAGGAGACGTTCACGAGCAAACAAACACACACACAATACCATAGTCAGTGCCTGTGATTTTCTACATTTGTTACAGTAGTTTAAAATCAGTAAGTGATTATGCCTAGGAATGATGCAGCTGGAATCTAACGACAATGCTTTATTTTAAAAAAATGAGTTCTGTGGGTGCAAAATCTATAAATATAAAAAATACAAATAAAAAAAAAACAAACCTAAAACAAACAGAATCCCCAGTTTTGAATGATGTACTGTACCTAATGTAGAAATGTAGTGTTGTGTGTGTTTTGCAGGAAATGTATGTGTCTGTAGTGTTTTGCCAAAAGTGTGAGGATGACAATGTTATTTTAATGTGTAAGCAATCATAAAGAAATAAAAAATAAAAAATAAAATCCGGCTATGGTAAAGCTTTAAAACGGTTTGGTCTTTGGCAGTGTTCACATAGCTCTGTGAGATTTACATTAGTTAATCATGATAACAAACATAAAAACTGATGTGAACCTGATATTCTCACATATTAAAGACCTAAAAAGTAGAAATGAAAGCTCATAGAAAATATTACTGACATTACAGTTATGGGTGACAAAACATTTTCTTAAAAGGTCATAAACAATGAAATTCCACACTATTAACAGACAGGGAAAATTTACACCATTCGCTAAATATTCTTTATAGCAATTATACAGAATAATGTACTGTACATTAAAACAAACAATAAAACCCAAAACATGATATCCAGTATTATGTAAGTTCACCTTTTGCCTCCAGGGCAACTCATGGACACATGGCACATTACTTCACAACACCTCTGTGACTGTCGCACGTGTTTGTCAATGGGACGTTAGTGGCACTTCCGTGGATCAGACTAGTTTGTCCAGTACATTCCATGGATGCTCAATTTGGAGACCAGATCAACAAGATTAACCTCTTTGCCTGCATGAAGCACTGAGCGTTCTGATACCTTTCCACTGTGGCCAGCACCTTTTCTGCAATTTGTACTACATTGGCTTTTCTGTGGTATTGGACCAGATGGACTAGCATTCAATCCCCAACGAAATAAGTAAGCCTTGGTTGCCTATGATCCTGTCACCAGTTTACTGGCATATACTGTGATTGAGAATATAGTTACTGTGGTGTTAGTGTTGTGGCTGATAACATAACAACCTTATACCAAAAATCCCAGTCAGGTGTTACTTTTAACATAATATTAAAATTGATGTCCGCATGAAATCGAAAATATAGTGGTGTTCAAAATAATAGCAGTGTGTTGAAAAAAGTGAGTAACGCTCCATATCCATATAATAACTTTTAATTTAAATCACACAAATGCACTGGACACCCTGTACGTTCTATTCTGAATCACAACATGAAGAAAAATGTGCTAAATGTATTATTAGTTTAATGTAAGTGAAGAAAAACAAATATTAGCCTGTTCAAAAAAATTGCAGTGTGGAGTTCAGTTAGAGAGGTAAATTATTCCGTGACAAACAGGTGTCCAACAAGTTCCCCTTATTTAAGGATAAATGCAGAAAAGATTGTAAAATGGGTTGTCTAGACATTGTTCAGACGAACAGCGTACTTCAAAAGATTCAAAAGTTGATTAGAGATGGAAAAACATACAAAGAAGTGCAGAAAATGATCGGCTGCTCTGCTAAAATGATACCAAAGCATTTTTAAGCTTTAAAATGAAGACCAAAACCAGAAAGACGTGGAAGAAAACAGAAAACTACCATTCGAATGGATCGAAGAATAACAAAATTAACTCGAAGAACATCTAAAGTTACCTCTTAGTACTGTTACGATTAGAAAACGGCTATGTGAAGCCAAGCTATCAGCAAGAAGCCCCCGCAAAGTCCCATTTTCCCGTTGGGGGAAAAAAAGACGTGCTGAAGAGGTTACAGTTCGCCAAAGAACACGTTGACTGGACTAAAGAGAAATGCCGCAATATTTTGTGGACTGATGAAAGCAAGATTGTTCTTTTTGGGTCTAGAGGCCGCAGACAGTTTGTCAGGCGCTGAATTCAAGCCACAGTACACTGTGAAGACAGTGAAGCATGGAGGCACAAGCATCATGATATGGGGATGCTTCTCG
>JAQQZT010000006.1:10196949-10216504 GCA_030068275.1 Clarias platycephalus | reverse complement strand
TTAAATTAAAAGTTATTATATGGATATGGAGCGTTACTCACTTTTTTCAACACACTGCTATTATTTTGAACACCACTGTATGCTTCGACACACCTTGTCTAATTTACAGGAATGCACCAGCTTATTTATTTTTCCAATTATCTATGACTTCTTGTCAGCTTGAACTAGTTTGACTACCTTTGAGCTCTTATTTCCGCATTCAGAACAGCTGCCAACTAGATGCTTTTACTTTGTTCAACACAGTTAACCTTACAGATTCCACGTATGCAGCATTTTCTGGAAAACTCAACCCAGTCATCAGTCACCAAAAACCTCACTAGAACATTACTTTTGTTGTTTTTGGATAGCACTGCTCTCCGTCGACTGGCTGATTATCATTCTGCAGACTGTACATGAGTTCCTAATAAAGTGGCCAGTCAGTTTATATTGAAATGATTAGGTGCTGATTATGGCGTCATCATGAATCATTTACGCTGATGACATGTAGCAGCATGAACTCCAGTGAAGACTTGCCTAATTTTTAAAGACAGCATTCGACGTGTTCCTCTCAGTAATTTAGCAGTTGTGCCATGACTTCCCTTTCGAAAAAAATGCCATATACTTGAAAAACTGCACTTAATTCAGCCCATTAAGTACTAGACCTATAATCCTTCACGCCAAATCACTTTCTATCACCATGAAAAGCTCTTTCATTAGAATGAATTAAAACACCTCGATGTAATTGTAGGCTGCAGACAGATGATATCATGAAGGGTGTCTTTGCTCTTGACAGAGTCTCAGACAGAGTGAAGGATTCTTCCATTGGCACTCGTCATGTGTGCCAATCACAGAGCCCCCTCTCCCTGAGGGCTTCCATCAATCAGCCTCCTCATCGCCTTCCTCTATCAGTCTAGACATCTACAGGCCAGGGAGAAGCATCCAAACCGTCGTATCTCTCCCACGCCCTTCCCCAACCTGTCCTGAATCCACCCGCAGCCAGCTGCAAGAGACTAAAGCTGACATTTCATTTGACGAGTTGCTTTAGACCGATTGTTCGTGGGGCTTTCTTATTTGAGGACATGGTGGGTTTCCCTAGTTTGAAAACCTAAAAAGCCAGCGCTTCTTACACGCTACTACTTTAACAGACCAAACACTTGCTAAAAGTGAGCTCAGATGAACAAGATGTTAGCTCACATAAACATTAGCAAAACTTCCAGGTGAGATGTAGGAAGAACTTGTGTCTGGTAAAGCTTTAGGGATGAGGAGGTTCCCATACTGATGCTGAGGTTTATGGCTCGGAAGGGTGTGTAGGTGTTGATAGATTAGTGCAAGGCAGAAAGGAGTCAGTGCGATACACTGGGAAAGCAGTTCGAATGGCAGTAACAGGTTTGTACACTTATTCAACACTTCAGTCTGGATCTCGATTTACTCCCACAATGTGGAGGATATTCTTCCAGGTTACAGTTACTGAATCCACACAGATGCTTCGTAAATGTACTTTCAGCACTTTCAAGGACTTTTCAAGCACTAATTTGTTTGTATTCAAGACTACACAGGAGACTGTGTAGCCAAGGGCAGAGTGCAAGGACTGACTGGGGGCTGCTGCAAGACTCCACAGTAATATTTGTCACGGGTAATAGACTGTTTTTTTTTTTTTTTTTTTTTCTTTTTAAAGGATTATTCATCTGGAACTATTGGCACGTGAAAATGGGCAAAACTGGAAACATTAATGAACAGCAGACGCAATGTGATTCTGTGAGCAGACTGTCGATATAAATCGTATCTAAAACCTGAGATGGCTGCCGCAAGAAAAAAAAATTGCTCTT
Organism: Clarias platycephalus; assembly: GCA_030068275.1. Taxonomy (NCBI): domain Eukaryota; kingdom Metazoa; phylum Chordata; class Actinopteri; order Siluriformes; family Clariidae; genus Clarias; species Clarias platycephalus. The sequence goes on along the minus strand of JAQQZT010000006.1, from coordinate 10,214,699 downwards.
GCAGCAATTTGTGTGTTGGTTTGGATGTACAGCAAAGTCCATAAATATTTGGACATTTACAAAGTTATCTTAATTTTACCTGTCTGTTAACAACTACAGTGGAGTTGAAATTGAATCATGAATAGGAGCTCAAAGTGTAGATTTTCTTTTAAAGTTTTACATTAAAATCAGGTGAACAATGTTTTCACTGAACTACAGAATTTTAAATAGATGTACCCATGCTTATAGTGTATTTAAAAGCACAAATTACACCAAATTAACAGTTTCTGCACCTTCACTGTGCTTGTGTATAAGCTGAATACAAGAGTATTTCATAATGCGTCAGAGTTGATAAACTACTGGCTTCAGATAACCCCAAAGAAAAGAGGTGAGTGGTGTTACTGTAGTGTGGTTCTATTTGATATCCTATTGTTAGTCCGTCATACTACGTCTGAAATATATAAAATGTCATATTTTTCAAAAGCACATCATAAACTGATTTTTTTTTCATATTTGGTTAAAAATCCTTTGCCGTGAATAACTGTTAAGTCTGAAATCCAAGTACAACACACATGCTTGGTTTCTTCTGTAATGTAATACTTTTTTTACTGCAGTCGTCCTCAGTTGCTGTCAGCCCCAAACATACGATGGTAGACAACTTCCAACCCATGTCTACTAACTATCCGTGTCCAAATATTTATGAACCAGCCTGCATGATTCAGATCCTTACTGTGTTTTAAGATCCATTTTCAGCAAAGTCTTAAGAGTCAAAGATTCAGGGATTAAAAAAAAAAATAATAATAATAAAAACAAAACAAAAATTCAGCAGGTTTGCTTATGCATCATAACTTTGGCAAAACTACTAAAGACTTGAAGCAGTTATCGTACTGCAGTTAACAGCATTTTCACTTTGCTAGATACACTGATCAGCGATAACATTACATCGCAAAATATTTCCTGGACAGCTCTGGCCCTTCGGCACATGACTTCACAAGACCTCTGGGGGGTGCTGTGGCAGCTTGCACCAGGACATTGGCAGCGGATACTTTGGGTGCTGTAGGTTGCAGGTGGGGCCCTCCGTGGATTGGACTTGTTTGTTCAGCGCACTGGGATCAGGGGAAATGGGATTGGTGTCCTTGGCCGCTTTGCCTGCTGGACCTTGTGAGTAGCAGGCTGTGGTGCACAGGGTGTTCTAATGCCTTTCTATCGTGGACAGCATTTATATTTTTCAGAAATTCGTGTTGCACTAGGGGGAGATCCTTTAGTCCCTGCAAGCATGTGTGAGCCTTGGGTGCCCATAATCCTGAGTTTACTGGTATACAATTGATAATCAATGTTAATGTGTAAATGTTGTGGCTGATTGGTGTATATCTGATGGTCATTACCCAGATTGCACAAGTCAATATCCATTTCTGTCTCTCATGTAGAGAGAAAACATTTTAGTGGTGGCAATAATTTAACCCCATTCTTAAAAAAAAAAAAAAAATTTTAAACAAAAATTCTTATTGTAAATAATTTTTGCTAGAACAAAATCAATACATTTATACATTTTTTTTTTCAAAAATGAAAAATAAGACTTTTTAAAATTAGTTCACAAGCACCAGGCATCTTTTACAAACTCGGCTCACTCATCTGAACCAGTGGGAGCAGCTTCTTTGCCATACAGTGATTTTTCCAAAAAAGAGCATTTTATTAAAACAAAATGCTTATTTACATTTTACAGTAACAGTCCTTGGATTGGCACAATGTACGTACCATTAGAAAATGCAGTGACATGTACAAACTTGAGTCAGGGCCCGTCGATGACAAAACAGGTCAAGAGGACCAAGAACCTAAAAGTAGCTAAAAGGCATCTTCATACTTAGCTTTTTATATAGCTTGTATGAATGGATGATTCATCCATTCATACAAGCAGATGCAGATGAGATGAGATGCAGGTTCAGACCACTGGAGTTGATAAAATAAAATATTGTTGCAACACCATTGCTTATTTCTTCATAGTGTAAATAGTTTGTTCAGTAGAGGATTGAAGATGGCAGAATGTGGGGTTTGACAGAAGTGCAAACACTGGGAACAGCTACCAAATATAAATCGAAGTAGAATGAACCAAATAATGTAGAAAATTAAACAATACAGTGGGGATTATTCACATGATGCACATAAAATCCTACAGTATGCCAATAATTTATATGACTCACAGTCCAGTTGCTATAATGAAGCTGAACATTCTTTAACAGGAGGGTTACTGGTAGATCGAAAACTGTAATTACAATAAAATAAACCATTAGACCTGAGACTTGTATATTATGGAGATTTAAACCTTTTGGGACGATTTAAATGCTGCCCCTGGCTGAGAAAACACAAAAAAAGTCACTTTTTCGCAGGGCTGTTCTGCTTAATGCTAGAAAAAACATGGATGTCACAAGAAATCCATGTTGCTAAGCACATCAGATGAACAGGATCCTTTATCAGCTTTAGGTACAAAGCAGCTTTTAATGGCTGTGGGAAACACTCAGCCAAAAGCCCTCTATTGACAGGAATAACCCAATAATCACAATAAAGCTCATCTGACATGACGGTTCTTTTTCTTTCCCTCTGATTACCATTTGCACATAATTTCATCATACCCAACAAAAAGTCCTACATGTTTAATAAAGCACAGTGCTGCAAGACATGTTTAACCTGACCAGTCAACCAAACTGCTCAACAGTGGTGCTTCTCTCTCACTTAGAGCAACGGAAATGAGTCAAAGTTCCTATAGCCACGGGTGCCAGGCTGGGTCCATGCGACACAAGTTGTCGAGACTGTTAGCAGCTGCAACCAGTGTGTTCACTTTACTCTCTCCGCCCTCAAACTGAGCCAGGCTGTGCAAGCGTGTCATGATGGCCGTCACAGCTTTCTGGACAAGTGAAACAAGCTGCTGGCTGTCCATGTTCTCCGGTTGTCCAGCAGGGGACAAAGGCATTGACGTGTCCTCTTGGGTCTTCTTGTGCCAGGCGATGATCTCGTCTCTCAGTACTGCCTTTAGAATGCCGTCGACCTGAAGGAAGAAGATAGAGAATAAGGAAAATTATTTCTCTCTCTCTCTCTCTCTTTTTTTTTTATATATAAAAAGCTTTAGGCTTTAGCAGGGAAAGAGAGTGCTACCTTGAAGTTTGGCTGGGCAAAGCAGCGGGCAACAGCAATCATGGAGGCAGTGAGAGGGCCTGACACGCCGATGGTTGTGAGAAATTCTGAGATGTTGGGTGTCAGGCGGAAGGGAACAGGCCGGTTGGCATCCATATCCCCAGTGGCATCATTGATGTCAAAGCGGAAGTAAGAGACATTCAGTTTCCCTGTGTCCTGTTAAAAATAAAACAATGTAAAAATGCGGCAATAGTGCAAGTAATTACTACCATCTTCAGAACATTTCTGCTACTCAGAGTGAGAGGGAAGCGGCATAATTAACTTGAAACTGAAAACACTGGACTAATCCACGAGCCGCAATTTTGCATGGTGCCTTTTGATTCCATTTTTAAACTGCTGTACAATTTAAACCATGCAATTGTTGCCTTCATTGTAGTGCAGATTCATGTCGTAATCCAAATTAAGTCAGAAAAGGTCAAGGGGGTGCTTACTTATGCAAACTGCTGCACACACAAGATATGTACCATGGTAGAAGCTCTAAGCCAGTATAGTACTTGTGTAAAGACATACTAGTGGAGCAATTCAGAAAGTTCAGGAAGCTTAAAAACAAGACAAATTTTTTTCCTCTCTCTTTGTACTTTACATCTAATTCCGTGCAGTGAAACCTCGGATTGCGAGTGTTCCACATGATGAGCAAAGATTTTGGTTCATGAGTACTGAGTATCATGTATCATGCATGCGCTTCTTGTTTTGACGGCGAGCGTCACATGATCACAACTGAGCCAATGTTTTTTTTTCTCTCTTGCGCTTTTTGTGGGTAATCGTCTCCCCTGCTGGGTCTTAGTGCGCGTCTCTAACTGGTATAATCAACGTCAGTGCACGCGTGTACTGTTTACTATAACACTGTGACCACATGTGCGTAAAAAACACATGTACTGTTTCTTATAACACACGTGTGTGCGCATGTGTAAAGCAAAAGAAAGTATCAGAGTTTAAAGATACATTTTCTCCCTCTCTGTTTCAGCCTGTCGTTATGTGTGCACGCACGTAATTTGACACCGTGCCTCTTAACCCCCCAGCTTCTCACTCATACACCCACACAAACACTGCTTTGTCGCGATTCTTTTCAAAGTAAAGTGCAGGTTAATTTGTTTTATTTTTACTTAATATTTTGTGTTAATTATTTTTATGTATTTATTTTTGGGGGGGCTGAATAATTTGAGTTTCCATTATTTCTTATGGGGAAATTCAATTTGGTTTACGAGTGTTTTGGAATATGAGCCCGCTTCCAGAACGAATTATGCTCGTAATCCAGGGTTCCACTGTATTTCCAATTGCAGACACGATAGGCCAAGAAGAACCAGCCCTCATAATGCATGCATATCTAATTCAATAACAGGTGAGATTAAAATTAATTACATTGAAAATTAAGTTTAAAAAAAATAAATAATAATAATAAAAAAATAAGATAAGACACTGAAAAAGATGACCAAAGTGCATGGGAAAGGTTCTCTCCACTGGCTGAGCTCAAGCACAAACAATGAGCAAAACTCTCCTGATGGTAAACTATAGATAAAGTATGTGAATGCACACTTGTGCTTGGCTCTGCAATCTCACGGCGCGTAATAAGATCTGTAGAAAGGAGCATGCAGCGAGGAGACTTAATAGTGTCACTTAGATGCCTGCTTCTCCGCTTGTCACAAAAAAAAGCAGATTAGGATCAGAGGATGGAGCATCTGTTTAACAATCATTTCTAATAAAGACTTCCAGAGTGCTCTGGCTCTGTGCTCCCAAATCAACCCACTGCGGTAAGGATGCAGAGCCAAATCTTCTACACTCAGCCTTTTTAAACTGAATCAAGGCTGACACCTGGGGAGTGACTGGATAATCAGGCCGTCTGAAACACTCCTCACGTCTGAGAAACGCACCGCCGCACAGCGATACGTGCTCAGTTCCACAGGCGTGCGTCAGTGTTTCGTCTGTCATGTGAAGGTCCACACAGCATGCGAGACCACAGCCTTATTGGAGTAGCATATCATGAATAGATTCCTAGAGCTGATTGAGTCTGATTAGTCTGTGAGCATCCTTAAATGTTCAAAAAGTACAGCTACACAAAACTATACTTTTATATAAAGACCTGGTTGTTTTTTTCCAGGACGGCATATTTATCGGTAAAACTTAACCACGTTAAGGTTGAAACTGTGTAGCTGAGCAGTCGTTACCTGGGCAATCTGGAGCATCTCTGGGTTGAGGCGGTTGAGGTGCAGCATGAACTCTGCAAGGCCGATTAGAGCCAGCTGGATAGTAAACATCTTGCGGAAGGTCCAGTAGTCTGTAGCGTTGGGGAAGGTGTGCAGCGCCCATTCCTTCAGCATGCTGCGGGGTACCATGTTGCCCTGGACTTCTTTCAGAATGTCCCGCAACACCTGGATGCACACACGAGAAAAATGCTGTATTTAACTAAAAATAATTACTTGGAATATCTGACCTCCAACTTGGAAAAATCCAACTTGGAAATTTAGGAAAAACTCCTTAACCTGAAGATCTGCATGTGTCATCAAATCAACATAAGTGTTCAGTGCCACCACATTAAAACACTGTGGCACTTCTTCCTCTTCTTAAATAAGTTATTACCAGATCAACCAAAATACAGCTTGTTAAATCTAAAATATTGTCTGTACAGGTCAGTGTTTTGTACTGTAGATGCAAATGTAGTTCTGGTTGCTAGATGTTTTTTTCATTCAAACAAAAGAAAAGAAAAAAAAGGAATCCGTGGTTATTCTCTGCTTTCTAGAACAAGGAAGTTGTAAGTTTCAATGTATTACTACGTACTTATGCATGTCGCTAAAAATATCCACTAATCCTAACCCATTTGTTTTATTTAGCTGTCTTGTAGCTTTTCTTCTCAGGGTGCAAACACAATTTAAATAAAAAAAAAATCTTTTAAAATATTAAATGTTTTATTCTGTGTTAAGTAATAGGTTTTCTTATCTATACTTGCACTAGTGGGCAGTGTGAAGGTCTGGGGATCCATTAGATTTTAATATAAAGAGATCATATCAGAGATCAGACGTTTGCTAAACAGTCAGTTATCTAAATAAATAAATAATAACTATAAACAATTGAAGAGAAAACAGCAGTGAAGTTTGTTCTGACATGAATGCGCCATCAGACGATATATGCGCTAAGTGAGTTAGTCCAAGGCTTCAGTGTAACAGATGCATTTTACCTGATGGCTGGCCTGTGTTCCCCTGGCCTGCACCGTAGCTAATCTGTCGTAGTAGCGGGAGATGGGGTTGTCATGCTCAATGCCTTTCTTAGCACAGCGCTGTTTGTAGATCTCCACCAGTGAGAGGGATGAAGGATTATCCTCCACCAAGCGCATCTGAGGAGACACGGCCACCACCCTGGGCACTGCACAACATGGCACAACACAATCCCATTTAATGGAGCCGGACAAAGACCGGCTTAGCAGAAATAAGGCTCGCAGACAGTATTAGGCTATGTGTCTCAAACTGAATTACACACACACACACACACACACTAGCAAGTGTGGCCATATATTTAAAATCCTATAGAATGCTAGACTCTAAAGAAACCTAAGCTCATCCATTAACCATCTCCTAAACATTTCCACAGACTGTCGATACAATCGTTCCATTTACACAGTGAGTGAACTGAGACTGCTATTCCCCAGTCATATCATTTTTAAACAAAAGCAATCCACGGCTGACGGAGCCTGTGAGAAAACACCTGTGAGGGAAAAGAGAGCTCTCGAGAAAAATGCACATGAGCTCTGAGCACAGGCTGCACGAAGCATTTGCACTGCAAATAATGCATTTGCTTATAAAGATAAGTGACCTGCTAATGAAATGGAAATTCTTTTTATTAACTATATATTATATAACTATTTAACATTGCTATACTGAAAACCAAAAGGCACTGGAATGTGTCCTTGACCTTTATCATGAGAAAATGATTTACATTGTGCTCCACCTATATCTACAAGGGGATCGTCAAATTCATTTCTTACTCCTTCTTCATGCCGTACAGCGAAGAGATACTTGAGCAGTTGGAGCCTCGTCCTACATCATTTTCACTGCAATGTCACACTCGTCTGCTGATCTGACTGAAAACAACTAGAATGCTTGGCAAATGCAGGCCATACTGTAAATGCCAGCCACTAATGAAGAATTAATACACTTCCTGGCCAAATAAATAAATAAATAAATAAAACAGTCACAATTTCGGAAGGGTCAAAATATTGGGCTACATTAAGCAAAGATAACAACTAAGAAGATTTGAAATTACTAGAACTGGGGTAAAAATAAAAAAAAAATAAAAAATCCCTTCAACACATTATCAAAACCTGGAAGGATAGTACTGAACCGTCATGAAATAAGTGCCTTTCTAAACACACATACAATATGAGAGCTAAACAGTTGTGTGGCTCTAAGAAAACCACTTGTTGGTCATATTAATCAGGTAAAAAAAAAAAAAAGGCTTAAATTGAGAGACTGGTTCTGGGAGCAGAAGAAATAATTTGTACACATAAACTAGCCACCGCATTGTGTGCTGTAAATTTAGGGTTAATTTCATCAACAAAAATAATGACAAAAAACATTTGTCGACAACCTTTTTCACTATGACTAAGATGAGACAATGACGAGACGTCACAGATATTAATGAACAGCGACACTGACGAAATCAGCCTGCAATATAGTTGTCGAAAAAAAAAAGACAAGACTGAAATGTGGCTTAAAAAAAATAAATAAATAAATAAAAAACTAATAAAACACCCCTCTTTATTTTCGTCAACATTAAAAAAATTTATCACAATCCACTACAATACAGTGTTCTTTCATTATAGCAGTATTTCCTGGGACACGGTGCGCGGCATATCAGGAGTAGTTTGCGCGAACAGTGGGGGGATGTTACAAGCTCCGTCATCTTTAACTCTTCGTCATGACAGCAGTATTACTCGCGCAAAAGAGAAGTGATGATATTTGGGCCCATTTTCTTTAAATTGAACTGGAGAAATAAGCCGATGTGTAGTAATATCAGGGGGGAAACAGTGTGGGCAGATAATCGCTGGGAAAAATACCACAAACCTGAAGAGACACATCAAGGCATTTCACAAACATCTCAAGCTAGTTTTATAGCCTCTTTGTTCTAATTATGTTTTGTTATACATGATGCATTTTATTTTATTGCTAAACCGTTGACAAACCCATTAAGCTAATAGGCTAGCAAATGATTGTGACCAATAGGAGCTATCTTATAACAGTACAAGTTTGTAAATTCATTAAAAAAATAAAGTTTAAAAACACTGTATTGACTGTTATTAAAATAGATGATTATCCCTGGACTAAGACTAAGTCTTAAATAGCTGACAGAATTATCATTAGCTGTAATCAAAGCTAAAAGTAACTAAATTAAATCAAAACTTTTTTTTGCCAGGCAGCGTACAGAAACACCAAACAGACAGACAAATAAAATCTTTGAAAGTACATTTAAGGACTTTTTTACTTTAAGAAAACCATAAAAAAATTTATCAGAACATGTATTCTGTCATTACTCAATATCTAAAGCTGTTCAAACCTTTAATCATTTTATAAATAAAAATCAACAAACAGTTTTTCCTGCACAGCATAATACATTTTTTAAACAAAATGACATTTAATTATTGCTCTAGTTTTAATAAGTACTACTTGAAAACTGAAATTTCTTTTGCTCATTTGCAAAACACACAGGCTCTCTGGTTTTCCTCCACACACACTCAATCAGGCTTTGGCTGAGCAGCTCAGTGTAATTAAGATACATGAAATGATACCTGTAAAAAAGAGGTGTCTCTTGGTGGTCTCCTTTCTCTTCTCCAGGCAGGGATTGAGGAGGCGTAGGAGCTGCAGTACGCGCTCTTCTCTGCGCGACTCTGTCAGACAGGCATCATTCATCACCAGGTAGGGGTAAATCTTTCCGTTGTGCCCCCGTATGTAGAGGCGGCGGGCAGCAGTGTTGTGCTTCTGGACAATCTCTACTCTGGGCATGAACCTGAGGTTGAGAAAAATCACTGTATTTTTACAGCTGCAGAGAATAAGAGGTATTTCTAAACATCCTTCGTTATGAGCAACTAGGCAAGTGTGGTGAGTGCGGTGTAAAATTTCTTTACCTCGCTATCTTGATATAATAGTGTGTGGGCTTGGGCATGAGGAATTCTCCTGGGATCTCCACTTCAGCTGTCTGGGCTGAGAAGTTGCTAAGGAAACGGCATTTCTCCTCAATCAAGAAGAACTTTGGCAGCTGTTTGGTCTTGGCTTCCAAAATCTTGATCCATTTCTTTAGTTTAGAGATGAGATTGTGCAGCTTCATAGAACCGGGTACGCTGAAGTCAAAATCTGCACCAGCAAACAGAGACATGACAAAACGACAGAGGCAAGCGTGAGACAATTATTTTTTTAAGATTAAAAAGCAGGAGGAGGAAAACTGGCAAGTGAGAATGCAGGAGAGAAAGGGATCAGGGATGAGAAGTGCTGTGCTATACACTCTCTCTGGTGTTCCTCTAGCGCTACGAGTCTACAGATAACATCAGCGGGCATGGCGAGGGAAGCAAAACGATTACATGCTCGGTTCAACTTTTAAATGACATTGGCTGAGTAAGAAGGCACATAAGGTGCCAGTTTAACATGAGCCATGTTCCTAATTTTGGAGCAACCTCAGGGCACAACTTTATCAAATAGGCTAAAACCCTGTTTTCACTTTTATAATGCTTTGCGCCTCTCCTGTACTGTTAAAACGGCCTCCCGTTCAACCTTGGCTTTAAAAAAAGCAAGGCTGTCAACATCTCACAATGATGTGACAATCCTAGCACCCTTTTCGTGTCTTTAAATATTTGACTGAAGAGCGTCAGATTCAAAGCCCGTCATACTCAGCTGTCAGTCTGCTTAGAGTAAAGCTGTGAAATGTGCCTCATGCATACTGATGCGCTACTTAAGTTCATCGTCTACTTGATGAACTGACAAAATTATCCTAATTACTAGGGACGAGAAACAGTTTATTTATTTTTTGTTTGCTTTTTAGATTTTGTTTCAATTCTAGTCAAACTTTGCAAACAAACTCCTATCACACAGGATGCTGGACTGTGTCAATAGTGGTTAGGATTATAGGGGAATAGCAACTTTTACTACCTCAAATGCAAAATAAATGAAAAATTAATTACGATTTTATGAGTCAGTATGGCGATACACGAATTGCCCCCCAAAAAATATGGCAAAATATCACTGAATTGATGTTTTCTCCCACTTATGTCTATCACTTACCTGATAAGTGTGTGCGTATGTGCATCATGTGATGGACTAGCATCTGGCTCAACCTGTGTTCTGGCCATGTCGACAATCAATGCTTCTCCCTTTGGTTTTCTTTTTCACCCCCAAAAATGTAGATAAATCCTTTCCAAGCTACAGCAGAACACTCGAACGTCTTTGTCTAAATGGATCATGTTGGTGGTCTACATCACTTATACTGGATACAAATTTATCATGGATGCAGATCTAATAATGTAGTGGATTAGTAAGTATATTTACTTACTAATAATACATTAATAATGTAGTAAGATTCTTAGCACTTGTGGGATATGTCTCTTTTGGAAGGTACAACTCTTGCTGATAAACACACTGCCCTCCAGAGACTTGCTATACAGTATATGTGCACAGACCTAGTGTGAAGCACTACTTCAACTTCAGAGCATGCCCCCAGATCTGATCTGCTCTTGAGGGGATTGCAGCTCGCAGCGGCATGGAAACAAACAACCTGCTCTGTGACCTGTGGACACCAAGTCCAAGTGTAAAAAGCAGAAGTTTTCTCCACCTAATAACAGTGTGTGGTGCCTGTGCCTCACTATAAACACACTCACTCTGCTTTAAATTGTACCACAGTGAACACGGCCTGGCTCCCACTTGCTTGAGCCAGACTCAGTAATGCAGGGATTTCCAGCAGCCGCATTCAAAAGCTGTGCAAGGTAACAGCTTGACTAGGTCAATACATATTTCACAGCGTCAGACTTATTGGGCAACGTTACTTTTCCCACAACGCAAGTGAATATGAAGCTCAGGAAGAAACAGACCCCAGATTTTTTTTTTTTTTAATCGGCATATGATGGATTGGATTAGAAAATAGAGAAGACAAGAAGATTCGAGAGGAAGAAATGAGAAAAAGTAATAGAAATGCATCAGACGTTCAGCTATGGAAGACACCCACTATAAACACGGCAAATGGATGGGCTATGATCAGATTAAATGGGCTTTGCCTGGCAAATTATTTGTGGGGTAAGTGCGTGTCCTCTCATGAATAAAATTAGATTTTCTATACTCTGTCTCCCTTTTGAGTACCAAAGTATGTTGCACAGGGTGTCGGGAGAAAGAATGTGAGTTACTGCTCTGCCTCTGCTACAGAGGTACAGCTGGCACCACCACATCTGCTTTACACCCTCTTGGAGTCCCCCAGGAGGCATGTGTGTGAAACACATATGCACACACATGAAATACCACTCCGCTTTAGCTGCAGTTGGCATTTTCACACCACCACAAGCCTGACGAGCGGGCCAGAGGTAAATAGCAGAATGAGCTGGACAGATGTGAGCGGTGTGCACTAAAATGAAGGTTTTATAGGAGACGGGGAAATTTATATGAAGATTGTACACATCTCTTGCCATGTCCATTCTTCTGCCAGATAAAACTGGAACTTGGGTTGTAAAATGTTTAAAGGATTACGAAAAGTCCTCTGCCTTCCCGGAATTAAAAGCAAAGTGTAAGAATATCTTGTCTTGCTACAAACCACTGATGTACCATTTGTTTTATGTGTTTTTACAAATAATGTTTTATGTATTTGGTAAATGCGAGCACAACCACATGTAGTCGGACATCTTCAAACAATTTTGCAGGCATTGCATAAGTGTCAGGAGGGAACAATCACTGTCTGAGGGCTGAGACACTGACTTGAGAAACATGCTGGATTATGGCCTACGTAACCCAACACTTACTAAACACACCCAGTGTCCAATAGTCATCCTGACACACCTTATAAATATAATCATATGGTCCATAGCCCCAATTATCTCCTGAGCCAGGCATGAGGCATGGTTAATGCAGCACAGGAGCTCCTGTGTGGACCAGCTGTTTAAAAATCATGAACTGCAACCCTGACATTGCACCCCCTCCATCCCCCAATCTCACAAACACACAAAATGGAGTCGACCAGAATTCCTATCTTGTCTATTAAAGAAGGATTATATATCAGTATATATATCCAAGATCACTGGCGTTCAAGCCAAAAAAAAAAAAAAAAAAAAAGCTCCACCACAATCAATAGGGGCTATTAGTATTACCCTTTCCCAGCAGTCACATGACTTAAGCCTTTCATCCTTCCTCTCTTCACACCAAGATTTTCTTTAATAGGAAGTTCTCAGAGAGACCGAGTAAACTCAGAGAATCACAGAAAATCTAAAATTTTTTTTGATGCATCATTTCTTGATTCCTTTTCTAGCATTACGATTTAATAATTAGCACCGGTTTCAATTTAATCAATTTTAGAAAAAAAAAAAAAAAAAAAAATTTGCACTAAACAATCGGCTTATTGGGCCAATAGTAGAAAAAATATTACAGAAAATGTACAGATATACACAGTAACTCACATACTACTGTACATAAACTTTTTTGGTTATTAGAGTGTTTGCAGTGGTTCTCTTATTAGGATGTCCACCAACTTTGACATCGCCAACCTACGACATTTCACACACTCATTCGATGACATGAGAAAAAAATAAATCCCAGCTGACAAAAAGAGATGTAGGCAGATTTATCACCATTTTAACTTCACTACTGTTAATTCTAAATGTAAAAAAAATCTTCAAAACACGTGATTAAAATATGCTGACCCCTTAAGGGACCACACTGCTATTGCAAAAGGCAAGGAATGACTCGAGGTGTGTGGGAGTGTAGGTGCGTGCTGACCTGTGGTAAACTGGCCCTTCATCTTCTGGAACACAGGGTCCTGGGCAGTGGCCTGGGCTCGCCGAGCCAGCGACTCGGAGGCGGCACTAGAGAACATGGTGGAGACGTTGGAGACGTTCTCCAAGCCCACGCCGAATGTGCTCACAAGCTTCTTCACAAAGTTCAGAGTGTGTGGTGTGATCTTTGCATCGGACACTGCGCCGCTTTTCTCGAACGCCACAGAGTGGCACTTAGCCAAGCCTTGCTGGAGCTGCCGCAGTACCTGAGGATGACAGCTGGTTGTGAGAGGAAGAATTTTAAATTTTAGTGGTCAATTCTTCACTACCAAGACGTTTGCACTTTTTTTTTGTGCAGGGCAAATATTACACATATATTGGTTCTTTACTAGTTTAAAAAAAGAAAAAAAAGACATGATTTTCCACTTTCTCCTGAATCAAGGCTTCCTCCAAACACCGGATACAGAGAAGCGTCCCTCAGGACAATGTGTTCGAAGTTGCCTTCCATCGTCCCTGTCCAGCCTCAGCACATCACTGCATCTGCTGCTGTCTTGGGCTGCATATCTCCCAGTGCCCAGTCTCTCTCCCTCTCCCCAGCCATCAATCACACCTCTCTGCTCACCACAACCCAATTAGCATGAGAGCAAAAACCTCCCCAGCACTGCAAAACCACTTTTCAGCCTCACTGAACCCTGCTTCAATGCCTGTGTCAGCTTTCATCTGCACAACTATAGGGACACTGAAGACACATAAGCAGAGACAACTACAAAGGCATTTATACCGCAGTTTGCTGAAAACTCAAATTTGAAGGCATTGATTACTTTAAAAAAAAAAAAAGGGTCACATCTCTTAATGTATTTCCAACCGTAATAAAAAAATAAAAAAAAAACGGTTAAATAATTTATGAAATAATTTGTACAAATAGGTAATCTAAAAAAATAATAAAATCACACTCAGAGCAATACCTGATCTACACAATCTATGCCTAATAACAAATAGATAAAAAATATGTGTTGCTTTTAGTTACAAAGCATAACAGATAATGATTAATATTATGATATTTTCTGTTTAAGACATTTATTTATAATTTAAGGAGAGAAAAAAAGTTGTTGTTTTTTTACATTGCATTAAGGCAGTCTTAAGGATAAAGGATCTTGCAACTACATGTACACCCAATTTTTTAAAAATATTTCCTTGAAGGAAAAAAGAAAGGGGCATTGGTGGCTTAATGATAGATTTCTCGCCTGCCATGCAATATGCCCAGATTTGAACCCTAGCCAATGCCCAAACCACAGGCACAGGATACAGTGCCAGTCCCGAGGCCAGATAGAATGGGAGAGTGGCCTCTAAAACGGCATCTGGTGTAAACCTGTGTCAAGTTGTATGTGAATTGGATGGTCCGCTGCGGCGACCACACTGACGGGAGCAGCCAAAAGATAACCAACCATTAACGAAAAAAAATAAATGGGTACTATAGCTGAGTATTAATAGGAACCAACTTCTCTTGCCCCATTTTTCAAAACATTAAGTATTTAATTAAGCGATCAAAACATTAACTATAAACCATTAAAAAGCATGATGTCAAGAAATGTGAATTTTATTTTTAAACCACATGCCCCATTTATTTATTTTTTTGGCCTCAATGTTAAACACCTTGTCCAACCTATATTTTAAATAGGCCTAATCTTATTTGACGCATACACACAGAAGCACATGAAGTCGCAATTCAACCAATACATGCAGAAAACATTTGTGCGTATGCATATCCACATCAATCAAATATCTGCACGCAACTCAAACACAGCCGTCGAGCTCTCTTGGGACCGAGCGCATTGCACAGTTGGTGAGTGTAGCCTACCTCCTCATGCCAGTTCTCTCGGAACCACACCATCTGGTCCACGATGCCCTCCAGAGATGAGAGCAACGTGGGGTGCAGCTCTCGTTGCATGTGCATGATACGGCTGCAGCGCCACATGGGTGCTGTGGCCCGGATGGGGCCTGGATCTGACGCAGAGTGGCTCTGAGTTCCCACTGAGCTAAGCTGCTGCTGTCCAGAGTCTAAGGAGACGGGCACAAGCGAGCACGAAATCAGTAACGGCATACACACAAACGAGCGCAAACATTTGCGATGCTGCAGTAATGGCACATTTTAAAGGAGATCGAACATAATGTAAATTGAACAGTCTCAAACTGTTATCATGGGTGCAGGAATCAAATGACTACTTCACTGGGAACCTTCACTATCCATTTAACCACTATAAGCATGGATATATGCTGCAGTAACAGGACACGATGTACACATTTAATCATGTTGTATTATTAGAAATGGAAGAACTAGCTATTTTAAGCCCAACTCACCACTCTTGTAGCGCTCCCGCTGCTCGATCTTTAGTGTTAGATACAGAGTTCGGATGGGAAAGTACACAGCCTGAGGATAGACACGTCCCACCTGAAAGACACAGGCGCAGATTACACTTAAGATGGTCCCTGCAGAGCCGGCGCAGAAGTAGTACATTGGTGACATGTCTTCAAACTGCTGCGAGATAGCATGGGATTTTGAAAATGAAACCGCGGCGAGGAGAAGCAATAAAAATGGACAAACATCAAGGGCAGATTAAAACCATGGCTCAATATGACATTTTGTAAAAGCTCGTCATGTCTGGACAGGTCCTCTCCCTTTGAGATCCGCAGTGCCCTTGAACAGTCTCAAAGAGCGCTTGGAGAGCAAAGCCTATTCATCAAAACCCTACTCAGCTATTCACAGTAAAGCGGCTAAGAACAATATCTGGATGTAATCAGAGCTCAAGGTCATGAAACAATTTTACTTCACACCTTGATGATCATCAGCACTTTCCACTGCTTCTGGGCACAACTTATTCTAACTACAGGTGTATTATTAAAAAAAAAAAAAAGGAAGAAAAAGCTTCCATAGATTACACACACTTTGTCTTTGTGCTGTTTTAAAGCACCTTCAGGGAACCTGAGCTCTCATGGGATCAATAGCTGACAGACAAGCCAACACTCATACAGCGTTCATACACCATCATAATGTCTGTCAGGACGCGACTGGAGCTAACAGGAGGAGTTATTCTCCTCAGCAGCCCCTCTAGTCTTCATGCCTTTCCTGGACAAACAGCCATTAGAGTGGACACCGGATCCGCAACAAAGCAGACCGCAGGTTGAGTGCTAGCTAGGTGTAAAAAGACACCCCAGTGCCTGAAAAGGCCTTTATATGAAAATAACCAATAAGTACAGAGAAGATCTGCCGTTAAGAGCTTTGTAAGTAGGGCATTAAAAATTAAAAATGAAGGAGAAAAAGAACACCCCAATAATCGGAGACACTGCTTGCTGTATTATAAAAATGTGCAAGCGTTATGTGAGTGTACAGCAAGGTGTTGGGTTCCCTTTGCTTCTGTTTCATCTGAGAATACTTCATAGCTCACCTTCATCAATTTTTCAGCAAACGTTTTAAAAACGTCCCGCCAACTGAAGTAAAGCTAAATAATTCAGCAACTGAGATTAAGGTGCTCCATTCACTGAAGACTTCACAATGCGGAGAGCTTCGGCATTCAGCCTTCAATCAGCACCAGGCAGCGACAGATCTTAAGATCAAACTCAAAACGTCCTCTAGCACAGAGACCGCCGCTGTGTGGCTTGACTAGCTTTGACAACTCTTAATTGAGACTGCAGTATGAAAACATCTTTATTTCACTTGCCGTTTTATTGGTTTAAATGCCCTTAATCTCGCAGAAAAGCATCTTGAACGCAGGGGAGCATTTGGGGTGAAACAGAGATTAAGAAGCATTGCACTTGTATGAACGTGCAAGAAAGAAGCAAGGCCCAGCTGCATTTTAAACATCTAAAGAGTGGAGGAGAGAGAGAGAGAGAGAGAGAGAGAGAGAGGGGTTAAGGTTGTAGTTAAAAGCTCAGATCGCTCACTCTGCTGCAGTCTGGAGGGCCCCTGGAGCTGCTTACTGCTCTTTAAAGCGGAGGTGCTTTTAAAAGACTCAAAAGAACTTCATCAGGTAAGGGAAATTAGGCCTTCATTTAATTTGATTTGTTCTTGCAAGACCTGGGCGTTTGATATTAACTCAACAATAATGCTCTGCATAAATAATTAAAGAGGTGGAAGGAAGTAAAGGCAGTAAAATAAAATTGATAAACTAAATGTACAAAGCAAAAGGGATGGATTCTGATGAGTTGGTTAGATACTGATGTGCAGGTTTACGTGGGCAGACAATACTACGGAGTCATAACATCTACAAATGAGAAAATATGCCATTACACATCTCCTGTTCAGTTTTATTAAACATGACACATGATCATGCCAAGCTCTCGCTGGTGTCTGCCAACAAACAATACAAATACACCCTAGGCCACATCAGCACTGTAATAAAAATCTGAACAATGACGGCACACACCTGGCTGATGAGGTTGAGAAGAGGTTTGCCTTCAGAGCCCACCAGGCAGGTGAGGAGTTGAGGGATCCAGGCGAGCCATTGAATTGGTGGCACTCCAATGCAATACTTATCCACAGCATCTGCCAGTGTGTTCTTATCATCAAAACTCAGCAGCCACAAGACCTGGGGGGAGAGAGAGAGAGAGAGAGAGAAAGATGGGGGGGGGGGGGGGGGGGGGGGGGGGG
>JAQQZT010000006.1:10137449-10160778 GCA_030068275.1 Clarias platycephalus | reverse complement strand
CACTGCGGCTCCAACAACCCCTCAGACCACCAACTCCACTGCGGCTCCAACAACCCCTCAGACCACCAACTCCACTGCGGCTCCAACAACCCCTCAGACCACCAACTCCACTGTGGCTCCAACAACCACTCCTACTACTCCACCAATGCCTGATGTTGGTGATTATGTTGTCAGGGCTGAATGGAACTCCTCTGCTTGTGTGATGGCAAGAATGGGTTTGCAGTTTAGCATCAAAATGGTAGGGCCCTGCTATATGCTTACACAAGCTATGATGGTATGTGTGTTGTCCTTTTAATATATTTTTCTTTTTGTCCTTAAATGTTAACGTGTGTATTGGCTCCACTCAGGGAGACAGCTTTCAGATGGTAAATCTTGACCCAAGTCCCAATGTGACTAATACGAGTGGAACTTGTGGCAACAATGGCAGTGACTCTGCACTTACACTGACATCAGACAAAATTACTGTCCAGTTCTCCTTCACCAATGTAAGTGTTGTGCTCATATGCACCTTTCTGTGTACATTTGACGGTTTAATTTTGAAAACAGTGTAGTGCTCTAAACATTCTCATGATCAGATTTCATAGTCACATTTATCCCTCTGGGCCTATTCAAACCCATGTCGACCACTCTTGACTCATTGAGGCATATTGGTGTCCCATTGATCCACTCAAATCTTACTGATCTTTTGATTTCTTGTAGCAATCCAGCAAATTCTTCTTGAGTGCTTTGAGATTGACTGTGATGGATGGAAGTGGTAAGCATTTTTAATGTAATTGCTAGTGATGCACTTTTGTCAAGTAAAAGTTTACAATTTTTTTTTTTATTTATTTATTTTTTTTTTTCTCCTCCTCAATCTTTTTGGTCACAGGTACCAACTTCACTGTTGACAATAGCACCCTGTCTCTGTGGGAGGCATCATTGGGAAGCTCGTACATGTGCAAAAAGGAGCAGAGCTTCAACATCACAGATGCCCTTATTTTAAATACATTTGAGCTCCAAGTCCAACCTTTTGCAGTCATGAATGACAAATTCAGCACGGGTAAGATTTGAATACTTGTTTCAATTTCAAACTCTCCATCTTGGTACTGTACCTAGATTACCATTTTAATCAAATTTTCCATGTTTGATAGTTTGCTTCAGATTGTAGTGTGAAATTGCAGCCTTATTATGTTCATCTTTTCTCTGCCTGCAGCCCATGAATGCTCAGTGGATGACGCCAGCCTCTTAATCCCAATCATTGTTGGCGCAGCCCTGGCTATCTTGATTCTCATTGTAGTGATTGCATATGTGATTGGTCGACGAAAGACCTATGTTGGATATCAGACCCTGTAATGACACCCCTGAATCACAAATTGTATTAAATTAATCCAGGTTCTCTAACGTGATCCTGGGCCACTGCACCTGTTAACCTTTCCAATTGGCTAGTTCTTTGTAAAATTTGATTGTTTAGAATAATTAATTCATCAACTCCTTGAATTCTATGCACTAAAATCATTTGAAATGTGATCTGTGGATTTGTTCCAGAATCATGGGCCCTGGTGATGCTGTCTATCTTGTTTATCCCCATATACATTTCCCTTTCCTTAATTTTAGAAACAAGTGTAAGGTATTTTGCATTGTGTGGTGTTTCTAAAACCCCCCCCCCCCCCATTTTTTTTTTTTTTTTTTTTTTTTGCAACTATAGCTAATGAGTCCTATGGCTATTGACACTTTGCCCTGTGTTAAGGGAAATTGGTCAATATATGGATGATGGGGTAATTAAATTTTTTTTTTTTTGTAGCTTTATATTAAACCTTACACTTGCTTCTTCTACAGTGGCTACATTTGACTTTTCATATTGCCCATGCCAGAAAGACCTTAAGATGTAAATTTATTTTTGAGGTTAATTGGGGAAGATTGGTTTGGTTGTATGACTGGCGCAGTAGGTGGTTGTTACACAGCTCAATTTCAATGTCCTTACCTTTCCAAAGAAATTGCTCCCAATTTTTAGAATAAGGGTTTTAAAAGGGAAGGCATTCTTTAGAAACCAGGCTTTGTCGTGTTTTCTGAACCCAAACAAACCAAACTGAGTGGAGAGGAATTCATGCTGCCTGTTGCATGTCTGAGTTTCCTTAGCTGTGAGATCAATTCTTAATGTTGCTTACTCCCAACCTAAAACTCTGTAGTTCCACTAGTTGATTTACTATAAATAGCTGCTTAGTATAAACCTTTCTGTGCAGTTTTACATTGGATTTACTAAAAGCTACTTAATACAGCAATTTCTTGATTGGCATCTGGGATAAACTAGCAAGTTTAAAATGCATAGGTGTTGACTGTAGAAGTGGCTATAGATTTGGCCCCTGAACTGTCACTTTATGGAGAACCAGACCTTTTGGTTGGAACACTGCAAAGCACCATTTAAAAAAAAAAAAAAAAAAAAAAAAATGGGACTGAGTGGGGTCTAAAAGTTGTAGTGATAAAAAGTTATAAAAAGGTCTTATGACACATTGAAAAGACAAGGTTGAAGAAATTTACAAAGTCATCAGCGCTGTCCATCCTGATTCATTTTTGGAGCGCAGCATCCCGAGCCCCGCCCCCTGCCCCTGGCTGACCCTGCCTCATCAGCATGTCCGTTAATGAGTTACAAGTACAGAGGGCCAATTTGCATGTAATTACAATATATTTAGAGGAAGTGGGTGCAAAGAGAGTGCCACAAAGAATGTCGGTAATCTATGAGGCTCCATCCGCTCACCTTTTTTCTTCCTCTACAAGGTTATCTGCCCGCCAGATAACAAGGATCCAGTGCTCTGAGGCTTGTTAGCAAGCCGGCCCTTGGGAGTCTGGCGCCTAATTAATCATTGATTGTAATATGGCCACTAGCACCTCATATTTGAGCGAGCTGTTCTGGGGCACAACACGGTACAGCCACCTCGGCCTCTGCTACCCTCTCATTACGTGCAGCACTACTTGGACAGTGCGACGATGCTGACAGCAGAGGCCCACGCTAAAGCAGAAAACCACTGAACTTGGAAAATTTTGAAGGTCACACTAAGGACACCGGGAGTCGATGAGAAGCTCGCTCGGTCCTGCTGAACGCTAATCCAAGCAAAAGGAGACACGTTGGCACTTACACTGCCGTCACTGCGCTGGCCTCCTTTATGAGTGAGCACCACCACCTCCATCCACTTCCTCAAATGTTGCTGGGAAAAAAAAGAAAAGAAAAAAAAAAAAAAAAAAGATTGCACAGGTAGGAGTAACATAAGTGTCTTGACATTTCATATAGTGATAAAATGGAAAACTGAAATGTCTCGTTGTGCGATGGTAACCCACCATCATCTGGTCACAGAACTTGTCGTTGAAGGAGTTGGGGAAGAGTCTCGTGACGGAGGTCAGTCTGTTCACCACGTTTAGAGTCAGACTGCGATAATCTCCCAACATCATCAGCAGAGGCCGCATGTGAGTGTGGATCTGATCCACTTCAATGGTGGCTCCCTCCAAGAACTGGCAAAGGAAACATGAAAACATAATGAGACACACATTCATTTAAGGTGGCTTTTATTAAATTGTCAGCTCAGTAACAGAGCTCTTATAATGACATCATATCAAAAATCAGTAAATCACTGAGTTACATCTAATATTCAATACCAAAACAGACAATTATCTTTGCTTTTATCTGCTTTGTGAAGATCATCTGCACACACTATTTACTCACACATTCTTTAGATCGCATATCTTGTATATGGTCATGGGGAGCCTGGAGCCTAACCCAGGGGGACCCTGGGCACTAGATGGGATGCACCCTGGACAGGGTGCCAGTCCATCGCAGGGCACACAGACATACATGCACTACTTGGAAACACCAAGTCGCCTACTCTGCATGTCTTTGGACTGTGGGAGGAACCCCACCAAGCACGAGGAGAACAGGCACGCGCACAGACCCGAGATAGGAATCGATCCCTCGACCCTAAAGATACGAGGCCTCAGGGCTAGCCACTATGCCACCACAGACTATTTAATTCACCAGTCTGACCATGTTTTAACCACTGTGTGTAGTCCTTCAAGTGGTGGCTTTCACAAACATGCACAATAGTTACAACATTGATATTAATAAACCACATTACCAGGAAGCGCATTGTGTTTAAATGCATAAACAAAACATTTTCTCTTTTGAATGTCAATAAGGACAGGGTACTTCTTATTTCTCTGGTTGTTGAACTATAAAAAAAATAAGTTTTAATAAAAGTATTTGCTACAGTTCTGATATATGCAAACAAAAAGTACTGCTTGATTACTTGATTGATTCAGCGAGTGAATGGATGCGTGCACGCTTCACTGAGAACCAGACAAATAGAATTTAATTTATTCTGATAAATTCAATCATCTATATTAATGCAGATGATCCGAATAATATTTTAATGTCTTAACATATCATGGAAGCAATATACGTCATTCCCGAGCCCGTGTGTGTGTGTGTGTGTGTGTGTGTGTGTGTGTGTGTGTGTGTGGTTTCATAAGGGAGGAGTAATGTGAATTTATTCTGTAGCTGCATCATGCTGCACGTAAACAGCACGCTTCCTTTCAGTCTCCCGTCAACAGTAAGGCCGAAAAACTCAAAGCCCAGTGTATCTCCATTAGCAGCGGAAAGGCCACTCTAATAAAGCTCAGGCCAGATCTTCCAAAGCAAGATGATGCATCACAGCCACATTCATTTTCCTCACCGCCTGCCTCACTCTATCCTGTATTGATTGTTCCAGGCAGAACTCATTAGTGGCAGCACGGCAGGGAGAGATGCAGAGAAAGGGGAATAAAAGAAGACCAGTGTTGTGAGAGAGCTGACCTTTCTCATACAAGCCTCCCCTGCCTCCTGCAGCTCACTGTTGGTAGAGTTCAGGGCCTTGAAGAGCGCAGCAATAATCTTCTCTCTAGACTGGGGCAGGTAGTTACAGGCCGCCAAAGCATCTGAACAAGCGCACACACACACACACACACACACACACACACACACACACAGAGATCATGGTTTATACAAGGTGCATATTAAATGTTCAAAGAAAGTTTACAGCTCAATCCTTGCAATCCTTCACGCAGTCCAAGACAATCAAAACATACTGTTGTCACTGCTGTATTCTGGTAAACGGGTATAAATGATTATAAAATAAGTTATAACAATAGACAGTTGTAATGATCACTATAAATTGTATATGTTGTTATTTGTATCTTATTGAAAAAAAAATTTCAACCAGCCAATCAGTACAAGGAGTACCATGTGACTTTTATTTTTAGGAGGGAGTTGAATACTTACTGAGTGCCGCGATGCGTAACGGCACCAGAGAGGGCAGACTCTTGTAGCAGGGCAACTTCATAAGTGCTGCATCTTCAGCCTCACACAAATTCAACAACTGCACAAGACACAAACACTGCTAAAGGCACAACAATCTAGAACAATGATTGTACTTTGTAAAACAAAACAAAACAAAAAAGCACACCAGTAAAGTCCATGTTTAAACTCTGATCCTTCAGTACTACATGTATAATAACTGACTTGTACTGGGAAATGTAGAATAACCGTTAAAGAACAATTATTATATTAAGTCAACAGAAATGTGTGCAAACAAGAATTATTGTACAGACTTTTCATGCTTTAATAGCACTGCAAAACAAAACATTTAAGACAATTGCTCGATTAATACCAGTCATAATTAGTTACACTCAGTGTGTGTTTGTGTGCATGTGTGAGAGAGAGAGAGAGAGATTTCTGGGAGTACATGTGCACAGAGCTTACCTCAGTGTAGAAGACCTTGTGCTCAACGACGCTGAGATCCATGGTGAAGAGGCGAGGCTGCAGTGTGGTGCAGAACGTGTTCCCTTCCATCAGTCCTATCTGAGCGTTGGCAGGCTGGTGACGAAGAAGGTGCTTCTTAGGAGGAACCATGTCCTGAAGAACCTGATAGCAAATAAACATCATTCATAACCTTTCTAGATTACAATGCCAAGGCATACAATAATTTACTGGTTTCTATTTGTAACAGTAACAGTTGTGAGAGACTCTATCCTAAGGCACATTTGTCTCCAGCTACGATTATTGCTTTTGTTATCTTTGTGAAAAATCTGAGAGCTTTGAAACAAACAAAATGTTTATCTTTTTCTTTTTTCCATGACTCGTGCTACATTTCATACTGTAACTCAACATCAGTGTTGAGTTAAAAACAAAACAAAAAAAACAGAGCAGCCTGATGATGCATCGCTCAAACGCACCTCTTTGTGAGGCTCCATAATGATAGTCACGCTCTTGCCGGTGACCTGAGCCAGAACCTGTAACGAGTGCATGGCTTGCTTGCGCACAGTGGAGTTGGGTGAGGTGACCTCACGGACAAGGTCGTGGGTCACCATGTGAAAGGATTTGTCCTGTGCACTTAGCAACTCCTCAGTCTTCTCCTCCTCCTTCAGTGGGGTGGCACAGCGCACCAGGAGCTGCTCCAGGGTGGTCTTCGCCATGGCAACTGCACCATTAGATACCTGCAATGAACAATAAAAGGGGAGAGCTTAGGGAAAACTGTTTACTCAGAGGGTATATCACAACTGGTACAGATACACTGTGGCTTTGTTCCTACCTCGCCAGTGAGGTCCATCATGACAAACAGCAGAGCCTTGAGGAAGGTAAGTTGGTTCTGCAGGACCCAAATAAGTGGCAACCTCTCCATGAGGAACTTTATAGACACCACACCACCAAGCTTGGCATACCAAGCCTGCTCATAGCAACAGGCACACAGACGCTCCACGATGTAGGAAAAGAGCGGCAGCTGGCACGCCTGGCAGAGACAAAAATTACACTTTAACTGCAAATAAACACTCCTGTTAAATATTAGTCATTTTAGGAAAAAGTGGGATCAAGATGTGTGCTGCAGAAAGACTCACTCACCCTCTCTTTGGATCCCAAGATAATGCTAGCCACATCAAAAATGACAGCCAGTGCAACTTCGCCAATCTTACACAGCTCTTTCTCCTCGTATGCCATGCAGATGGCAATGGCATCGATCAGCACGAGGGGATCCATTCCCTTAGAGCCATTCTCCTCACTGTGGAACATTGCAGTACTTGGCTGGCTGCCTAGCTGGTAGCATGGCAGCAAGAAAGGTCCTACAAACAAAAATCCGCATTAATTGCAGAACTCAAAACTAAAATACACAAACACCTTGCATTTTGAATGCACAATTCATGTTCCACTGCATAAGAACTATGGGGTTGTACATACCACACTGCTGAGCTACAGCCACCATGGTGTAATGGCGGATGAGACTGGCCACGAAAGGCAAAGCACTGGGACGCAGATCTTTAATGACTGCGGACATGAAGGCTCCAGTCAGGGCCTGTTCAAATGTCCTGCGCGCAGGTGTGTCCTGGGCCTTGTACCGGTGGGAAATGATCACATTGGGGATCCATTTTTCTGTAAAGCTACAAAAGAAGGAATTTAATGAATTGTACATTCAACATTGGAACAAAAAGGTGTGTGTTGTTTTGTTAAAGTAATCTACTTCAAATGTAGCACATACATGATGCCCTGTACATTTTCATGAGGGGTACAAAAACACAACAAAAATGACTAAAATTGATGGCCATACCATTAAATTGCTAACCAATTTAATTGTTTGTTATTGAAATTATAATGTGTTTTTCTTTTTCTTTTCATTGTCTTATTATTAGGGCCGGGACTCGATTAAAAAAAATAATCTAATTAATTAGAGGCTTTGTAATTAATTAACCGAAATTAATCGCATTTTAATCACATATAAATGTGTTGATGTCGATGTGCTGCGGTGATATGCAAATTCCTTGTTGCATAGTTTGCACACAACCATGCTCTTATCGACGCTTCCATCCATTCGTTTTTTAAATTATTTTTTTTGGGGGGGGGTTCTAATTTTCTCCCCTAATTCGTTTTTTATAACAAAATTTCCCATCCACAGTGTAATATATTTGAGTTTGATGTTAATTCACTGGCGGGCCACCAGGGGGCAATACCGCAAAAATAAGTGTGATTAAAATGCGCTAAAAAAAATTTACGCGTTATTTTTGTGTAATTAATTAATCTAAATTAACGCGTTAAAGTCCCGGCCCTACTTATTATACAACAGTTGGTTCAGACAAAGTAATCCAATAGGTTAAGCGTAATTCCACGAGTGCTCATATGGAGCGTAACAGTACTGGGATGTTTAACTATACTGTAAGAACCACCCCGCGGCACAGGTGCTCTAACAATCATTAACGACACAGTCAGTCATCAACATGGGTAAAGCCAATTAAAGAAACAAACATATAGTCTGGTGATAATAAATAGATGATAAATGTGTAGAAATGTTGTATAAAAGCAGTATTACACTTGATGTTGTGCTCTTATGCTGGCTGTATCAGCTTTGGCGACCATACAGTATAACATCATCATGCTGACATTTATGTAAAGAAAATTACCTCAAGCATGACCTCGCTTCCATGCAACATCCTAAACTAAATATAACTAGTGAGAGCAAAATATATGCCACAGTTCATAGCATGAATAAATCAGTTATTTATTTTAATAATTGATTGATTAAATAATTATGAAAGTCATTAGTTGCAGGCTTAATTTTTACTATAAAAATGCTTAAACAGTAGGTTACGGTGCATTGATTAGATTGGTCGAGTGGTATTCCAGGAACGTCTATATTTCCTATCTGAACAGGTACGGTTTACTGTGTGCATCACACTGCTTGTTCATGTTCGCCACATAAAATTTCACTTCCTAGTTTAACACCTTTTTTTTTTTTTACAGTAGTGTTAGAAATTTCATTAGTGAACATGACAAACAATACTTTTCAGGAGTATAACTTTTGTAAAAATCTTTGTTGTTTTTTGCCATGATAGCCCTTATGTGTAAGCAAGTAGACAGAGTTCAGCATCTGAAATTTTTCATATTGCCATAATTTTTTTTTTTTTTTTAATCAGGTAATAGAGTCAATGATACAAAAGGTGTTTTTACAGCAACAGCTCAGTGCTGTGGGAGCTTCTGCTTTGAATTTGACTGGCATTTGGGTGGATGTTTCATTATTTACCCCCACTGATAGGAATGCTATGATTGAGTGGCTGTTTTATCCGTGCCTGAGCTTGTATTCTATAAGGCCAAATGCCAGTAGCAGCAGTGATGGATTGTGCCATTTCATTATCGCTATTTAAAAGACTTTGGCTTTGGCCTAGACGGAGCCGAGAAGCTGGCTAGCAGGGGAGGGAGTGGCGGATCAATTCAAATTCATAATACCGCCACTTGAATGGGACTCCATTATCCAGACCGGCATTTGAGATATTAAGAGAGCATGCTGCATTCTGAAAAGACGCCTTTCACGGTGACCGGCGCAGTCTTGCCTCGCCCGAAGTGGGAAAGAGAGGATGTCATGAATCAAGACATCTGACAGCGGAGGCTGCTCTTCCCCCTTCATAACTGACACACTTCATTATCTCTGTGAGGGGCGCAGGCAGCAGGCTTTTGGGGTAAACAGACAGAGAGGAAAGTCAATTAGCCGCAGCGCCGAGTTCAATGCCTGGGTAATGTGACCCAGCTACCCTCTATGCACAGCCGCTCGAACTGTCTCTGAGTAATTAGCCCTTTTTAACAGGGTGCACGTGGCGCTTAAAAACCGCAGAGGTGGGTGAAAAAAAATACAGACTCCCATTCCGCTTGGAGAAATGACTGAGAAACAAAAGGAGGCGACAAGTACATCGGAAAAAAACTAATAGAGAATGCAACTTAAACTTTAGATGTTTAGATGCTTTATTTAAGATGTCAAGGGAAATATTTAAGGCTTATGTGAAAGACTAACGGATCTTACTTGGGATGGGCAAGGAGCTGGTACAGGGCATGTTTGTTATCCTCCAGGCTGGTCATGGCTACAAGGAAGCATTTGATCACCTCCCAAGCCTGTCGCCGGTAATATGGCTCCGTGTTGGCACTCTTCAGACAGTCCAGCGCGGTCTCTATGGCCTGAAAAACAGCTCATTTCATTTATTCATGAGTTGATTTCATTTTGTCAAGGTTCACTGACAAAATGTAAAAAAGAAAAAAAAAAAAATGACTGAAAAGCAACACTTAAGGAAACAATCTTAACTTTAGACTTATTAGATGTCGCAGACTAAAAAAGGCTGACTGGAGAAAGGAAATGCCAGAAACATTTAACCAGAGTATACATATAAACTAATCCTGCTCTGCCATACTAAACACCAACAGAATTAAGAACATACTAGCTTTAGGTCATAAAAATGATATCTATATCTATATCTATATATATCTATATATATCTATATATATATATATATATATATATATATACACATACACACACACACACATCTATATCTATCTATATATATATATACATATACATATATATATATACACACACACACACACACACACACACACACTGTACTAACATATGACAGCTGCTTCTGATGACAAGGGAGAAAAGATTACAGAAAAATATGAACCAAACTCTTAATTATTATTATTATTTTTTTTTTTAATGAAAGGTGAACTCCGTGGCAATAAGACTTGTTTTGTAATGTGTACCAGCTCTTAGTAAGAGGTGGGAAAAGAAAAGACAACTACGATTCAGTCTAAGCTGTTTTGACACATTTATAATAGGATCACCTTTAAGCTCACACACAAACCCCAAAAGGCAGGCATGGAAAAGGACAAACAAACTTGGCCAAAATGTTGTATTGGTGCTAAAAAAAAAAACCCTAGGTAAAAACAGTAGACTTTCAGATAGGATCATGCAACACCATTTTTCAGAACTCTTAATGCTTCTTATCTCTTGATTCCTGCTACATTTTTTTTGTAAATTTGCTACAGTAACATTTTTATATTTTATCAGATAAAGAAAAACAGATTTGCTAAACATAATTTCATGCCCTTTAATGTAGTGTCTAACGTTTTTGAATTCAAATCTTTCAGTGATCTTAATTGTCATTCAGATGGAATTGGACCAATTTAGATTTTACATGAAAAGACAGAAACCGGAAAAAAGTGTATTATTCTAAAATGCTAAATTGTTAAGATGTTGCAACATCAATTTGACCTGGTTACCAACACTAAAGATTTTTTTTTTTTTTAAACGGCAGATTACAAAAAGCAATTTCAACTGAATAAACTATAGTTTTTTATGCTTTATTACCAGAATGCTTTAATTCAAGCAACAATTTTTACAGGTCATATGCTTCTAGAATCGTACACCAATTTTAGTTTCAATACTCAAAGAAATATGAATAATTAGTATTTTAAATCATTATCGTTTGAAGCAAGAAAGTGAAACACTGAAAAATTGCCATTTTTGGGGCACATATAAAATCATCTCTCTAAAACGGCTGAAATTAGCAACTTGAATTTTGGTCAATTACATGTTGCAGAAGTACTTCAGAAGTAGTTTCTTTGGCACACACATTTTCTGTATTATAATATGTATAACACAAAAAAATTTTATCAGCACCAATACTGTTTTGGCCGATTATTAAAAAAATAATAATAAATAAAAAAAAAGGTGCAAATTTCATATTTGTGCACTTTACTGGCTTAGTAACTAGCCGTTACACACACACACACACACACATACACTTTGCTGTGTCTAAAAGCTAAACCTAATTCCATGCTTAGAATAAAGACAAATACAGGCAGACCCTCCAAGGTGATGGTAAATGGGGGAGATTAATCAAATCGGCTGTAAGAGAA
Organism: Clarias platycephalus; assembly: GCA_030068275.1. NCBI lineage: Eukaryota > Metazoa > Chordata > Actinopteri > Siluriformes > Clariidae > Clarias > Clarias platycephalus. The sequence goes on along the minus strand of JAQQZT010000006.1, from coordinate 10,149,047 downwards.
CTTTACCGCGAGAGCTCTAGCAGGTCTGAACAGAATGCTGACTCTGCAACACTGGAGGGACGGAAACCCAGGAGGCTAAACTGCACTGCATCGTTTGTTAGCTTTAATTTTCATGTATATAAGCTTGTGTTCCTGTGTACGAACACAGAAGTTTCACAACAAATGCTTTTCATCTGAAGTTATCACAATCAAGAGTTCTTAAAACACTCAAAATGTAGTCACACTTGGTGCTGGAGCAAAGGCTTGACTGGGGGTTGTTGTTGGTCCTGTGGGGAATATTGAGAGTTATGGAGCATCTGAGCTTCTTAATCCAAACCGACAGAGCTGGGCTCCAGGCTTCAGTGAAGAGCAGCTGCTGCTCGCCGCAACCGCAAGGCGTATGCAAATGAAATTAAGCTGCGCCAGCGTAATGGCGGGAGGCATCCATCTTGGAGGCACGAAGGCAATTACAAAAATGACAGTTTGTGTTTTCCCAAGTAGCGGCGGGCAGCAGGAAGAGCCATTAGCTGGAGCAAATAATCCCGTCTGCACGGCACAGAGAGATTGATTAAGGAGGGGGAGGAGCAGGAGGACGGGGACAGGAGCTGCTTACAGCCTGATGATCTCTTTAATTACCTGGGGAAGACACTGTCTTCTCTCACACAGGCTTCCCATTGACAAGGATTCATTACACAATGAGAATCGTGTCCCTGGCCCCTTCCTCAAAGCACTGAACTGAAAGATATGCAATGAGACGCGGACTTTGCTCACATATGAGCTTCCATACGATTTTGACTGACTGTTCTTCCAGGTCCTAAATGTTTCAGGCTCAGTGAAGGCTTGGTCACAGATTGTTTGCTGCTAAGTGGACGACTGCTAGCTAGATAATTTGCACATACAAAGCTGCCTCACATTACTGGAGTATTCATGGCTGATATGAGAATTTAGTTAACTAATGTCATCATAACCGTGTTACTTCCTCATTAATTATTCTTATAATGAGTCTTGCAATCGCGGCTGAAAGGGAGACTGCTTTACCCTCGCCTCGATTAAAACCTGAACCGGACTATCACAGGATTAGTGACATTTTTACTCTTATACAACAGGAAGATGTGTTCAGAAAACTTTAATGGTCCAAAAAACCTGTTTGTCTTCTATGCCCACTAACCTAGTGCAAGAAATAAAGACACTGCATACAACGAGTGATGCACATTGACTTGTCCAGGGAAATTGGAAAAGCAAACAATCAACAGCGTGTCTCTCATTTCCACTGGTATAAAAAAAAGTTTCAAAATACAGATTTTTACATTAAAAGGTAAAATCTTTAAATTAAAAGGTAAAATCTTTGCCGTAATGTAAAAAGTATGTTAATCCACAGTAATATGTATCGTATATCATATGTAATCATTCCTTAGTGTTCCTGTATGACCCAACTTACTCAATGAAAATAATAGAGATGAGGAAAAATGTATTTAGTGATGTATCGCAATTCCTGTATCGCTAAACTGCCTATAAATAAATAAAATATTGAATCGAGATGTTTACAAAATTGTGATATCAGAATTTGCTTGACAAAGCGAATCACACCTTAGGTATCATGACAATATTGTATTGGATGATTTCAAGTCCTAGTAAATAATCTCATTTTATGGCAAGAGAGACTCCACACAGTAGTGTAGCTGTTTAAAAAAAATAAATAGAAAACTACCTTTTCCATAGGCAGCTGAATCGAGGCCTTACAGTCAGTGAACTCAGACTTGATGCTGGGGCCCTGAACCTCAGTCACTATATACTGCAGTCTCTGAGACTCTTTCAGCATCTTCCGGTTGCTTCCACCAAACTTGCCCAGCACTCGGTACGCTACATGAGAGATGGTCTCTGCTGGATTCCTCAAAGTTCGCCAAAGGGCCTAGTCACAGAACAGAAAGCCGGTTGCTTTTTGCAGTCCAAAAAAAGAAAAACAAGGTTAAAAATTTTTTTTTAATGTATACCTGCATGAGCTCGGCACGAACAGGCTGGATGTGGTCGTATAGGAAGTCTGGCTGCAGATTGTCCACACAGAGCTCGAGGGTGCGTAGGCCCTGGCTTACCAGCGTCTGGGAGCCGTTGAGCGCCGACACCAGAGGGTCCATGAGCATGGGCAGGTACGGAAGCAAAGAGCTCAGTCTCACCGGCACGGTCAGACACAGCTCCACAAACAGATCCTTCATGTGCTGCTTATGGAGGCCACTCTGTAACATGTTCAGGCCTGAGAGGAGAATCAGACATCAAATAGACTCAACACACGTATCTGGCATGATATCTACAATTACTTTTAGTTATAGGAAAACTGAAATGTAATTGGAAAAAAATATTATAAATTCTTACTACAGCGTCATGTCCCAGTTAAACACTAAAACTTTCTAACCTTGACTACGGGGCAAATCACTGTGTTGATAAATATCAGGTTAAAAGTTCAATGTTATTATAAAGCGTGATTATTCACTAGTGGGGAGGGAGGGGGGGTGCTTACAGAATTGCAATACAAAGGAAACTGACAACTAGGTATTGTGATATCGTATAAGGTACAAAAACACAGAGGGGGAAAAAAAAAAATTTTTTACTCGTAAACCAAATTAAATTTTCCCATAAGAAATAATGAAAACTCAAATTGTTCGTTCCACAGCCCAAAAAATAAGTACATAAAAATAATTAACACAAAATATAAAGTACAAATAAAACAAATTAACCTGCACTTTACATTAAAAAAAAAAAGTAAATATAAATCCCGACAGATAAGTGTTTCTGTTTGTGCTCGCAGGTGCTGTGTGTGTGTGAGTGAGAGTGTGTGAGTGAGAGAGAGAGAGAGAGGATCTAAAGTAAGGAGCCCCAACCCCCTTGCCTCCTCCTGTCTTACACAGTTACCCTTCCTCCACTCTTTTCACACACACGCGCGTGCACGCACACACACAATGAAAACACAGTTTTATCTGAAAAATAAACAAGAAATCTCACTCATGACACTTGATTGAGCGACACACTAACGGAATCACTGATGTAAAGTAAAAATAAAACAAATTAACCTGCACTTTACATTTGAAAAGAATCGTGACAGAGCAGTGTTTGTGTAGAGCAGAGAGAAAGAGTGCGCGTGTGTGTGTGTGTGTGAGAAAGCGAAAGTAGAAGGGGTCGGTGTGTGTGTGTGTGTGTGTGTCCAATGACACGCGCATGCACAGACACAAAGAGCAGGCTGAGCCTTGAGCAGTGAGAGAAAATGGATCTTTAACCTCTCTAATGAGACTTGCTTTTGCTTTACACGCGCGCTGTACACACACGCATAGACACACAAAAAAAAGAGAGGCGCACTAAGACCCAGCAGGGGAGACGATTACCCACAATTCCGCAGCGCAAGAGAGAGAAAAACCAGTGTCTCACGTGACACTTGGCGTCAAAAACAAGAAGCGCATGTGTGATATATGATACTCGGTACTCGTAAACCAAGACTTGTTTGCTCGTCTTGTGGAACACTAGTAAACCACGTTACTCGCAATCCGAGGTTTCACTATACTTACAATCGTTTCTTGTTAATTGTTGCACTTATAAGTTGTTAAAGATCTTTCTATATAATGGCAGCCTCCCTTTAAAACTTCTACCCAATACAGATCCTGCAACATTACCTCACAGCTCCAGAATGCACCGTTTTTTTTTTATTTTTTATGTGCTAGTCTCTGTGTTGGAGGGCAATCTTTCACAACTGCCAGAAAATTGTAAAGGATATCAATAATTGCTTTACAATGCCTGACACCTGTTTTGTGGTTGGATGTCATAATCAAATTGAACAAGAGGATGCTAAGGCGTTCTATAGGCTTCCTGCTGACAAACAGAGGAGGCATTTGTGATTAGCAATGATAGATCGAACTAAGACGGATAAAAAGAGACATGTGGAATCCAAGTGGAAGCCAGCAGTACTTTTGTAATGATCGCTTCATATTAAGTAAAGGTTCTTTACCCTATGACTTACTTACAAGCTCAGAAAAATAAAGTTTATAGGTCTCTACACTCTTAAATATGCAATTTTTTTTTCCAGTGAAAGATGATGGAAAGTTTATCAATTAGTTATAAAAGTCTGGGCGTTGCAAGTCCAACACATTTTCCACATTATTAACGGTTGTAAATAGAGCAAGCAGGAGCACTATAGGGGTCTGATCCGCCGAAAGAAAATCATTCATCATGTATCTAATAAAGCTGTGTGATTTAATCGAAGGTGCAATTTTGCTGGCAAAATAAGTTCATTTAATTGATTTACATTTATTTAGGCAAACGTATAAACGTTAAAATAGTCGAACATCCTGAAAACATACCATAACTTTTGCAGAAAATACAAACCGCTTGCATCTTTTACAAACTACCTGCAAAATGCTTGGAATTTTGTATGATTATTGTTCATCTTCTTTAAGGTTATGGCCGGTTTCTTGCATCATCACCCCATACTGGACAGGAGTGTGGAGCAGAAGCATAGGGGAAAAAAAATAAAAAGGTGTACAATACATCTAAATAATCAAAACCAAAGGTTGCACAGAATTTACTGTTTATTAAATAATTTTAGTAGTGTTTATAACCCATAAGAAACAGTTTCTTGAGACAAAATAGGCAAAAATAAATAAATAAATAAATAAAGCTATTGAATTAAAATAAATAAATAATTAAATACTCAAAACCAACAGTTTGCCCATGTTTCTCAGTTCTACTATGTTAACTAAAAAAAAAAAAAAATTCAATATTTAAAAATTGCCTGGAGCTCTTGCTGACATCAGTCAGTACTGGCAGCGCAGGGATTTCACAGTAGTGCTTGTAATAGCTGCTAAAACAGCTAAGGCAAGGCGTCTAGCTTTCTTCCTCCTTCTGGACCTCAAATACAGCCAACTAACTGCTTGCTGTCCTTTATTTAAAAAAAAAAATAAAAATTGGGGGCTAAAGTCGCATCCATTGTTTGACAGAACTGAGGGGCGTGTGAACTCATGACACTTTAATCCAGATGGTGTGAGAAAAGGTGAATCGATGTATACGTACATGCGCACCATGTCAGAGGACAGACCACGTTCACTGATCAAAGTCAGATAAAAGTCACTGGTGATCATGTATGTGAATAATCACAATAATCACAGTAGTGAGTTGAACAAGGTCTTGGTAAAAGTATTTGCTTACCCTGCAGCAGGTTGGGTAGAAGAGGCAGGAACTCCTGATACAGCAGGTCATGACTTCCTCCGCCGATTGAACGGAACAGAGCTCTGAGCAACAGGAAGTAGTTGTACGGCTCTTTGGCTGACTGGGCAAGTTCCATAGAGCTATTCACAATCTTATGGAGATGGGGCTACACACACACAAGAGAAAAGACAATGTAAACTTTACAGTTACTTTTGCAGGAATCAAAGACCTACATCCTTTAACCAATAATCTGAATTTAGAGAAAACACTTATCACGAACAAGCTTTATGTACAAAATTCTCAAAGCAACAGCACTAACCACTTAAATTGGGTGATCAATGAAGTATAAGGATGTCATCGAGCACTCAAAAGTTGAAGAATGAATTACAGTTGTCATATCGAAACGTGACAAGAGCCAGCAAGTCAATTAATATTTCTGAATATCATTTCATGCATGCAATAAACCTAGAGCTATGGGTCAGAGAAAGGAAGACTACAGCGCTTCTCTCTCTGCACCATTATTTCACAGTGACCTTCACATCGAGTCCTTACTGTCAATCCAAGGCACACGTGTCATTTCTCATCTGAGCAGCTGACAGAACGCATTAAAATTAATGTAGCGAGGCTGCTAGCACAGACGCGATCAACGGCATGGTTGTTGTCATAGTTAGGAGCGTGTGAGGAACTCTGAGCCATCAAATCCACTTTCTAACCCACATATCTTTGGCAAAAAGACTATGAGGAGGTTCCAGTTTCTGACCTTGAGCATCTGCTCATTCTCTGCAGCGAAGAGAGAAACCGAGCCAAACACGAGTTTGAAAAGTTTGAGGTAGAGGTTGGACAGCTCCACATTGGAACCCATCTCAGGCAGCCGCTCCAAAAGATACTCCACTAAGATGGTGGCAAACAACGCAGAGGTTGACAGGTTAGCCAGGAAAGAGTTTGCCACAATCTGGGGGGAAAAAACAAAACACATTTACATTATTTAGCAGAAATTCTTAGCCTGTAATCACAGAGTTATCACATGTGAGCAGCCAACATCCAGATAAAGGTTAGATGCTACATAAAGCTTCTAAAACTAAAGGGTGGAAACTATGTATGGAAACTTATGCCCTACCCTATACCAACTTATTTTCTTAAACAAAAATGCAATAATCAGTGTGAAAATTGTTTGTTCGATTGATTCATGCGTTACTTGCTAGGTTTTTTTGTGCTAGCAACTGTACTAGCTACACGTACTCACCAGAAGCCCCAATAGCCTCTGCTATCTCTTTTTAAAGTCTATATGCATATTTAATAAAGGATCACATCCGACAGGATAAGACAAAACCAGGCCCAACTTTTTCTTCCATTTATGTGCACTGAACAGTAACATAGGACTAACTATTTAGTAGATTTGTTGCGTTACTACATAATATGCAATTTGCAAAGAATGGAAAAAAAATCTTAATGCACATGTCGCTTTAGTTATATACAATCTGATCACAGATAGTTATCCAGATTGGCTTACAGAAAACCCTGAAAACCATATTCTTACACTAGAACAGGGTTATCTCAGAATGCCCTCAGAAGTTGACAGCAACAATAAGATGACGAATAGAGCTGTGAGAATCACAGGTAGACTGAAAATTCGATTCGTTTTTCATCATTGTGACTTTTAATATGATTTGATTCAATAGCACTAAATTTTATTGTTTGATTTGTCTCAAGTGCAGATATTTCTTACAGGCTTTTAAGTATTAAAGAACTAAAAGTATTTAATAAACTTTGAAATGCTTTGTAACTTGACTGTTTAAATGCCATCTCGCACACATTGATCATCTTTTTTCCCCTGCTAACCTTTTTCTCAACACACCAGTCCATCAGGTGGCGGTATTGCACCGACCACCCATAACCTCAACAGACGATGAAGCCATACTCGTGTAAAAGGTGAGTATTTCCAGAAGACGCACGCGGATTCTATTTTCCACAAAAGCTGTAGTACATATTTAAGAAATTTGTCAATTTTAAACCAATTGTAAATTTACTTAAATACATTTTTTTTATTGTCAATTTTGTATCAAAATCTGACCAACAAAAGACAGATTAAATTACTGATTAAATCACACCATCAAAACCAAATAATATTCTGGAAACAATCAGCACTTGGTGTTTAACTGCTGTAAAAATTACAAAAACAAATATTTACAGCATATAAACACAAATGTCTCTGATCCCAAAGCAAGTCATCTTACCTGTAGGGCGTAGTTTTTGGAAATCCGCTCGACCATGTACGGTACAGTGGTTTGGAAAATCTCTTTAAAAGTAAGCGGGTTCATCATGGTAAAGACTCCAGCGAAGTGCTCCAGGACCTCCTTCTCCTCCTTCATCCGGACAGTCTGACAGTTGGCTACACGGATGTATGTCTGCCCATTGCTGGCAATCTGTACCTAGCCAAAAGGGGGGAGGGAGGGGTCGTCTCTGTGATAAGCTGCAAGACCTCGTTATTAGCATCAACACCGCGCGCCTCAGACACGAGTTCTCAAGTCACAGAAAATTAATTCGATGTCATTATCGTTTTACTCTTACAGTTTCAGAATCATAAGACTGCATCGGTGCACAAAAGCAGTGTTGTGGATGTCCATCACAGACAAAACTGAACAATAACCAGAAGTCAGTCATACCTGGTAAATATCCAAGGCCTGCATGGCATATTTGACCAGCTTGATGTAGATCTGAGTCTCTTTGGGTTGAAGTTGCTTGTTGGGGATAAACTGCGCTTCTGCAATAAATAGCAAAATGTGCAAAAATACAATACATCATATGATATATGAAGGCAATATGATACATTATATACATGAATCACAATATTTTGTTCTGCTAAGGATCGCATACACAGTTCACAAAGCTCACAAAATCAAATGTCCTGTCGCTATTTACAAATCAAAAAATTTCATCAGCTATTAATCTGTGTGAGAACTGTAATAATCTGTTAAAGAAAAATACTCCACACCCACAAGGCTATAAAGATTCATAGTTTGACATTTATACTATGACATACCCACAACACAGAGAGAGGGGGGGGGGGGGATGTCTCCTTGCTTTGTACTTCTTAAAGTAGTACACGATGAAAGAAACCACAAAGTTCTTACCTCCTGGAGCTTTGCAGGAAGTGATGCCCCACGTGATGGTCTTCACCCCACACACGAGGGTCTTTACCAGGCTGCGGCAGTCCGACACCTGGAAAGTTTGTTTGTCCTCTTTCTCCCCTGTTCTGTCAAAAGGCGTGGCGGAAGGGGCCGAAGAGACCGGAGTGGGAGGCGCGGGTGGCGGTAAGGTGATCGTAGGAGTTGCTGGGACGCCGGGCAATGCTCCTGGATCCACGACTCCCATCTCTGATTGGGGCTTGCACTTTCTGAAGATGGATACCAGCTGATACCGTGCGATGGTGTGAAATTTTAACACGAACACCTGGTGGATGTTATCAGAAAAATGGATTGGAGTTCATATAAATATATATGAAACATGGATTTTTTTTAATCATTACAGGGTTTAAGAATCCATATGACTGCATTTTGGACAAAACACAACTAATTCCTTAGTACACTTTACATAGACACACCAGACCTAGTCATCTAGCCATCACAATTACACTCGCATGAAAGACACTCAGATCCTTACACTTGCTCATATTTACTGCTTTTTAACACTTTAACATTGATTGTCTCATTACAACGCCACCTTTCAAGAGGTGAAATAAATTAAGAAGCATTGAGTCAGTTCTCAAAGTTGATGTTTGAAGTTTCGGCTACACAAAATAACTGGAGTACAAATATCTACAATACTTATAACGTTCTTAGCTGTTAAGTGTTAACTGGCTCAGCGGGTGCCAGTCGTTGGACACGGTACAGATCCTGTGGAGATCCTCACCTCCAGCATCCTCATGAGAATATCTCTGCCGTTTCCGTTCTCCTGTTCGCTTTTGGAGCGGATGCAGTCCACCAGATTGAGTAGGAGTTTGCAGGACATGGTCTGAATGCTGCTGGGCAGGGACTCATCGTCGATGTTCTTAGCGAACAGTTGAACAGCCAGTGAGAGGTCTGTTAAAGGTAAGTTCTGCCTGACGTGGTGTACCAGATCTGCAAGCGTGCTATAGGCCAGGGGTCTGAAGGAGAAAAGATTGTAGATCTTAACTCCAAATTATAACTTAACTACATATTCTTATGTTTTTTTACTTTGCCTTTTATCGTGAGAAATAAGATCAAAGTACGGATGTTTTGCCTCATTTGTGTGAAATCTTTTGAGACAAACACTTGAGACAGGATGACAAAATAAAAAAAATATATAAAAAAAAGCAATCCAGAACAAACAGCTCTAATCATCCTGACAGATCCAAATATAAGCCAAATTCGGCTGCTGAAGACTGAAGGCTGCGCCAGTTCTCAGCTCTGAGTGGAAGCCTTGCTGGCAGGCGTGTGACACTTGGTGTCTGAGTGATGGACACTGACCAGCACCAGGATGTGACCCCCCCCCCCCCACCACCACCACCACCTTGTGTCCCATAGAGGTGCTGACATGCTGGCGCTCAGAGAGAGACAGTGAGTGAGAGAGAGAGGTACTTGGGACGTCTTAGTCTACTGGGCTTACACATATCAACAACGCATCATTAACTAGTCATTTTCACATTTTCTGATTTCCCCTCTGCACAAATTTGTCAGTACAGTGGCAGAGACTGTAGTGTGAGGAGCATTATGAAGATGCCAACCGTCTATTGCCAACCCTACTAAATTTCAGCACACACTAGGATCTGTTAGAAAATGTGCCAACACCTGCCAGCATCGCTAATGGGACACAATGATGCAGTCATGGCGACTGGCGTCACATTAATTCACACTTGTCCAGGGCATGCAAGGAAAGGGGGTTATCAAAGGGTGCGCTTACCGCAGAGTCTCCCTCGCCGTGTAGCCTGAGCCGATGAGAATCGACTCATCGAAAAGCTTGTCCATGCATGGGATGAATTCTGCAAGATAAATAGTCTATCAGATACCGGCAGAAGCTCTCTGCATTACAGAAAGGGCAAACAGCCCCTGAACCACGAGCCATCAATGCTGTGTCTTTGTAGTCAGAGTTTCTCATTGATTCATTTATTCTCTACAGGACTAATGATTTAGCCGAGTGTATCACGTTGCCTTCTCAACTACTATTGATTGAGAACTGAAGCCCACAGAAAAGACTGCAGGAGTCTAGCACAATGTGGCTCCATCAATTTCAAACTTCATTAAATTCTTCATAGAATATTAAATAGAAATAAAATAAATTCACAAACATCATCAGCACCACAAAATGTTTTAAAGAGACCACGTTGTGCTAAATTTCCCCCCCTCCCCATCCCACCTTACCACAATTTCAGAAAAACAGTACTGAAAGTGTGTGCGCATCGTAGGAGTGTGTGATGGTGTAGTCTGGTGTACAGAGAGAGAGAGAGAGAGAGGACATACGGCTGCGCAGATCTGTGGTGAGGATGTGCTTAGCAGCGATCAGCAGCTCTTTGCGCAAGTGAGCAGTCTCAGGAGGACAGTTAGACAGCAGCTGCAGCATCCCTTTCACCATCTGCTGAGAATACTTCCCAACCTGATCCTGACCAAGAGCGGGCACACACACAAAAACACACAAAGCAATTCGGTAATCACGCCAAGGTTTGTGGATGAATTGATTCAATGTCGATACTTTGCAAAAAGAGATCCAACGTTAACAATTAAAAGTACCTGATAGATGCGGATGATGTAGGCTAGAAAGGACAGGGTCTTGATTTGAGCAGCAATAAAATCTGCATAAAGTTCTTTATTGTACAGTTTGTGCTGCCTGTGCAGATCAGAGAGAGAGAAAAAAAAAACAAGAATTAGTTTAACGTGCTGTTTGTTCCTTTATATCATATGTTCAAAATTAAAGCTATAACCCCATAAAACAAGGTTTGACAAATGAAAAACTGTATAAACTGTAATGTATTCATGAGAAAGTGACATGCACATGAACTTGATTTATGAAATATTTTAAAACAACAAACTCCATTAGCTTTTATGCACTCTGAAGCACTTCTTAAACCCATTTTTACACCAATCTGCAAGTAGTGTCATCACAAACAAACAGGCATGACGATCAAACTGGCATTTCATAAAGTCTCTCAAAAAAAAAAAAAAACAGATTTTAACTTTTCTTCCTCTTGAAAAGCTGACTTTTGACCTGTGACATCAATTTAAAAAAACTACAGGAATCATTAAGTAAAACCAGCAACAGCAATAGTAGGTATAATCACAATTAATGATTTTAATATTTTGTCCTTTTTTGTGTCCTTCCCTGAGACTTGTGTTGGTCCATGTTGCTTTTTTTTATATATATATATATATATATATATATATATATATATATATATTTATAATATATATAGAGCGCCAGTCA
>JAQQZT010000006.1:10099208-10116642 GCA_030068275.1 Clarias platycephalus | reverse complement strand
GGGCTTCTCTGGGCCCCCTCTCAGTCATGGGCCCCGAGAATCGTCATCGTTTACCCCCCCTTTACAGCGCCCCTGATTCAGACCACATGATCTTTTTTCCCATTGCTTTAAAGTCTAATCTTTATGCTTCCTACCAAATTGAAGCCTTTTATCTGATTAGTCTCACTAACAAGTGGTTTACTTAAGGCCACACAGCTCTTTAGTCCCATTTCTGTGAGTTCTCATCACTTTGTGTGTGTATGGAAAAGCTCTTACTTTCACCATTTAATATAGCTCTGGTTTTTATTGTTAAGTACTGATTACTGATGCAACTTTACAAAGTGTTTAAGTGATCCGCATTCATGACTTTTTTTACGACCACATTTCTTCCTCACAGTTGAAGGTTCAGCACTATGCTTCCAGATTTTGATAATTTGTTGAGAGGTTCTTAACCTGCTTGATGCAGCCCAAGAATTTGACCCTTCCAAAATGGCAAGGCTGTTTATTTATTTATTTATTTATTTATTTTTACATGTTTAATAAACCCATGGTGGTTAGGGTATGAATCTGACCTCCGGTCTGTCTGTGTGTAGGTTGCATGTTGCACCATTTCTGAATTGCCACAGTGCTTTAATGGGTGAGTGTGCACTTTTATTGTAGGTTGCATTGCTGGTGTGGAGTCAAAGCTCATTGCAGCTAAAAATTGTTCTGTCAGTGGAAACTACAGTGTCAGCCAAAAAATATACACGCTTTAGGGAAAAAAAACGTAACAAAATATATAATAAATATTCATATATATATATAGTCAGTCATCTTCTATACCGCTTTATCCTTGTATTCAGGGTCGCGGGGACCTGGGGGCCAATCCATCGCAGGGCACACACACATACACACACTCATTCACACACTACGGGCAATTTGGGGACGTCAATTAACCTAACCTACATGTCTTTGGACTGTGGGAGGAAACCGGAGTGTGTATATATATATATATATGATAACATTATGATAATAGTATGATAATATCATTAATATTATTTTAATATAATATGCATTATACTATTTTCTTTTTCCTGAAGTGTGTGAAAATGTTTTGGGTGAATCTGTATTTTTTTATTTTATTATTATTATTTTTTTTTTTACAAATTACTATCTTAAATCAGCACAGCCAAATTAATTTACTTTAGTTCCACACATTTTGGTGACAAATTTGTCGATGTCGATAGTAGTGCATCCAAAAATTAATGTGTGTTTAAAATCTTGTGCTTTATGTTCAGGTTTGCCTCTGGGGTTTTGTGTTCATACACTGATCAATTGTTCTTTTGCATTATATGAAAAGCCTTTGTTATGAGTTTGTGCCAATGCTTAGACTGCTGTTGATAAAATGAAACAATACTACTGTATATGAACATTTGTGAAAAATAAAAAAAATCCTAAAGCTTTACTTCCATATCTGCAAAATTGATAGTTGATTTGAATAAAAAAAAAGGTTTATCTGACCCAATTGACTTTGCATTTTCCTTTGCACAGTAGCTAACTTGTATTTGACATATTGCTTTACAGTATAATTGCCCATGCATTTGTCTAGTTAACTGAAAGGTGCCATTGAATAAATGCACACTGCTAGAGTGTGCAGTAATCAGTCCAAAGACACAGGTGGCTTTCCAAGCATTAGCTGGCCTTAAGGCAATAGGACCTTCCCAGTGCCAAAGCTCATGGTTCTGAAACACAGCTGAATTGACTTTGCCTATACTGTATTTACTATATTTACACCATGAATCAATAATGCATAATGCCCACAAGTTAGAACAGTGTTGTAATTACATTTCCGAATACAGTTAAAGTACTTAATTAAGTAGTTCTAAAAACATACATGAAAATCTTTATGCACACAGATGTATGACACTGAAGATACTGCAGAAGACTTTGTTGAAACGGTCAAGATTTATGACATGACAGTAAAGATGATTTAATTATGTGGAAGTCATGACTCTGATCCTGAACATCAATCTACTTTCCATATCGCTTATCCTGGGAACTCTCTAGATGATGTACCAACTGATCGCAGAGCACAGGCTTACACACCCTCACACACACCCAGTCATACACTATGAGCAATTTGGAAACACCATTCAACCTGCAGTGCATTTCTTTGGACTGTGGCAGGAAACTCACCAATTACAGGAGAACCTGCAAACTCCACACACACAGACTGGAGATCGAGATTTGACCATGGAGGTGTGAGGCGACAGTGCTAACCAGGCAGACATCAAACTTTCTGCACAACACCTGAAAAAAATAGTGTGTAGTAATACAAGCATATTTGCCTGCTAATATTATGTTCAAATATAAAACACTGAAAAGCCATCAAATTTATACACACATACAGTACATTCATACGTACAAAACATTATTTTTTATATCCCGTCAAACGTACGCTTGTAAAAAGCATTGAGGCATGGCCATTAGCAAAACTGAGAAACAAAGCACAAGGACACACACACACACACACACACACACACACACACACACACACACACATACTGACTACGCAGAGGCATAGATGGACAAAATGAAGCCTCTTTATGATTTTTTCTGGTACTTAATGTGATTATAAATGAAATTTTATGCATTAGAAAAAGCAGAGAGAATTTTGAGATGCTAATTAAACCATGTTCCATGTGTGAGACAGACTAATTGAAGGCAGTATGACTAGCACTTTTTTATGTACCAGTCATCATCAGGTCTGATGAATCAGAAGCTCAGTTTCTTTTTCCATGGAGATGGTTGCAAATGGAAGCCCTTCTGCAATGAATGTTAAAATTCAATGCCTGCAAATAAAAGATAATTTATGGCTGCTCACTAAAAGCATGAAATGGAATTTTTTTTTTTTTTTTCTTTTTCCCCCACTTATGGATCATGTTAACTTGTTAATTTAATTTGGTGTAGTTCACCCTCTAGTGGACAAAATACTCTCCTGTAATTTTTACACCAATCTGTAAGGCTTATTTTGTTTCATTTTACAATTAAAAAAAATATAAGATGTATTATGATATACAGTCATGTCTATTTTGTTATTGTTATTGTTATTGTTGGTTTAGCTGTCTAGCACAATAGGTTGGAGTTAAAATGAAATTAAGCATAATGCATAAGTGCAGATGCCATCTTTAATTTACACCCAAATTGGGGGAACTGTGTTGAATTTACAGCACTTAAAATAAAAAATGTTCTGCATTATAAAAGACCAAAAGTAATTGGACAGCTGGACATTTTAATCTGCTGATATTAAAGTCTAGAGCTGTCTCTGCCTGTGAAGTAAAAAAAAAAAAAAAAAAAAACATCAGAGAGACAAATACAGGATTAGATGTGGCCCAATCAACTATTTGGTACGAGGGGGTATCAAAAAGTTGCACGTGCCACGGATCTGGTTGCTTTTGTCGTAGAAGATGATGGGCTCTTCTACTATGAAGACTGTTGTTTCGCCGACTTCAATGTGATGTTCTTTCTTCTCCTCGGTCAGCAACCTGGGAACGAACTTGGCAGCAGCGTGGTGCATGTTCAAATGTGAAGATTGCCTAGACTGTTCCGTATGACAGGCCAACAATGGCAGCAATGTTGTGGATTATCATGAGAATGGTTTAGACATTTTCGTGTTTTGAGCTTGGTGAATGTGATGTTCTTTTACTCTTGAAGCATGCATCCCACTCAAAACACCTGGAACGACTTATTGCAGCATCACTTGTAAACTTGATTTATTTAGTTTCACACAGAATTTCACATTCGCTCTTTGTTCTAACTTGCTATCTCTGATGAAATAGCAGACATGGTAATACATGTGATCAGAATAGCACCAGTTGCACAGCTCCTGATGTACACAGGACATAGTCTTTTGGCACACTGTCTTATGAAGGTCGCTGACATGCAGCCTTGTGCTGCCATCTACTGTACATGACATGTACATGCAGCCTTGTGCTGCCATCTGTTGGCGTGCTACAAAACTAGTCTTAAAACTTTTTGATACCACCTTGTACACTGTGGAATACAAAAAGGCTCAAAAGAGCATTTAAAACAGTTTTGTGGCAGATTGGCAGATTTCCTTTCCTGAAGAAAAACAGGTAGGTGTGTATACAGTATATCAAAGTCAACAATCAAAAGGCAAATAACAGTGTAAATACAGAGGATTTACCTACAGGTTTTATACCACTAATGAGCCTCAAAACAGAAATTTAAGATAAGAGATCACCTGAACAGTACTGAACCGCACTGGAACTGCAAGTGGAATGGGTTCTCATGTATTTATTGATGATGTGACTTCAGAATGAACACTAAAGGCAATATAGGGTTATATTACTTGCTTATTGGGCTTGAGAGGTATTTTATTTGATGAAAGCAAACTGAAAATAAAAATCCCACAAGAACAAGCAGGAGCATAAGACAGCAGCAGTAAGGACCTGCAGTGGCTTCACCATTTACTAGTGTAAAGTGCTCTCACTGCCACGATTGGGAGTCAAGACCTGGTCAGTGCATCAGCTAAGTTGTTGGGAAAAAGACCTAGCAACAGCAATATAAAAATCTCAAAAATGTATTTTGATAAAAACTACATGTTGATAATTAAATGTTGATTTGAAATCCTGTGTACAACTGTGTAGTGGGGAATTCCTTCACAAAAAGTCATGTAGTCCACAATGGTCCAATGTCATATTATCAAAGTAATTTAACTTCCTCCACACATTAATACCAACAATGTCCCAGTGCCGATTCATCCATTTATTAATTAATTAACCAAAGTACTTGGAGGAAACCAACCAAGTACAGGGAGAACATGCCAACTCCACCTGCAAACTGGCCATATGTGGGAATCGAACCCCCGACCCTGATGA
Source organism: Clarias platycephalus (assembly GCA_030068275.1). Lineage (NCBI taxonomy): Eukaryota > Metazoa > Chordata > Actinopteri > Siluriformes > Clariidae > Clarias > Clarias platycephalus. The sequence goes on along the minus strand of JAQQZT010000006.1, from coordinate 10,111,783 downwards.
TGCCAAATTAACATTGCCACAGTGGTTTAACAACCAAAAATTCCTGCTGAGAGTGTTCATTTGAACATATTAGTATTCAAATTATTTTAGTTATTTAGTTGTGCTGCATTCTTTAAAGCTTTATGCTGGGGCTGTTCTGCTCAGACAGTGATGAAGATGACTGGGCTAATCGGAGAGACACAAGGCAAAATCAGCTGACTCACAGCTGAGATGAAGAGAATCATTATGACACAGGTCTACATTAATTAATGAATATAGAATTAAGCCTAACAATCAGATCAAGAAGATGGTGTGGCTTAACAGGAAATATTTTTTGAGACCTATAGTTCTGGGACATTTTGTTTGTTATGTTATTTACAGAAGTCGACTAGTTTATGGTGAGTCACGATCGACTCATAGATCACCCACACATTTTAATTTTCATCATTCCCAAACAAGAGATATTTATAAGGGAAGAAAGCCGTGCCCTGGGAAATGTAATCACTGAAAGCTAATTAAGCTGCTCTTTGAGTTGGATTGTAAGGTTTTAGAGACTTATTCAAACGGCTGCAAAAAGCTCAGGGGCATCCTGCAAGAAGCCTGGGAGATGATCTCTGGAAAGACTAAGACTGGTGTAATGTAGAAAGTGTGTGCAGCAGTTATTATACACCTGCTGAAAAAGTTTAGACAGAAATATTTTCACATTACATTGTTTTTTTTATTTTAAATATCCTTTCATTTATACAACTATTTATTAATAAGCCTCATGTCAAACTCTAGTGGAATCTAGAGGAAAGTAAATTAATTGTTTATATTAGCATACCATATATAAACTATAAACATAACATATATAAACTGTACTGTATATAAAATGTTTTAATATTTGCAGTCTGCTGTAGAGACTGAAGATAATAGAGTCAAATGGCTACACTAGAGTCTGCATTACTGTTGTAAGTAAATTTCAATTTCCTTTCATACCGAACCGTTTTTAATAAAAGCATATGAGTTATGCTGCTGCGTGCGTTATATCTCAGGCTTGTTCCTTGTAAAATGTTGCGTTTACTAGTACACAAAATTCTGGGAAACAGCTTTTTGTTCAGTTGTGATCTGAAGCATGTTGCCAAATTACATTTGCTCCTTGATCAAAGTAATGACAGCATTGATCTTCACTGCAGCATCAAGGTCAAAAATACCTAACAAGCTGTTTCTAATTCAGGTGGGTGGCTTTGCAGCAAAGGTGAAAAAACAGACCACTGAGATAATTAGCAATAACTATGCAACAAAACAGTGACTGTGGGAGCACTATTACTATTATCACAGTAGTGGTATGGAGGCATTTAAGAGCTCCTGTACTTAACAACACCACCACACACCACCACCATGCCAGGGTTATTATCGTCCATTACCCAGATAATATGTGCTCAGTGCTGATCCTGTGAAAACGTGATTAACTTTTAGACGTAAACTTTTTCTCCAGAACTTGTAGATTGCTGTAAAACTGCATTGTGACAATATCCATCATTAATTTAGTCAAATTAAACTGCACTTGCGGTGGTTCTTGTTCATTCATGGCAAAAAGGGCCAAAGTAAAACAACACTGATATTAAGAAAATGTTAAGAAACTGGTAACACAGTATCTCCCAAAAAGATTAACATGTTTTAATCCAAGACACATGAATATGTCCACCAACACCAGTAACTAACTGTACGACCCACACTGTAAAGAACAAGGTCTAAGGTTCGGAAAGGCCAAGAATATCTGGTTCAGTATGTGTTGCCTCACACATTAAAAGGAAATATCAACAGGATGCACACGAACGAGGTCTTGGACATGATCTCACATCAGTGCAATCTCTGTACATGAGTTACATTAAAAAAAAAATCTCCTCCCACACCACACACTTTATATTTCAGCCTCTTCCTCTTCCAGATTCTTTTTTTTTTTTAAATATATATATAGCATTTCTAACAATAGATGGTGCCACAACATCTCTTTACAGAAAATATATAGAGATATACATAGATACAGTAATATATACGAAAATAAATAGATAAAATCCCAATTGAGCAAACTGATCGTGCTGCAAATCCCTTGTCCTTGAACTGCTGTACAGACATTTTCCAAAGACTATATTTTGCAACTCTGCTCAATCTGCACAACCAATTCTGTGGCAAATCTTCTTGTATCAGTTCTGCTGCTTGTTTTAGTTCATCTGTTTAACGGTAACATTTGCACATAGGGCGGCATGATGGTGTAGTGGTTTGCACTGTGGCCTCGCACCTCCTTCTGGGTTCTGGGTTTGATTCCGGCCCCAGGTCTGTGCATGGAGTTTGCATGGTCTCCCTACACTTGGTGGGTTTCCTTTGGGTGTTCCGGTTTTCTCCCACAGTCCAAAGTCATGAGGCTAAGTGGTGTTCCCAAATTAATTGTAGTGTGTGTGCCCCGTGATGCATTGGCACCTCATCCAGGGTGTACCAAGCCTTGTGGCCCAACTAGACAAAAAATAAAAATAAAAGCAATGTTATAATAATAATAACTGTTTGTGTGTATATGCACGTGTGCGCGTTCGTATGTTATATGATGTAATATGATCATTCACTGCACCGATTTGGCGGCAGGTGTGTGAACATGTTGTGGGTGTTGTGTACTGTACTGTAGTGTGCAGCTCTCCCATTGCTCCCCCAGTAGGCGGGGATGGGAGGCAGTTCAAGTTGGGGATGATTTGATTGAAATTGTTTTACTTATTATTACTCCTTTTTATACTATTTTTTCAGACTATTTTTTCTGAGCTTTGGAAAAATGTATCTAACTACTTGTTATGACCATGAGATGGCGACAAATACAAATTAATACCAGTAATTACTTGCGACTTTAATGGTGATATACAGCATACATTTTAGCTTGTTTTGAACTTTAATGACTATAATTATGTATTTCCGTCGTTGTCTTCGATCAAATGTCTTGCAACATGACTGCAACATATTTAATTAGCCAATGGATTACGTAAACATAATATTAATCAGGGTTTAAACCTAAAATGAATAAACGGAAATGAAATTAAATGGCTATAACAAGTCGTTGCTGTGAAGTCGAGAGAGCAGGAGGACCCTGGGGAGTGTAAACGTTGACCCGGAGAACGGAGTTGGCTGGGGGACCAATGCATTAAACGGTCAGTTACGAAACAAGTCGTGACGTTAAAACGGACATGAACTAGCCGCCTCTATCTGCGCGAGCTGCCTAATGCTTCAGTTCATTCATCAGGCGAACCGGCGGATGACGTCACGGACCCTACCTCTTCACAGGCGACCTGTGACACACCGCGCTCGCGCTCGTTCTTCTCTTGGCATCTGTGCGCGCGCGTGCGAGCGAGGAGGGAAAGCTCGTGTTAGGAGGCGACTCTATACACACACACACACGCGCGCGCGCGTTCTATTTCCCACCTGAAGGAACTCTTCCGCTGGAGACGCGGACTTCTGGAAGAGCATTTGCTGGGAAAGTTCGAGCGAAGTGAACTGCTTCTTCTTGTTTTTTTTCCCCTCCCAGTTACTTCCCACCGCCACCAGTGTGTGAAACGAATTGGTGGCCGAAATGTCTCGAGACCCGGACGACGTGAACAAGCTGACTGAAAGCACGTACAAGGTGAATATTAATGGGAATTGTGTGTGTGTGTGGCGGGGGAACGACAAGAAATGCTTGTCTTTGGAAGAATTTGGGAAAAGTTTGTTGCGTGTTTTTGTTAAATATTGCCTGCCTGGTTGACATGAGGATCAGGGGTAACCTTAATCAATTAATAGTTTAATTAATCAATTAATTTGTCTTTCTTTCAAGGAAACAAACAAACAATTTAGAAAAAAGTTTGTCTCGTACTTCATGTTAATGTTTCTCTCTTATGCTTGCCTCTCAGTTGTAATTTTAAGTTTTGTTCCTCTTTCAGTTAGGTTTCTGGAGTTGTGTAAGGAAACCAGTTTGATCTCTTGTGTGTGTGTGGATTGCATACCTGTCCTCTCATTGTTTTTGTCATGGGTGTGTGCCTCGGGAACTGAAAATGCAACTTGCGGGTTCATTACCTGAATCACATGACTTTGTTCTTTGAAAAGGGAATATCCAAGGATAAAGACGTATTAATGATGAAACATAATGTATGATGCTATATTTAGAGTAGAACATATTGTCAGTGGTTTGAGGTTTTAGTTTGTAAAGACTCGATGAACAGCACCAGAACACCACCCGAAATGGGGACTCTGAGAACACTCCTTCTCAGCAGGCTAGACATGCATATGGTCAATTTCTCTCCCCCTCACATACACACAACCCACACACGTATACTCACTGACACAAACATACAATAAATGTATTTCAAAATGTAACTTATTTTAGCACAAAATCTGGTTGCTTTAAGATTTAGTATTCTTTTTTTTTGTATGCGAGTATGTCTGGGTTGTGTGACATCAGTGTGTGTACTTCCAGAAGCTCCATAACCAGAGACCAAGTATATATACGTATAATAAAATAAGTTTGAGTGGATGTAGCGGAAGCTCTTATTACTAAGGGAAAAAAAACACAGCAGAGTGAAAAAATGTACAAAATATGCACATTTCTGATCAGCTGCAAGGGCTAGCTCAATAGTTAAGGTATAGGCCTACGGTATGGAAGGTCACCGGTTCAATCCCCAGCATGACCAATTTGCCTCTGTTGGGCCCTTGAACAAGGCCCTTAATCCTCAGCTCAGAAGTATAGTGAAATAAAAGTGTGAGTCACTCCGGATAAAGGCGTCTCCCAAATGCTGTAAATGTAATGTACACACCTTGAAGTTCATCTTTAACCATATATTTATTTAGACTGCGCTTTTCACTGGACTACTGAATCATCCAGGGTCTGTTGGGAAACGGTTGTGTTAATGCAGTTTAACAATGTTTCTTAAATATGTAAAGTTTAATTGAAAAGTTTAAAACATGTGAAGCACGAGTACATTGGTCAATGTCTAGAGGGATATTTTGAACTTCTGAATTCTTTAGTTTAAACTTTATTTAAAATGGAGTTTATTGTGGGTTATTTTACTATGCAGTGTAATATTTCTGCATTTGTTGATTAAATATGTATTCTTATTGCATTATGTGAAAAAACAAACCAAAAAAAAAACGCAGGTACTAATTAGCAGTTGAGGCCAGACAAGATCCTCTTGGCACACAATAAAACATTTGGTGATTGTTTAAATGACTCATATTAGTGTGTGTTATCAGTATTGTAAAAGACAATGTGGTTATTGCTATAAGCAAACAGAACAAAATTTCCAACAAAAGAAGGACTTCACTGACAACAAATAAGGTCTTTTTAAACAGGAAGAGCACAAATATGTTTTGTTATCAGTTCCATCACTCATTAAACGCTAAAGGATCTACATGTCTTTGATGTAAATTTTTTCTTTTTTGGCCTGTTGTCTTACAGAATGTGATGGAGCAGTTCAACCCAGGACTTCGCAACCTTGTAAACCTGGGGAAGAACTATGAGAAGTCGGTAACAGGTAAACATCCCCATGGACATGCCCAAAATCAAGCCTATAAAGGCAATGAGTTGTGCTAATGTTCGTGTATATAGACCTGAGCATCAGTAAACGCACAGTTCCCTCTTACAGCGATGACGCTTGCTGGAAAGACGTATTTTGATGCCGTGTCAAAGATCGGAGAGAATGCTGCTATATCACCAGTCTCCAGAGAGTTGGGTGAGTGAGTGAACGTCTGTAGGCCAGGGATGCTGATAAAGAGGTCGATCATGTCCTAATGTGGATGATTCACTGCTGCTGGTTTGGAATATTGGTATCATAATATTTAGTACAGATTGTCCTTGCTGTTTGTGGGCAGTGACTAAGTGACTACATTCATTTGTGTGTGTGGGGGGAAAGGGCAGGTCTTTCAGCGCTAGCCAGCATTATTTATTTATTTATTTATTTATTTATTTTAAATATGTATATTAATCATTGCATTTCATCTCCATATTCCGCTGATGTGTAAATGATAGATACACCTGATTGAACAACTGTGGTTCACTCCATGTTGTTCAAGTGTTTTTTTTATTTTTTTTTTATTTTTTATTTTTTTTCCCTTTTGGTCAGATCTCTATACCAGCATTTAGATAATAAATGTTCAGATTTTGATTCATGGCCACCGCCAGGATGTCTCAGTCTAGTGTGATTTTCTCTCCAACACCAAAGACCGTGTTCAACCCTGAAGTCCCTTTCAGACAGCTCGAACGACTCCCAGACAGTTGGAATCCTCTCAAGTGTTGAGCAAAGTGCAGCAGCAGCAAACATTGCCCTCTGAGATCCTGACCACCCTTACCTTCCACCTCCTTAGTCTCCCTGTCCGATATCACCCTCCATCTGCTTCAGAACGCTCTGATCTCCCTCATGACGCATCCCTTTTTGTCTGAAAATAGTTACATTATTTGTTTTATACAGTGGTTAATAAAGGATTTCAGCCGGACTGTGATTATGTTAAAAGACTATTAGCTTTATCTCTTAATATGAATCTTTACACACAATTCTGCTTTAAGCTTTGTAGCATTTAGGTTGCCGATACCCAAGTTAAAATACATGTCTCTAGCTACTTTTTGGGAAGTAGAAATGGACTTGAGAATCGCATTCTCTCTCTCTTTGAGTATGTCATGCTGCCGCATGTAATTCTCTCATTACTTTCACCACTCTTGTTTTTTGCAAAAAGGCACTGCATGATTAATTGCCATTGTGGCAGTTCATTACTGCAGTTCCAGAAATGTAGAGGTCTGTAAGAGCCGCTGGAACATTTCAGCTGGACTGGAATGTGACAAATGCTACAGAAATAACTCAGTGGATTGGGTTCTCAGAGTAGCTAGAGACATGAAATTGAGATAAGGGTGTAGTTGGTTCCCAAAGCACATTTCTAACCTCTGATTTAGGGTTTACTTAGAGAAGGCAAGAATTAGCATGGTTGGAATATTTCTCTGCTCTAACATCGCTACTTCACCTTGTAATCAAAATCAGGTGTCAGTCAATATCCATTAATACAGAGTTGGAGCATTTGATTCAAACTTTAAAAGGTTTTTTTGTGTGTGTAGGACACTTACTTGAACACAGGGTCCAATTAAGTTGCTCCTGAACTGACTCAATCCTACACTTCTGCTGTTTAAACGTCCACAACGCTAATATTCTTTCAGCAGTCTTTTGCAATGCTTAAGATATTAAATAGGAGTCAGTTTTATGGCTAATATTAGGTAGCAGCTTGTTATTTAAGGGAAATGTAATAGCTAAGATCTTGGAGACAGCCTCTTATAAAGGGCAAGACAGATTGGTGTCTCTGTTCACAAAAGACTTGTTAATATCTTATTATTATATAATTAATTATTCATTTTAACACAAAGGTCTAGTGTTGTCATCTGGGTTTGATGGGTTTTCAGTTGGTGTTTACTTGTACCAATTAGGTTTGAAGTGGCTAAGTAATGTTATTTTGAGTCTTGGGATCGTGTCTCAGAACATCCTTATTTCACAGAGTTTGGAACGTCACATGATGCTGATTTTCCACAACAAGGCAGTTTAAGCTTCCAAGCAAACAAGTTCCCTCTACTACTGAGATCTTCAGTAGATATAGGACGGACGTCATTAGAGGGTGTGTCACTTATTTTAAATATCACTGTGTTGTTGAAATGTTTGTTCAGCCTAGGGGTTCTCCTTATGTATCAGGTTTCAAAGAATGAGTTAAAAGATGCATTAATTCTTCCTTTCAGATGTACAGCATTCTTGTTTAGCAATGAAAATTTAAAAAGGCAGACAATTTGTTTACTTACAAGTGTGAGAAACCACATACACAGCTACTGTATGCATAGTTCATGATTCCATTGTTTCTGGAGAGCTGGAAATGCACTTATGATTGCCAGAAATGTTTCTTTGCTTGTATACAGTCAGGTTTTTTTTTTTTTTTTGCTTGTCTCATTAATTTTTGCACGGGAACATTGTGGAATGTTGTGGAATTTACAGTTAAATACTGTTGCTGCTGTTTTTTTTTCCAGTCACTTTATAGGATATTATAAGGCACATATGGCCTGTTGGGATCTGGCACAAATGTTATGTACAGAACCTGTACCAGAGGGATGTGTGGAGGAGGAATGGATTAAAAGGAGAAAAATCACTTATATGATTTAAAGCTTAGCACCTTGTGTGAAGTATGTATTTATGTATGTATACTGTATATGTAGGGACTTTTCTTATAGAAGGTCACAATAGGGGGAAAATCCAGTTGGCTTGTTTAAACAAAAATTGATAAAGCAGAGGGAATGATTTTAATTTATAAATATGCTGATTTGTTATGACATTTTAATACATTGAACCTTTAAAATAGTTGACATAACTCAAACATTTTAGACCTCAGCTTTGTTCAACAGCTTCAAAACCGTATTGAGATCAGTAATTAAATGTAGGCTGTTCTGTAAAACATTTAACTTAAAGTTAACTTAAAAACCAAGTGCAGCATTTAAACAATACAAACTTCAAACCCAAATTTTGTACTCTGGCCGAATGACCGGTGCATCTCTTTCATAAATGTATTTTTTTTTTTTTTTTTTTTTTTTTTTATTTATTTTGTAGTCAGTGTAGCAATTTATGAATCATCACACACAAGAATCGTGATTCATAGTTGAATAAAAAAAAAAATTCTCCCCCATCTCTAGAAAAATTCACACCTTTTTAAAGAGTGATGCTGCACCTACAGTAGCTGATGTCCGAATATTGAAAGAAGCTAATAATGATGTTTCATCAGTCCCAAAATTTCACACATTTTCTATTTTGCATTGGCCACAGTTATTTCATTTGGAGACACACCTGTCCATGATCCAGGTTACATAGGCTAATTTCACAGTATTTTTTTTTTTTCTTTTTCGCGTGGCTCATCTCAAGAACCTCGGGACTGCCCTTATATGTTGGTTGTCATCTAAATTAACAGTAGCAGATACACAGTGTGACTGGAGGACATGGTCCAGTAGGTGTTGACTTGCAATTGGCATCTCAAGATTCGATATTATGATTAAACTTGTCACCTGAAGTCAGTGGTTAAGTATTAAGTAAAGGAAGCAACATATTTGTGTATGTCTTAGCCCAGTGGTTATCATCTCCAGACCTGGGGGACCCAGGACCACCTGCCCTACTTATTGTTTTCCCTGCTTCACCACACACACTTCAATCAAGAAAAGGCTGTTCGTTAATTACGTTGGGTGCGTGATGAGCTGAGAAAACACTAAAATGTACAAGGTAGGTGCTCCTTCAGGACTGTAGTTGAGAACCACTGTTTTAACCAATATTGGAATTATATGATCAGTGATGAGACACCAATTAAATTTAGCAGTGACGTTGTTTCTTGTTGAGCCCATGCCACATGCGGTTTAAAGCATCTTTCAAGGTTGCAGTTATTCTAGGTGTTTTGAGATTCAATTCTCACACACTGAGCTAACTGCATCTGAACGGGAGAGCGTAAAAAGAATGCATAAGTAGTGGTTAGATAATGAGGTTGATGTGAGACTGGATCTTCTCAAGGACCACAGAACTGCCCCTTTATGTTGCTTATCAAATGGAAAGTATTAAGTAAAGGAACTTGTTTTTTTTATTTTTTTTTATTAAAAACTTTTTAAAAAGTTTTTATTATTTCCATTGGACTTTGGAGATAAGATTATACATTCCTAGTCAGCTATTTTTTTTCTGTCCCTGTGAAGCATCTAGCTTGCACTCAGCTTGGTTTGCGTATTTTGCCTAAAATGCTTGAATCTAGATGCTTTACTCAACCCTCAGGCATCCCAATGAGTCACCCTGGCCAGGGCTGGGATGGAGCGTCAATGGTCCATTTCAGGGGACAAGGAAAAAGTTGGATACGTCCCAAAGTTGGTTCTCAGCTTGTGCTTTTTGCAAATCCGGCATTGCCACTGAGTAGACTCTGATGTTGCTGTTCTTGCAGGTTCATCAGTGAAAGGGCAGGATGGTATTGCTCAGTGTTTGTTGCTTCACTTTTGGCAGGTTCTTCACTCGGAGATTGAAGAACCAGGCACGTGGGGACAGCAGTTATAAAATAGCAAAGCAGTACATATACTTGGTGCTTTCTGACTCTTTCAAAAGCTCACTTGGGTCACATGCACAGGTCACCAAAAAAAAAAAAAAGCATCAACCCCTTATCCCTCGCAACTGTTAGAAAATCCCATCTGCTAGTAGGAACCTTCATCTAAAATGTCACAGAATAGGGGGAAAAAAGACAATTACTAAAATAATTACTGGTTAATTAAGTTATTAAAATTCCTTTCTGTTACGTTCATAGACCATCATGTTCCAGGACCGGTCCCAGACAGCTGAGATATTGATGGTGATATTGTATGGTGTTTACACAGACAAAGCTCCGAGTACCACCTGCTGCTGTCTGTACAGAGGTTTTGCAGTGTTTACTCAAATGGCTGCTCTAAATTGGTATTCGTTTTTGTTATTTGTATTGATTGTCCTTTTAAAATAAGCCCTTTCTTTTTTTTCCTTTTTTTTTTTTTGAGTGAGGGCTATTTTTAATTTTTAATAGTTTTTTTTTTGTGTGTGGTGGGGGGGGGGGGTGATGTACATTGCTGTATAGGAGGCAAATTGGACATTTGAGCATGCCAGTCTGTGCTGTACTCCTAATCCTTCAGCATAGGACATGTGCACTGCTTGTAGAAGTAATGGCCTGGGTTTTGGATGAGTGCAGGTTAGAGCTGCAGTATCTCTCTGGCAGTGAGTGACACGACCGAGAGAGTGCTAATCAGACCCATTAGTCAGCAGAGAGCGCGAGATGCTTTTCATCTTATTTTGACAGGAATAAATTATGCATGTATCCCTTTTTTTTTTTTTAAACGAGGTTGTGAGAAACACGCACACACTCGGGCTTGCACATTCATACTTAAGAGCCATTTATATTAACCAGTCCAACTACCTGAATTCCTTTTTTTTGTGCAGCAACTTTCTTGTCATGCCATCTGACTCATAAGCAAAGTGTACACCCTGGCAAGCGATTAAAAAGGAAGCATGTGTGTCCGTGTCCTCAATTGCAACAGATTCTCTGTCTTTGCTCCCTTCACTGGAACACACTTGTGTTCTTGGCACCTTTGCATCCATTTTTAAAGGCCACATTTACTAAAGTTTTATATTCATAATATAACCCAGGCTATGCAAACCAACAGGATGTTTTATTTTATTTTATATAAGCTAGGCATGGTATCTGCATACCACGATGGCATGCGGTGTCCTGCCCCCTCAAGCATTTTTAATTAACACAGCTCATCTCTGTTATGTTTCCAGAGCACTTTCGTTGTTGCTAGGTGTTATAAATGTGGTATTATTGTAGAATATCAGCTAACGTTTAAAATTTATTCTTGTTCACTTGGAGGGAGGGGGCGGGGGAGTACTGCTGTTTGGTAGTGATTTTTTTTTTTTTTTTTTCTTTTCATAAAATTAAATGAATAAAAACAAACAAGATACAGTATATATATTTTTTTTCATCTGTTTTTTTTTGCCCAGCAGTGGAGGATGTAACTGCAGACAGATAATTTCAGAGTATCTGTGTGTATGTCTCAAGAAAAGCCATAATTAGAAGATAAAAGCAAGGTGTTGAAGGAAGGGCAGGTGTTCTGGACTTAATCCATGGTCTGTGGAAATGCTGTCCTTACTAATGTAAGGCATCAACTTTTTCTAAACCGTCCGCCCAACCCCCCCTCCACCACGCCTGTCTGTGTTTCTTTCTAAACTAATATCTGCCCACTCCTGTTAGATATTTGTGTTAAAGAGCTGTACCTAAGCATGTTCTTGCTTTGGAAGATCCATCTATCCATACTTTCTCTGTTCATAAAGATGCAGTAGAAACATTGTCCGCATGTCCCTCTTTCCACAAAGGCAGCATTTACCAGCTTAATGTGCTGACCTTTGCAAGGTAATAACGTTGTAGCTGCTATTAGAGCATCACTGTTCATACACAGCACCGCTAATGCACACCGTGATGTAGCCCCTTGCCTCTGTTTGTTTGCTTTGGGGTTTAGATTACGTGAGTAATGCCAGATATGCGCCAGCAGCCTGAAATAACATTTGCTGAACTCTGATTTGTTGCAAAAGTATGGGTTTAATGCAGATTTTATTATTATTTTATCAGAAAAAGGGAAATTTTGTTCATATATAAATCCGTTTTTTATGTTATGATGGAATAAACTATCCAGTGATCTAGCAGAATGTTTGAACTGCCAATAATTCGAGTCTGGAGTACTAAGCTGACATTTTTGTCTGCAGGGGTGGTCCTGATGGAGATCTCTGAAATGCACAAGAAGGTTCAGACGGAGCTGGAGCAGACTGTAAGGAAGCAAGAGTGACACAACTTCTTTTTTTTTTTTCTCTCTCTCTCTTTCTCATCTCCCTTCTTTCTATTCCACCCTCCAGCTGTGCCATTGACTTCAGTGCCTGCTGTGCCACCCCGACGTCAGTTCACAGACGAGACACTTAAGCGACACTAAAATCACATTTCACTTAAAATAGGACAATGTCTCCTCAGACGCAGACTTTAATCTTTTTTTTTTTATATATATA
>JAQQZT010000006.1:10080306-10091595 GCA_030068275.1 Clarias platycephalus | reverse complement strand
ACACACACACACACACACACACACACACACACACACACACACACACACACACACACACACACACACACACAAAACGCCTGCTTGCATAAACGGAAACACTTATCTGTCAGGATTTATTTTTACTTTTTTTTTAAGTAAGGTGCAGGTTAATTTTTTATTTTTACTTAATATTTAGTGTTAATTATTTTTATGTATTTATTTTTTTGGGCTGTGGAACGAATAATTTGAGTTTCCATTATTTCTTATGGAGAAATTCGATTTGGTTTACGAGTGTGGAACGAATTATGGTCGTAATTCAAGGCTAATCAGCTCTCTCTAGACCCCCGGCTACGAGAGGTTACAGCATCACCAAGGAATTGAACTTGCGATCTCTGGATGATGGGGCGAGCACTTTACCACTGTGCCACTCGGAGGCCTGAAGGTGTTGATTTTTGACCAGGGGTTTCAGTTTCTGGTGTTCTATGAGCCTTCAGCAGGCCTGAGCCTTGGTTATTCTTCGATCATCTAAACCAATTTCTTCTCAGCTGAGGGTGACCGTTTGGGTCGTCTTCTAGACCCTGACAAACTGGCTACACCTTCCAATAAAGTAAATTTGCTTTCACAGAAGCATTTTATGTTGCACAGAGATCTCTAACAGGAAGTTGACAGGCTTTAGGCTTGGTAATTTTAAATGTTTCAAATGTTTTCTATTATCAACACTGAATTAATAGTCTGAGTGGGTGTATGCATATTTTTTCACCCTGTGTTGATTTCTGATAACCCAAATGAAGAAAACCTTTTCTATTAAAGGTGATTATTAACAGTTGTTCGCCTCAGGGGGAAAAAAAAAAGATCATTTAAAATCACTGAAAGCCCAATATTGCCATAATGATCATGGCCATTATCAGTGTATGCAAACTACTGGCTGTGACTGTACCATTTTATTACATTCTTAGATGTATATCTGTTTCTTAGACAATAGTGTTTGTGTACAATGAACCAATCCGTGTGTAATTTCAATTTGAATATTCCCCACTCCTAGAGTAAGCTTGAACATGTGATCCACACCCTAAGGCCAATCACCAATTGGTGTTTTATTTGTATTTTTTGTCAAATTCACGAACAACGGGACATCAATTTAAATTCAGAGATGATGAAAATACTGCCTACACCTCAAGATGCCTTAAGAATGTGTTTTTACATGAATAAGTCTTTAACGCTATTAGCAAATTTAGAGGTTAGGAATAGACCAGTAAAGATATTTCGAGGCCATTGCTCAAAGCATCAGTGTAATTACTTTTTTTTTTCTTTTTTTCCCCCTTCCTTCATACATACATACATACATACATACATACACACACACACACACACACACACACACACACACACACACACACACACACACACACACACACATACACATATATACAATTTTTTGAATGAATAAAAATGAGCAGTGTGGCTACTACAGTACATGTCTGCGCCGAGTTGCCCTTTGTCACAATTTGACCACACTTTTCTCCCAGAAGCCATTATGTTGTCATTAACGTTTTGAGAAATGTCTTTGTGTCTTGCTATTACTGACGCGGGTTTAAAGTGCTCTAGTTCAAAGTTACGATTGACTTTCCCCTGTATAAGACAGTTTCTAAGCAACCAAGCCTTAATGCATGTCTCCCACCGGTGGCAGAAACACACCTCACCTACAGTGGCTCGCTTGTTCTCTATAATAATGGGAAGATTGCATCTGTCTTTTCATGCAGCCATAAATTGTATTCATCAAACATGACTTGCATAGAAATGCATATATATGTGATATCTATATATATATATATATAGTGTGTATGTGTGTGTCAGATCTTTTTTGTGATATCAGGGTTGTTGTTACAGGAGAGGCTGGTTTCCATCGTCATACTGCCGACCTTACAGCGAGCCTGTGATCTCAAACCTGTGAGTCTTTTCTCTAAATAACTAGCAGTTTTAATCAAGGTAATGTTGTTTTTTTTATAACATTTAACCTGGTACTTGGTTTAAAGGACAGGATGTGTATGTCCCCTTTGCACAGCATGAACGCGGCAGATCTCTGTAAGCGGTCTGAAGAGGAGGATGAGGAGGAGGAAGAGCAGCCTGTGTTTCTGCCTCCCCCTGACTATGGTGACTCATCCAGGAAGCCCTCCACTCCCTCACCACAGAGCACGGTATAACCCACACCTACACTTCAGTCCATCTTTTCTCTATTAAGTGTGTCTGATTTTTAAAAAAAAATAAAAATTTTAATCAGGGAATGTTTTTAAAGCTGAGACTGTTTCAGCACTTAATCCATGATGTCCTCTAAGGTCTGCGAGTTAAACAAAAACAACAACAACAAAAAAAACGTGAGAGATTGTCCCTCTCCAGCAGGTCAAATTTCCCTCTGGGGATGAACCTGAAACCTGATGTCTACTCTGCTACTCTGCAGGTGTATACCGCTACTTAAAACAAGTGAGCTCAAAGCAGTCTCCATTCACTTTCGATTCTACATGTTCGATTGCAAGATTACAGACTAACCAAAAATTTATAAAAACCTAAAAAAGATTAAAGGAAAATAAGATGGAAAAAAAGACAAGCCTTCGTATAACCATTGTTATGGGGAACAAGTGAAGGTTTGTGGAATCCTTTGCATTGCTTCTATTGTCCTAAAATAAAAAAAACAAAACAAAGAACAGACATGTAAAAATGCTCCCTGCCTGGTTTTGTACACACGCGCGCACACACACGGGAGGAGGAGGGAGGACAAAGAGTTGAGTGTTACCTCACATGAACATCTTTAGTGCTCACTCAGATATCCATGGTTGCGCACTTTTGAGTCTCCCAGTACTGCAGACAGTAGTTGTTGAAACTGACTTCCTGGCTCTGGGAGAAATGGCATAGAACTGAAATGGCAAGGTACAAGAGTGCACTTTATGTTGCCACTTGGCTGGGATTTTGGATTGGTCGGTAACTGGTAGGGCTGGAATCTGGGAACATGGCATAATTCTGCCCCCTAATGGCAGCAATGTGCTCTAAAGCAAGCTGTCTCAAAGGCACCCCTAGGGGCCGGATGACTTGCACAGGTTTCACTTCCAGTACAGCGGGACAAAATCAGGCACATGATCTTCTTAATGGTCATGTTCATTTTTACCTATTTTTTACATTTTACTTTCAAAGTACTTTAAGATTTAAAAAATTCTTCTTCGATTAGGGACTATTGTTGGAGCCTCTAGGCGTCAGTCGTTTCCCGACAGCACTGCAGTAACAATAAGCTGATATTCTAATCCAGCCAGTCTGACAGGGCAGCTTTGCTTAGTCTGCACTGAGTCAGGGAGCACAAGAGAAACACTGCCAATAGTACTAAACCTTCTGATGTTTTTATTTAACAGGTGTCATTGTCAAATGGCACAGCGAAGCCTCCTTTCCTTGGGTGAGTAACATATTGCTGAAAGGAATGTGGATTTTATTGAATTTTCTTTGGTTCCTTCTTCTGAGTGACTAATAATCCGTGTTCTTTCTCAGAGGTGGGAATCCCTTTGCAACGGTCAGGCTGCGGCCTACGGTCACAAACGACAGATCAGCGCCGATCATCTAACACCATTCAGCACTGATGTTTATTTGAGCCTCATTTTAATTTTGGTTGTTCATTTACAGCTGTTTGGGAAGCAGTTGGGAAAATTAAAGGGCTTACCCATAAATGCTTTTAACTTTACATTCAAGCCCAAGTTAACATGTGAAATTGTGTGGAATTGAATAAGTTGGTTTTACAGTTAACATAGGTTCAACTGAGTACAAAAGCCAAAAGTGTTTTCTCAAGTTTTTTCAATATAACACGTTGTTTGACCATATTGGTCTTTGTAGCTGTTAAACCGTGACAGTTCTTAGTATATCTGTCTAGCCTTATTTGATCGAAAGCCACAGCTTGACCAGAATCAAGTTCAAAAATGTTAACTGCAAGTATCACAATGTATGTAGAATACTGGATGAATATACAATATTCCATATGGTATGCAGTGGTATGCAGTCATCGGTTCCTGTTAACTTTGTGTTTAAAAATACTAGTTTTTCTAATATGTTAAGTGTCGTAATGTGAAATTGAGTTAACTATAAAAGCACATTTAATATAGCACAATAGTTTATTTCTCCCAATTTTAAAAGAGAATCCTGCCTGGTGTTGACTGTGTCCCAGGGAAAATAACAGCATAGCGCAAGATAAAATGTAAAAACGGGTTCTGTCTGTGATGCCTAGTTAAACTGATGTGTATTCTTATTTTTAATTTAACAAATGTATTTTATGTAGGGAAGTGTCTAAATCATTCTTTTAAAGTTTATTTTATTTACTTCTGTTTTAACATGTATCGGTTACCTTTTTAATCTGTTGTATTATTTGATTGTGCTGTTTTCTGTCAAAAAGCACTGGAATAAAAGATTTTTCATGAAGCTCTTTTTAAACGTTTGCTTTGTGTGCAGGGTTACTGAGGATGTTAACTAGATCATGATTAATACAATAATGGTTTTAATTATACATGGTATTAATTATGGTATTAAACATGCAAACATGACAATTTGAAGAAAAACAAACACGCACTCATAAGTATTTGGAAATTCCAGTGATTTGTGTCTGTACACAGTAGGATGGGAATCATCAGAGACCAACTGATCAAATATTTTTTGCGATTTTCTACCGATCACAATTTTATGAATATCCTGATTTTGATATTATTAATTATTTTATTTTTAGATTTTGTTACAGTTCTAAAATACTCAGCAAATAATTAGCTCCTACCACACAGGATGCTGTGCTGCCTGCCAATTTTTGAATAGTTTAGATTGGACCACTGGTATGGTTATTACATTACCAGGCAGAAGTGTGGATGCACCTTCTAATTCCATAAACACTTTCCTGATTATTTCTTTTCCTGATGGTCTTTCCTGATTGTTTCTTTCTGTGTTGTAAAACAACACTGAAGGCATCCAAAATATGCAATAATCTCCTTTGAACAGTTGATTATTGAGTAATTTTTTACTCCTCCTCTGCAGCAAAGGTAAGTTTTGGTCTTGCTTTCCTGTGATGGTCTTCATGAGTCCAAGTTTCATCATGGTGCTTGACAGGTTTTTCAAGTGCACTAGACAATACTGTTCTCACAAGAACTATTCCAGAACGGCTGACCTTCATGTCTTAAAATAACTGACTGTTGCTGTTGTTGCTACTTAACTACCTAATGCCATACTGTATGTATGTAATTCTATAGTCTTGGAATCCAGTGGTGTTCTAGTATGTAGAAATTAAATTCAATCTTGGACATTTTGACTGGTACTGTATATACATTTTTGAAAATTGGCATCAGTGTGGCAAAACATGAATTACCATACAAGAATCTTTACATGTAACTGAATCGATTCCCCCCCCCCCCTTTTCTCAATCTCCAGTACTCCGTTGCCTTCAGTTCCTGTTTGCTCCTGGTTCTTTTTACAGTACCTTCAGTTTTGTCTTAAGTTAAAAGGATGGCAATTTTGCCTTAAAAAGCTCTTGGGTTGCATTCATGGTATGCATAGGTTACTATCCATCTCTACTGTGAAGTACTGACATCACTTTTGCACCATTTGAGTGAATCTGAGCAGAAAGATTATCTCTCTACACTTCGGAATTCATCCTCCATTTATCAGCAGTCACATAAACACCAGTGACCCAATTCCACTGCCACCATCATGTTTGACTGATCATGTGGTTTGTTTATCATGAGCCATTCCTTTCTTTCTCTCTATTCTTCTCTTCCAGTCATTCTGGTGTAAGTTAATCTTGGTTTCATCAGTCCTAAGTATATTGTTCCAGAACTCGCAGACATTTTTCTTCTAGCAATGGCTAGTCTGTCCTTTCTGTTCTACAGATAAATTGTCTGTATTTACCTTTAGGAAGGTGTCTCTTGATGGTAGACTTTGATACAATGACCTCACAGAGAGTGTTCTTGACGTGGCCAGGTGATGTAAAGGTTTATTTCACCAAAAAAGACCAACTTAATGTATCTTCAGTGGTCTTGGCTATGGTTTTGACTGGGACCGTATGTACATTTAAATAAATAATTGGTGTCATTGTATATCTACAATACTTATAGATTTGACTGTAAGTTGTATTAGTGAGGTGTTTGCCCAAAAGAACAGATTCTGTGCACATTGGCAATGTCTGGAATGATAATGGAGAAGTAAATTAATTAATTTTCTATACCGCTTATCCTATACAGGCTACACCTGGAGACTTTGGGGACAAGGTGGGGTACACCCTGGACAGGGTGCCAATCCATCACAGAGCGCGCACACACACAAAACAGGGAAATTCTGGGAGTAGGGCCTCCGAGTGGCGCAGTGGTAAAGTGCTCGCCCTATCATCTGGAGATCGCTGGTTCGGGTTCCTGGGCGTTTCCGGAGGTGTAGAGAGAGCTGATTGGCCGAGCTCTCTCAGAGGGGAGGGATGAGAGGTACTTCATGCTCCCACATTAATCACGGCTCTACAGCCAATCAGGGGCGTCTGTGAGCTCACGCAAGCGGAAGGAGCGGATAGCGCTGTCCTCTGAGTGTGTTACGCCGCCCCTAAAGGTGCGTGAGCGAGCAGTTCGAAAAGATGCGGTCGGCTGGCGTCACGTGGTTCGAAGGAAACACGTGATAGTCTTCGGCCCTCCCGGCTGAGTGGTAGTAGTAGCCTTAATGTGTTTTTTTTTGCATATTTGCACACTTAAATAATTCAGAGAGATGCAAAGATAATGCAAGTGAATGCAGTTTTTAAATGATGATTTAATTTAATATGGGAAAAAAGCTGTCCAGGCGGCTTAGTGGTGTAGTGGTCCTCACTGTCGCCTTGCACCTCCAGGATCCGGGTTCAATTTGCACCTCGAGTCTGCTTGCATGGAGTTTGCATGTTCTCCCCATGCTTGGTGGGTTTCCTCTGGGCACTCCAGTTTCCTCCCACAGTCCAAAGACATAGGCTAACTGGAGTACCCCAATTGTCCGTAGTTTGTGAATGAGCGTCTATATATATATATGTGTGTGTGCGTGTGTGTGCCCTGCAATGGATTGGCACACTGTCCATTGGCACACTGTCCTACCTCATGCCACGTCAAGTCACCTGGGATAAGCGGCAACCCTGTATGCAGGATAAAGTGCTATAGACGATAAGCGATGAAAAACCTGTTTAGCCCTATGTATTTAATATTGCCCTCTAAAACTATCAGGAGACATTATTTCACTGCACTCTATATACCTTATAGAAATATAGGAATAATAGTTAAGTAGAGAGGTGGTGTCTCTGAAGAATGTCTCTGAAGAATGCTGTAGACTCCCAGGTGCTGAAAGTGAAAGCTCAGCGTTTTAGCGCCGCCTGCTGGCTGACTAACACATCACGGCAATAACAGAGGCCCTCTACCGCTCACATTAGTTTCTAAACACGGCTGATCGTACAGGCTCCGCACTCCCTGCATAAGCGCACTCTGTAGGCCACCACGTACCGCGTTCCTCGCCCTGTCTAGTGCACTCCCTAGTGATTAATGCAACACTTTAAGACGCGGCCGCTGTCAGCGAGTTCGGACACTTCCTGGTTCGGGATTAGTGCTGAGAGCTGGGAAACAGCTGCTGAATTTTTATAGCAGTTTACATTCATTCAGCTGCTCCAGTGATCTGTGAATAATCTCAGCGGATCAGCCTTATGTCAGATCACCTGAAGGTGAGTGAGAGAGCAGCAGTGCTGTAACCTGAGGGGATCCCCTTATCGTAATATCCGCGGTGCTAAAATCTTACTGTATGTTGCTATATCCTTAATTAGCCCCTTCCCTAGAGTGTCATCGGCTTTCTAGGAATATAGGAAAATGGCTCTTGTCATTAATTTCATGTCAACACAGGCATTTTTCTGAGTACCTGTTTATATAATTTGCATTTCCTCATCGCTGTCCTCTGTCAGACAAATCAATAACCAGTATTACCAGCTCCATGAAGGAGAAAGAAGCCATAAAGGTGATTATGTTTACCCTGTCAGGCTTGTATTACTGAGGTTTGTTGTTTGTTTAGAGCTGAGCTTTTAGCAGTCAGTAAACCAGCAGGATCTTGAAGGGGTTCATGGAGATGATCAGCTACCACTTGAGGGCAACCAAGCCAGAGTATGTTCAGCTCTTTGGATGTTAGTTAAGGACTCAGCAGTTAGTTAAGTTCATAGCATTGAAAGATGAAAGCAAAACATGAACCTGTATTAAATGAAGAGTTTACTTTGGATACTTTGGATTTTGGATTGAGCTTGAAAATACTTTCAAAAAGGTTTGTGAAGATATCTTTAAAAATAGCCAAGTTACAGCAATGTCAGTCCTGACTCATATTGACTGTCTATTGTTTACAACTTAATCAAAAAGAGTGATCAACATGCAGGAAATGTTTACCATTACATAACTTTCTTAACATAAGCTACACTTCATGAAATATTCAGGAAGCAAAGTCTGTTAAATAGGATAGGACACTGATTAATTAAGGAAGTAAATAGTTCTAATCAAGTGGAAGTAGAAGGCACGGTGACTGAGTGGTTTCCACTGTGGCCTCACACCTCCAGGGTCGAGGCGTCGATTCCCACCTCCAGTCTGTGTGCATGCCGTTTTTCATGTTCCACCCGTGCTTGGTAGGTTTCCTCCAGGTGTTCCGGTTTTTCTCCCACAGGCCAAAGACATGCAGATTAAGTTAACTGGGGTTCCCAAGTGTGTGTGTGTGTGTGGGTTGTTCCTGTGATAAATTGGCTCCCTTATCCCACCTCGTACCCCTATGCCACCTCATGCCCTTAGTCTCTCAGATCCCTGTGACCCTGTACACAGAATAAGTGGTATAGATGTCGCCTTGCACCTCCAGGGTCCGGGTTCGATTTCCGGCCAGGCACGATTCCCGTCTCTGTGTGCATGGAGTTTGCATGTTCTCCCTGTGCTTGGTGGGTTTCATCCATGTACTCCGGTTTCCTCCCACAGACCAAAGACCTGCAGATTAGGCTAATTGGTGTTCCCAAATTGCCCGTAGTGTGTGCAAGTGAGTGTATGTGTGTGTGCCCTATGATGGATTAGCACCCTGTACAGAGTCTACCCCGCCTCGTGCCCTAAGCCTCCTGGGATAGGGTCCAGGCCCCCCATGACCCTGAATACAGGGTAAAGTGGTATAGATGATGAGTAAGTGTGAGTGAGCGCTTTTAACCATTAGAATTGTCGCAAAGCAGCTTTACACAATCAAAAGAAATTATGGAAGTTTTTATGAAATGTGAGTGTGTGTGAATTAAAATGATCAGATTGTCCCTGATGAGCAAGCCGAGGGCGACGGTGGCAAGGAAAAAACTCCCTGAGATGGTAATAGGAAGAAACCTTGAGAGGAACCAGACTCAACAGGGAACCCATCCTCATCTGCATGATAACGGATAGCAGGGATCAATGCAGTCATACTGTGTGTTAAGAGGCTGGAAGTTCAATATAACGGTTGATGTCTTTAAGTTAATGGAGTCCAATTCGTTATTGGAGGCTCAGGTAGACTGTAGGAAATTCCAGTCCTGAACCATCAAGCGACTGCACTCACAAGTCCTCAGAGGACAGTTGTCCCCAGTCACTACACGCATATTTACTTACCTTTTGCTCCTATTTGATGAGTTTGATTGTGTTTTTTTTAAACCACTTTGTACTTCATGGCATCGAAAATTTGGAACGATGGTGGAAGATGTGTACTACATCATGAGATTGTGTGTATTCCAAGAATTCTTTAAATAAAACAACAAAAATGTCATTATAGATGCTGCTGCACTGCAGCCCGCAGCAGGTTTGAGCAACCACCTGGAGACATTGAGCGAGAGCGATAACTGGGCCATATCACCTGAATACCTGTATAGGTGAAGTTTAATTCAATTCAAAAATCCACAAAATCAAAGCCAAAATCAATCGCATCTCTAAGGTCAATAACAGTCCTGGCGCTGTAGGCTAATTTGCTGGCTGTGTATGGATGTCTTGCAGTGCGCACCATGGGGAGGACCCTCCTGTGGGCTGTAGATGTGTATGGGAGGGTTTATAGCCTGTCGACAGGAGGTCAGCAGTGGGAACAGTGCCGCGATGCCCACCTGGAGTTCAAACGTGTCACCGCTGCGCTCCAGTGCTGTTGGGGCATCGCCTGTGATCACAACATCTACCTGTGCGTCCACGCCAGCGAGGTGCCAATCCGCTTCCGCGAAGAGACCTATGAAAATCAGGTAAGCCTCAACTAGTGTAAGCACTGTATACAGCATGTGTACAGAAAGCCATCTCATTTGTTTGATGTGTGTTTGTGACAGCGATGGAACCCGGTGGACGGTTTCTCAGACCGCCTGTTGCCTAGCGATCGCTGGCAGTGGAGTGATGTGACGGGCCTGCAGCATCAGCCACTGGACAGCTTCCAGCTTCCATCAGAGAACTGGGAGTGGGAGGCTGACTGGTACGTGGATGAAAACTTTGGAGGAGATCCCACGGAGAAAGGAGTAAGTGAACATGCTCGATCAGCTGCTGACTCTCTTGAAGCTGTGGCTCATCTAATGCACATTTGCAGGGTTGGACGTACGCTATTGATTTTCCGGCCACTTACACTAAAGACAAGAAGTGGAACTCTTGTGTGCGCCGTCGCCAATGGACACGCTACAGGAGGTACAAGGCACAAGATACCTGGGCTATGGTGTGTGTAATCAGGTCTTTTTTCTCAGTTTAATGGTTGCACTGTGGTTTCTGTGGCTTTTTTCAGAAGTTATTGCTTATTTTGGGGCATGTGTTCTGTGTCACCAGATCCCTTCAGAGCAGACGAGTTCCCTGCCAGACCCGTTTAATGATATAAGCTGTGGCGGTTGGGAAATCACAGAGGAGCCCAGGGGGCGTATTTCTCTATGGGCTGTCTCTCTTCAGGGCAGGGTCTGCTTTTTCACTTTAATTTAAGTTTTTTTTGTTGTTGTTTTTTTAATGATTAATAGTTGGATGTGCTTAATTGTATATATCTTGCTGTGTATCGGTGTAGGTGTGGTTCCGGGATGGAATCAGCCACTTTAACCCTGAAGGCTCGGTGTGGGAGGAGGTGCCAACTCCAGGCGAGGTGGTACAGATTAGTTGTGGACCGGCTGACCTTCTGTGGGGGGTACTGTGGGAGGGACAGTTCCTGGTCAGAGAGGGCATTAGCAGAGACTGCCCAAAAGGTGTGTGTATATATATATATATATATATATATATATATATATATATATATATATAATAAATTTATTACACTGTAATATTATTTAAATACTGTAAATGTTATAAA
>JAQQZT010000006.1:10061596-10078742 GCA_030068275.1 Clarias platycephalus | reverse complement strand
TGCCTTTTAGGGCGACACAGGGTTGAGTTTTATGCCTTTTAGGGCGACACAGGGTTGAGTTTTATGCCTTTTAGGGCGACACAGGGTTGAGTTTTATGCCTTTTAGGGCGACACAGGGTTGAGTTTTATGCCTTTTAGGGCGACACAGGGTTGAGTTTTATGCCTTTTAGGGCAACACAGGGTTGAGTTTTATGCCTTTTAGGGCAACACAGGGTTGAGTTTATTCTAAATCAGAATTGATTTAGAATAAATCAATAGATTTAGGGTTGAGTTTTATGCCTTTTAGGGCATGCAGGGTTGAGTTTATTCTAAATCAGAATCGTACTGTATTAGTCACAGAATACCCTGAGCTGTAGTGCAGCTTATATAAGATGGTATGTTTCTGACCATGTTCATATTCTGCAGGTATGGGGCATCAGCTGTGACGACCGGGCGGTGCATTTCCGCCAGGGTGTGACTGTCAGTGAGCTGAGTGGGAAGGCCTGGAAGGCTGTGTCAGTACCCAGAGACACAGAACGCTCCCACTCCAGCGCCAGTGCTAGCAGCCTGCAGAGGTGAGTGAAGGACAACAGTCTGGTGTTGTTTCATTGGCGGAAGCCTGGGGGAGCTGTCAGCACGCTTTGTATCAGCAGTGTCACTGGCTGGCTGGTCGGCTTCCGGGACACATGAGTAATCAACAGTTCTGTCCACCAGCTGGTGTCATTTATAACATAGGCTGATGTGCCGGTTCATAATGCCAGTTTGAAATGTGTAGCTATAACATACAGTATACAAGTGTGACAGTCCAGGAGCAAAGATATTGCAAGTTGTCATGTGGGAATATTTATTATTTTGCAGTGCCGGGTGTTTTTTTGGTGGCGAAGTCCGCCTGCACTCACAAAACTCCGTCCTGAATGACTTGGACTCTGAAGCGGAGAAAGCAACAGCAGCAGCGGCAGAAGAAGAAGTGCCGCCCCCCATCGAGACTGACGAGCCTAAAAAGCGAATCCCCAAAGTGACTAGTGACAGCTTTATCTCAGAGCTGGTGTCTGATCGAGAAGGTCAGATTGGGCAACGTGCCCTCACACAGGCCACATCCATCCCTGAGGAAGAGTCTGCGGAGAGTGATGCAGAGGGAAAGGACAAAGCTGCCACTGACGTGCCGCTTTCTTCTAACCAAACCGGACTACCAGACCCCCAATGGAGCAACGTGGACCTGGAGGAGGCTCACACACACGTGAACGTGGGAACCGCTGGGGATGCTGCCGAGACTTGCAGCCTATCATCTGTAGCCACTTATAACCTGGGCATGGAGGAGCCATATGGGCCTGATGATCACCCCTTGTGGGCCTGGGTTAGTGGTGGAGGCTGCTATATCGACTCGCACTCCCAGCTCCCCTGGTTCAACTCCACAGGTCAGCTGATGGTGTCAAATGTTTTAAGTCAGTATTTATGTTTATAATATGATTAGGCTTTTTTGTGGTTCTTCAGCGGCTGATTCACCAGAAGGTTGAGAGTTCAAATCCCACCACCACCACCAATCAGTATGTCAATGATTTCATTTTAGAGACTAAATGACGTGTCTAAAAACTCCCACAGTCGTCTAGTAAGTGACGCATCACTCGTAAAAATAAATTATTGAGTGTTTAACACTTTTACATTCTTGCCTTGTTATTAAGTAACACTACATTTAGTGTCATTTCTTTTCACACAATCTAAATCTGGCATGTCCTTAATATATGAAGTTGTTGCTTAGTGACAACAAAAATGGTAATTTTCCTTTTTTTTTTTTTTTTTTGCAGCCCTGACTGCCTCTTTGCAGGCCATGTCGCTGTCCATCACACCCGCGCAGACCGCGGCCTGGCGCAAGCAGATCTTTGAACAGCTCAGTGAGAGGTCAAAGAGAGAGATGGAAAACTTTAAACATTATGAGCAAGCCATTGAACAGGTTATGTCTTCACTGAATCTAACCTAAAAGGTGAATATATTCTGTGGTCGCTTCATCAATTCTGTTATCCTCCTTTCTCGCTTTTTTTTTTCTTCTTTTACCTCTTTCAGTCAGTTTGGGTGAAAAAGGGCTCCATGCAGTGGTGGCGGGACTGGAAGCCTCACAAGTGGCTGGATGTGCAGTTTGCACTCGAGCAATTCTCAGGCGCTGAGGGCAACAAGGATGGCATCTTGTTTATATACTATACCTTTAACAATGAGAAAAAGGTAACCGTCATCTTAACACTTTACAAATTTGGCTTGAATCCCAATACTGTACAAGTAGCCTACTATTGCCTAGTTATGCTAAGAAACATCAGTTCTTCTCTCTTCAGTACCTACACGCGTTCATTAACGAAGTCACCATCTTGGTACCGGTGCTGAACGACTCCAAAAACACTTTTGCGATCTACACTCCAGAGAGGACTAAGCAGAGGTGGCCCATCCGCCTTGCAGCTGCCACTGAGCTGGAGATGCATGACTGGGTAAAAAAAAAAAAAAACAGTGATCATAAAAGTGCTCATCATTTTACTCACCTTTAATTAGTGCACTGAATGGGTGAGGTAGGAATCTGATAGCTGTTCTACATGTTTTGTCTGGCAGCTTTGACTAAACCCTGACATGTGGCTTCTTGTCCCACAACAAGTAGCAGAGCGTGTTTGTCTTGCTGTTGCTGTTTCTTGATTGACTTTATGTTTACTCTTAGCTGGCCTTGCTCAGTCTGTCCTGCTGCGATTCCCGTGGCATCCAGGGTCCACCATCCAAACAGGCCATCTGGTCTGTTACATGCAAAGGAGATATTTTTGTCAGCGAGCCCACACCAGGACTGGAGGCCTCACCTTATCCTACACCCTGTGACCAAATGTGAGCCAATTCTCTGTCACTAGCTTGTGGCTTTTCCAAACGTTATTGGTCATTGTTAGACACATTTTACACAGATCAGCCCACCATTAGCATTAAAACCAACTAGGATTTCGGGTTTCCCTTGGGAACACTGGGACAAATCCGGCCCCTCTGGGATGTGGCTCTGGAGGGTCTCTGGGGGTGTGATGTGGTGTCTGGCACCAGGATGTTGGCAGTGAATCCTCTGGGTGCTGTAGGTTGCGGAGTGGTGCCTGGGTGTTCTGGTACCATTCTGTTGTGGCCTGTATAGATTTTTCTTTCTTTGATTTGTGCTGCATTGACTTTTCTGTGGGACTGGACCAGCCTTTTGGTCTCTGCGGGCCTTGGGTGCCCATTGATCCTGTCACCAGTTTCCTGGTGTATATTTAGTGGTCAGTGTTGTTCAATTCACCTGGCAGTGGTATTAGTGTTATGGCTGATCAATATATAATGAATATATTCTTTATTGAACATTGACTAGTTTTATCTGTTAAAGATTAAAACGTAAAAATATCATCACAGAATATTGCTATATATAAAAAGATATTTTTTTTTTCCTAATTTGATTTTAGTATCCAAAAAATCAGTATCTAATGCTTTTGACCCAACTCTGCCGTCAAAGTGCTGACGGCAAAGGGTGGTTTGACATGTAAAGTATCTTTTTTCCATGAGCAAATTCAAAAAGCTATCAGCACAAAAGACACAGTCTGTTCTTGACCCGTACAAGTCAGACAAAAATTTTTTTTTTTTTTTAAATACAGTGGCACAGTCAGGAGCATAATGAAGTCTTTTTGTAATTTGTCAGAAAGAACACTTTACCATTCTCAGTCGAATAATAAGGACAGTGCTGAAGGCGAAGAAGAATTCCTAATAGCCACAGATGATAGTTGGTTCTTAGGTTTCAAAATCAACTATTAAATCAGTCTTTAAAAAAAGAAAAAAAAACTATTATCTTAGAAAACATTTTAATTGTTAAGGCTTGAGTTCTCAAATGTCTACGCTTCAAGTATTACTCATTAGATACTGAAAGAAATTACTGTAGGTATTGTTCTTTGCTGACTTTTATGAAAGGTGCCAGTAATTGTGCAATTAACTGTATTTGACCGTTTGTTGATCAGTGAATACGTTGTAGAATGATTATGTAGAACTTTTAAATAAATGCAAATATTAAAAAAAAAATTCTCACAAAAAAATTGTGATTTTTTTTTTTTTTTCCACAAAATAATAATATAATACAGATTATATTATGTATTGTTTGAGGGATCATCAGGCAGTTTCATTAATCTGACAGGTTCTGGCGCCAAGTTGGAGGGCATCTAAGAATTGTGGAGTGTAACAGTCTAGGAGTAGTGTGGGGAATCGGCTATGACCACACAGCATGGGTCCACACAGGCGGCTACGGGGGAGGATTCTTTCAGGGTAACTAAGCCTCTGTGAATATTCTTTGCTTACCAAGGTATGTATGGTGTATCAAAACAAACCGCAGATGTATTTCATATCCAGGGCTTGCCAGCAGCACAGATAACATCTACACTCAGACTGATGTGAAGAGTGTATATATTTATGAGAACCAGCGCTGGAATCCTGTTACTGGCTACACAAACAAGTAAATATCACACCCTGAGCCTTAATTGGACAAAAAAAACACATTTTAGTCATTTACAGTACCAGGATCAGTAGCTCAAGAAAAAACACATATTGGTAGAATCGAAGAAATTTTTTTTTTTTTGCAGTTTTGTGTTTATATAAATGTGGATGTTTATATAAATATAAACTTTATCTCTGTTTTTTTATATTTTTGATACATGTTTTTTTTAGGAAATATTGTCATAGATGGCTGAGAATAAGGATTAATAATGATGTGATGGTGTGATGTAATAGTGTGTGCACTCTTTGCACTTCTTGTGTGTATCCTACAGAGGGCTCCCTACAGATCGCTACATGTGGAGTGATGCTTCAGGCCTTCATGAGTGTACCAAATCCAACACTAAACCTCCCTCGCCTCACTGGACATGGGTTTGTTGTCCAGTGAGGTGCTAACTATTGCTAACTATTAGCCTAACTATTAGCCTAACTATGCTAACTATTAGCCTACTAACCTACCTTCTTTTATTATGAATGTTTTCGCAAGCATCAGCCTCTTTAAAATTTATTTTGTCATATTATAATTTGATGTAAAGAATTTTGACAGCATGTGTATTTGATTGGCAGGTGTCAGACTGGGTCATCGACTATGGCGTACCTGAAGGAACAGACAGAGAGGGCTGGCAGTATGCAGCTGATTTTCCAGCGTACGTTTGCAAATATTTATTACATTACATCTGTGCAGTGTATGTGCGTGATCTCTAAACTGGTACAAGCTGTTTTTGTTAACAACAGTATTTGTTTTGTCAGGTCATACCACGGTCATAAAACCTTGAAGGACTTTGTCCGTCGCAGGCGTTGGGCCAGGTATTATTAGCTCTTAGTGTGTGCGTGTGTGTGTGTGTGGATGCTGTGTAGAAAAATTATAAATATATATTTATTTATGTATATTTTAATATTTAATGGTTAAAAAAAGATGACCCAAGTTTCTATATCGTATTTATTCCTAAACTAGAACATCTCAATACAAAATGCTACTGTAGTTCATGATTTGTTTAAAATATCACTCATTACATGAAATATTAATTTTATGTTTCAGCAGTAACAATTCACAAAATAGATCTTGATTATTTCATCACTTCATTATTTTTTTTTTAGATATTCAATCAATCTCACAGTCTCCTTTTTACAAATCTCTACTTACTGTACTTTTGCACTGCAGTTACCAGTTTGGGACGGTGAGGGTTACCTACATACAATTATCCATGTCAGTGTGCATTAACATCTAGGTTGTTCTACTTTTCTCTGTACAGGAAGTGTAAACTCACCACCACCGGGCCATGGCAGGAAGTTTCACCCATCGCTCTGAGTGATGTTACAATTTTGCCATGTGGCCCAAAGACCACAGTGGAACAGGTGCCTTTGTGGGCCATCAGCAACAAGGGAGACGTGCTTTGCCGTTTAGGGGTTTCCTCGTTCACACCTGCTGTAAGACATCCTTTTTTCAAAATTTAAGCATACAGTACATTATTTTATCATGAAATCCAGTAGCATTTTAATTATGGTAACCTTTGTTTTTTTTTTGTCACCTTAAATGGGCTTTTTAGGGAACATCATGGCTCCATGTAGGAACAGACCAGCCATTCAAGTCCATCTCCATTGGTGGGGTGTATCAGGTGTGGGCTGTAGCCAGAGATGGCTCAGCATTCTACAGAGGAGCTGTATCATCCCAAAATCCTGCAGGTGATACGCCCATCATTCTTGCTGTCCATTGCTTCTCTTATCACATGCCTCTATTGCAGATCTGCCAGACTTCATCCATTTTGTGAGAGAGTTCTGCATTTTAACATCAGAGTAGGGCTGGTTACTAAACCGACTGAATAGCTTAGATACAATCAATAGTAGAGAAATGTCTTGTAAATCTACGCCATATTTTGATACCCAAAGGAGTAAATCTCATTACCATGAGTGGGCCAAAAATCATTCAGCATGCTTCTGAAAATCTGGTGTCCTCCTACAGTCCAAAGACATATAGATTAACCTAACTGCAGTGTGTGCGTGCTGAGTGAGAATGAGTGTAATGTAATTTGATCATACAAAGTTGGTATTGGAAAAAAAGTAACTTCCAAGTAGTCAAGGTATCTGAAGTATTGGTACTGCTATTGAAAATTAGAGCCCTACATTAGAGTATAAGTTATAAATTAAAAATGCACCAAAATACATATTTGTTTTATTTCATTAAAAAAAGGTCAGGTAATGAAATTGACATCTGGAATGACATGTACATGTAAATCTTTAATGTTTTTTGTATAAAAGAGGAAAAAAAAGGAACAAATAAAATTTGTCTGAAAGAAGGCAATTAAATAGGATGAAGTAGTAACTACAGTACAGTATAACTCTTAGAAATCTGAGAAATGTTTATTTTAAAAGTGATTTTTAAAATGCAGTTTGTTTCAGTGTCAATTAAATGGTTTTAGAAGCAAATAAAACTGTCATATTTTAAATTTCTACAAGGGACACTAGACAAAAGATTTATAAAAAGGACTGTTTATTAGTGAAAGACCATTTATACTGTAGGCTTTGACTGAAAAAAGTGTCAGTTATCAGGGAAAAAACCATATATATATCTTTGTTAAAGCTCTGCTGTTTTGTAACGCATGTAATAATTGGTGACTCTGGTAAGTTAAATTAACAATATCTATTCAGTTGAGGTTCTCCATTGTCTGTGACGCCCCAGACTGTGTAATCTGGAGAAAAATCTTGCAAGTCATCTCTCTCTCTCTCTCTCTCTCTCTCTCTCTCTTTCTCTATCTCACTTTGCCTTTGTGCCTGCAGGAGACTGTTGGTACCATATACCCTCTCCAGCTACCCAGAAGCTCAAACAGGTGTCGGTGGGCAGGACGTCCGTCTGTGCAGTGGATGAGAATGGTAAAACCACTATTAGCTGTGACTCAGTGTGGCTCAGAGTCTTTCATATGCATGTGTCATACAGTACTGTGCAAAAGTCCTAAGCACCCTGTCTTTTTATTTATTTATTTATGAATGTATGACTTCATTATTAAGTCAGTACAACAAAACAAAAATCTTATTTCCCAACATTAGTATTCTCGTATTCAAGAAAAATATCTGTAGGCCAGAAAAGAAAGCAGGATATTATGTAAAAGACTACGTTTCAGATAAAAAAAAAACAAAAAGAAAGCTTCTGAGTTTCACATGCATTTAAAAAAATTAAGCAGGTGCAACAAAGTCCTCAGAAACTTTGTGGCTGGTTCTGCAGGATGTTTAGTAAAATAAGCAGTTAATTCCCTTATAAAACTGCACAAATTGTTCCTGAGACTACTGTATATTTTAAGCAAAGGGTTGTCACACCCATTATTGACTTTGTTTCATTCATTAATGTTTAATGTAGTACTTGTAGAAAAGCCTTTTTTTAATATGCTCTACAGCAGTTATTTGCATGTGCCTAAGATTTTTGCACAGTACTGTATACGTGCATTTGTTATGTAACGTTATTATACAAAACATTATGTAGCATCCAATTGGTTCAGGCTGTGCAGTACTGTGTAACACTCGGGTATGACTCTATATGTGCAGGAAACTTGTGGTATCGACATGGTGTGACACCCAGTTACCCTCAGGGTTCATCGTGGGAGCACATCTCAAATAATGTGCGCAAAGTGTCTGTGGGGCCACTAGACCAGGTATGTAGCTGGTTTGTGCCACTGATTTTGCCATCCTAAATGATTGTCCTCAGTGTTGGATAGTGGATTTTACAAGGATTAGAATGAATCTTGAAAAAACAGATGTTCTATAACAATTTATCTATCTATTGTTACCACACATTTACAGCATTTGGCAGACGCCCTTATCCAGAGCAACTTAAGTTTTATCTCATTATACATCTGAGCAGTTGAGAGTCTTGCTCAAGGGTGCAACAATAGCAACTTGTTGGTTCTGGGGTTTTAACCTGGGGCCTTCCGATCATTTCTAATTGATTACCCTTTTCTTTGAGACACGTTCCTGTTATTATTTAAGTTATAGTCGTGATAAAACCTAATTTTCCCCTCTTTCCTGGAATTTATAAAAACAAAACTACATCTTTTTTTTGGATTATGGAGAAACCAGAAATGATAAAGACCTGAAGAGTCTTCTATGGTGCAAAAGTCTCTTAAATTAGTCAAAACTGTGGTCAAAGTAATTCATACCTACTGTACAGATTCAAGAACTCAGCAGCTCTGTGCTATAAGTTTATATAATATAATAATGACAAACAACTGCTTAAATTGGTTAACCATTTAAAAAATATATATGTCCTTGAGCTTTTTTTGTGTTTTCAGGTATGGATTATTGCTGATAAGGTCCAGGGCAGCCAAAGTCTGAGCTGTGGGACCGTTTGCCGCAGGCTGGGGGTACAACCCCTGGAGCCTAAAGGACAGACGTGGGACTACGGCATTGGGGTGCGTGTGTCTTAAGTGATTGGTTGTGACACATTGCTTCATTTACAGCTCGTTTAGAGCTAAGCCTGAATAATACAAATGTCCTTTCTCAAAACACAGGGTGGTTGGGACCACATCACCGTGAGAGGCAATGCACTGGAGGCTCCGCGTATCCTCATGCCATCACTGACTGACAGCGGGAAAAGTCATACGACGCCACACGGCTTGCAGCCGGCAGAGATGAACGGCAACACTGTGGGATGTTAGCAGCATAACCTTCTGCCTTCTGTCTACCCTCGTCTGTCCCTCTCTGTACTCTCTAGCCCTGGTGTAGCAGCTCACCCTTTTTCCTTCTAGTCATGTAGCTAATGTGTGGTACTCGTAAGCTTCTGATTTAACTTTTTAAGCTTTACCTCTCAGCAGTGACACATCAAATTGCATTCTTTTCTCATACCAAAAGGAAACAGTCTCATACCATCATACTGGTTGTAATATTTCTAAACTTTTTACCTAGTTATTTTTTAAAGCAGGTCTTAATTGTATTTAATTTATTTATTGATCTATTTATTAGACACGTGTTTGGTCTTGGTTTTGTTTTTTCGTTTCTTTATTTGATTTGTAGTAGCAAATAATACAGTGTGTTCAAGGCTTGGTGTAGGCTCGACAAGGTACTCCACTGACGAAGACATCACAAACAAAGCACACACATTTACAGACAAGGCCATTTTACCAGCATGGAAATAAACACAGGATTACGGATCAGAGTTGTAACATACACGTTGACTGACGCTCGCTAAACATTATTTTCCTACTAAACACTCAACATTCTGTTCTTGAGAAGCTTGAAGAAGTGTCAGCTAGCTGCTAGGAAAATAAACCTTTATTCATTCAGCTGGCCGTTATCTCTAAGCTCACTGTAGTGGTATCATCAATACTTGTGCAATACTTAACATTTAGACAATGGTTTACTTTTCTCAGGAATCCCAAGGTGTATGTTTCATCAGAATTGAATAACTGATGACTATCTGTATTGTTTCAAAAGCAGCACAAAAGAGATGTTGGGGAAAAAGTTTATTTTTCAAACTTTCATTATGGGCAGTGCTACTGTATGATGGTCATTGTCATTTTACTAAGACTTTTATGCTGGCGGGTGATTGTGGTTTTCTCTTAAAGCATGGTTTTAGGGCATTATGTGTGGATAAATATAAATAAAAATAAAATAAAATTATAAAATATATAGACTCAAACATAAAAACAACTTGAATGTTGTTGCTGGTATATTGTATGTCGATGGAAAGGAAAGGTCTACAGTTTGCACCATGTTTCTGTCGACATACAATAATGAAATACAGATTTTTAACTCTGGACATTTATGGCTGTAAAAACTTATATTATGGAAATAGTATTTGTTAAAACGCTCCCTGATGTAAATGTATGCATGACATGTGCCCTTTCAATAAATGTGACTTCAAATAGCTTTCTTCTCTGTTACTGTGATTCACTACGCTATGCGCAAGGGTTTTAGTGCTGCTTTGGTCTTTATGTACTCTGTAATGGGCAGTTCTTTAGTTATTTTCTTTTTCAATTGGTCCCTGTATTTATATAATAACTAGCAAATATTTGCCTCATTATGGCACAATGGGATTGAAGACTATTTAACCCAAAATAATCCAACCAATCAAACCTATATTAGACTTCTGCTTCCTCTGTAAGCCAGTCTCAGAGTTTAGGAGTTCCTCATTGGTATCACTGTGTGTCATTTACAGTAAACTGTACAGTCTTACTAACACTTTGCAGTGGTCCGGATGATGCAGTGGCTGTTAGCTGCTCTGGCTGAAGCTCCGGATGTGCTCCAGGTACTGGGACAGGTCACTGTGGCCTTCATCCTCCAGGTGTTGCTGAGTGTCCACATGGGGCAGACAGCCACCAGACATGCCCAGGATTATAGTAGTCAAGGATTTGATGTAGTTCTTGGCCAGTGTCAGAGTCTCAATCTTGGAGAGCTTTTTGTCCATTCGGACGTGCGGAATGGCCTCCCGCAGAGCCTGAAAAGCATTGTTCAGTTTGTGCATTCTTTGCCGTTCTCTCTCGTTACTCTCCAGCCTGCGCACATTGCGCTCCTTAGCGCTGCTGTGTTGGCATCGGCGACGGCGTGTGCCTGTCCTTGTTCTGCCTGACGCCCGCCATGATGCCCCAAGCGGTAGAGAAGCCTCAGACCCCTCCTGTTCGCTGGAACCAGGCTCTACATCCAGCTGTAGGTCAGCATGCTCCTGCTCAGTCCAGGAGTGCTGACTCCTCTTTGAGCCCTTTCCTTTAGACTTCATTTTTATATCACCCACACGACCGTGCAGGCCCTGAGGGAAAAGATATACAACTCTGTGATCAACTCTGTCTGAGTGAGAGAAAATCTGCTATTTAGCTTTGTAAATGTGACATATGAACTCAGATTGACTTTAAAAGTGTGTGCATGCTTAGCATCAGGGAGATGTGGTGGTGATCTGGTCATGTGACTCCAGGGAGATGTCTGATGAATATTATATGTATATACATATGTATATACATATATTACATATGTATATACATATGTAAATATGTATATAATATTTACAATAAAAAATATATCCACTTAAAAATTTAATGTATTACAGGTGTTACATGATATTCACAACATTTTATAGAAGATCAATGAGGTATCAAATGTGTTGAGGACATTATACACTGTACACTGATGTAGAGAATCTGGAGTCATGATTGTGATGAGAAAAAAAAAACAGTTCTCTTCTCTGTGGTTAACTCTTGCGACATTTAACTTAAATGTATGACGGCCTATAAAGGAAAACACTTAATATGTTGGCTTTTTCATTTCTACCAAGTTTCCTGGTTACACAACCACCCGTACACTACACCACTCAAGTACTAAAGTGTACTTTTCTATATTTTATACCTTTTAAATACATAATGCAGCTGAACACATGAATATAAAGTTGATTGTATGGCAGCTTCCTCAGCATCTCTGGTCTGTGTGTAAGGTTTGCATGATCTCCCCATATTAGGTGAGGTTATCCGCTACTACTCTGGTTGAGTAAGTACATGTGTGCATGTGTGTATTACTGTACGGTGGGTTGCCAGTAGTTGGGGATCTCAACAACTCTACAACAACAACCACTGATTTTAAAGTCACAAATTACTGCGGACAAGGTAAGATCACTTAGTGATGTCGGCTTAAATAGATAGATAGATGGATGGATAAAAGGATGGATGGATGTGTATAACTGGACCTGACGTGTCCATGGGTAAAATACACAACAACAACAACAACAATAAAAATAATAATATAAAAGATGCACCAATGCACCAACGAGAAAAAGTGAAGCATGGTCAGTTTATCTCAGAAAGCAAAGTACTTCAGAGGCAGTTTGTTCTCAGGCTTTTACTGTTCTCCGGTAATGTTGACATTTCAAGGGAACTGCCTCCAAGTCATCTCGAGGTTTTTAGTTTTAGTTAAACCTGGACAGACTGCTTTAAATAACTCTTCAGGTTGATGATGGACAGAGCCATGAGAAGTTCACCTGCCTCAACAGACATAATGTGATATTATAAAGAAACTGGGAGTAGCTTAATCTCAAGCAGTTACACAAATATATATTCATGTATAAAGGTTGTTTCTTAACACTAACCTTACATTTTGAAGAAGACAGGCGTCATATAGTCTCTTCCTGGCTTTATAAATAAGCTTTTTTGTTTGTTTGGTTAAATAATATAACTTAAAAAAAGGGGGGAAAGTGATGTCTTACCGTGAAACTGCTGCAAAACTCCCTGACAGCCAAAGACACGCACTTAATGAAGAGCCCTCACTCATAAGTGAGGACTCTCATTTAAGTGTTTTTCCCCCTCAAACTCCACAGACACACACACAGCGCCAGTTTATCCTAAAGCTACGAAGTGATAACGGTCATACGCGCGCGTGCGGCTACCTGTTTCTGCTTTATGTCCACGTAGCACTGCTTCCACCAATCAGAGGTGAGATCCGCGGAACCGTCTAAAACCGCACACAGTCGAGCTAAGTAGTGTGATAAAGCACTACTCGACCACAGGTTATTACACTTATCATAGCACACACTTTTGAGTACGAGGTGGGGGGGTGTTTAGGAAGTGTCCCGGAGTTGCCTGGAGCGCGCGGGTACGCGCGCGTTATGTGTCGAGAGCGCGCTAGGAAACGGTTATAAATTTGAATGTTTTGGGATATTTGGCAAATTAAGAAATAAACTGTGTGTGTGTGTGTGTGTGTGTGAGAGAGAGAGAGAGAGAGAGAGAGAGAAAACTGTAAGCTATAACATCTATTACATATATAATATAATAATAACAACATATAATAAATATAACATGGTTTATAAACCATCTTCCTTTTTGTTTGTACAGCTCATGCCATGGTGGCTGCCTTAAGCAAACTCACTCTAACAGCACTACTACAGTTATCTCCTGTACAACACTACCCTTAACTTTGAGACAGCTTTATCGAGTTTGCCCAGTTCCAGAGTATACATGTCACTTAGGGTTTTTATTTTTTTTAATTATTATTATTTAGTTATTATTATTATTATTTTTTATATTCACATGGAGGCTTATTCCTTTAAAAAGTACACACAGTTAGCTTTGTAAAACCTGAAAAACTAGAAGTATGGGAACCACCCTGTTAATACACTTTAACTGCTAATCAAACATTAAATGAATCAAACACAGACAAGTTATCATTAAAGTAAAGTTTGAAGCCTATGCAATATAAAGTACATACACAGAAAAAGATCTAGATCTTTCTAAACTCTGACATTGTTTTGCAATACAAAAAAATGCTTATCATCCTAAATGTTTCACACATATCGTAATAGGAACTATAAATTGTAACTTCTTTTTTTTTCTTTTTCTTTTTTCATATTATAGAGGTCCTAATTGTAATAAATTGTAAAATAAGGTGTACCAAAGGGACCATTTCAAGGATTTTTCTGGGTAAACGTGTAGTGCACACCTGCAGAGCTCTCAGGGTCTATCAGTCCAATTCCCCTGCCCTCCCTCATACACACACACACACAAAAAGATGTCCTTGGTGTGCAGAGTTTGAACATTGAAACTGGTGCCAAGGCTTCCTGGGCTTAGCCTGCTCTTTTTAATCTAGCCTGGTCTGAGTGCTGAGACTATGGAAACATGTCTTATGCAAGTACACGGTTTATTCATAGTGGCACTGGTACTGATACAGTGCTCTGGCAACAGGTCAAGAGTAGGAGATTCATCAGAAACTAATGCATTCAGTAACCATAGACGTGCGCGTGTAGATAAACGCAAATCTTCCCCAAGCCTCTTCTGTCCGTTACTTAAGGCCAAGAATTTACATAATCGCATTTTCAGTAGCGCTGAAGTGTGTGAATACAAAAGAGTTTCTGGTTTACATGCTCTGTTTGCCGAAGTCTCAAGTACCCCTCATGGTATCTGGCAAACAAGTTACTCATTGGCAAATCTTCATCTGTTGCTTTCCAGTGTCTGTGGCATTAAAGTAAACTATGTGTAAAATAAAATAAAAACTATTTCTGTCTTAAGAATGGAGTTAAAACAGTCATTTTAGCATTTAACAGTTTAGATGTCTCCGTCAGGTGCAAGAGCACACAGCTGGCTGGCTTCAAGGGCAAGTCTAAAAATAGCTAACCAAATACTGGTCCTTCCTACAAGTGTGCCTTACACCTGTACATTTCACTTAAGAAAGTATAGGCAAGCATATAAAAATTTATGGAAAATTCACTGGCTGTTCAAAATAACATTTTAAGCATGTTAACATTCTTTACTATTAAAACTAAAAATAATACAAGAACTAGTGATTGACAGTGTATAGATGGGGGGCAACAATAAATTGCACATAGTCAATCCCTTGCATCTGCTGTAGTATTATGGCCACAGATGATAACAGATGCTCCATGGGCCACCCATTGATGTCATACTGCCTCTGACATCATTAGGCCTCTTCTGCTCTGAGTGGACAAGAGATCAGCCAGGAACCAAGGCATTAAAGTCTGCCTCATGCACCGTCATAAAAGGTGGATGAGGCAGATAAGTCACTTTTTCCATGAGCCAGAAGCTACCCAATGAGAGGAACATAATAATGGCCTGTTATGTCAGCAGGCCTTAGCTGGATGACCATGAAATGCATCAACTGAAATCATTAAAGCATCTGTCTTTCTCTGTCCATTTTTCCCTTGAACACAAATGCATTGTCCACTTACCACACACTTACTTAAAATATTCAGAAGCCCGGTGGCTATGTGCTGTAAATAATTATCTTAAGCTTTATACCACAGAGTATACCCTGTGCACATCCTGTGGTTAAGTGGGTCCCTGAAGAAAAGTCTACATAAAGGCACTAAATTATTGCACAATGAGTATAGATATAATACTGTATAAAATACACAGTAAAAGAAATATACTCAGTACATAGATATAACTGATCAGAATGGGTGAATTATTATTATTTTTTTTAGAACTTTAGCCCTCATGTTAAAGTCCAACTGTACTCTTAATGCAAAAATTTTATTGGAAGATGATGTCTCAAAATGCCTTTAAAAAAGTCCTCTAAAGACAAACACATAGTGTTACTTTTAGGTAATTGGTTGATATATGATTAAGCACATTATTTCATTTCTTAATGATTATCGTACCAAACAGGTTCAAGTGGAATGACAGAGCAGCATACAGGTATGTGGTTAGTCGATAACAGCACTGGGACATTTACCTATACTGGTATGTATCACTCCAAGTCACAAGTGTTCTAACAATTGTTAATTATACAAACTGTCTGTTACCAGCATGAGTAAAAGTATGTACAGGTACTCCACAATTCTGAGGAGAGACCAATTGCCTCAAAACTCACATTCAAAACCAGTCATGGAAGCACTTTCAGCAGGAAAATAGCATTATGTCATCTTAAACAGCAATTAATGTGATGTGTGGGATATGTGATGTCCTCATTAGCACATAAAATTTGTCATATAATAACATTAGTCGATTGACTTTTTTCTATAGGTCCTAACACTGATTTAGCCTGTCTTGCGCTCAGCAGTGGCTTACCAAAGAATGTAACTAAGTGAAAAACAGCAAAGCAGTTCCAATACGATGTAACAAATAGCAATCAGTGACCAGTGACCTTCTGAGCGATTGCATTGTCAATCCTCTTCTGGTCAACGCTATTTCCATTAAGCACCAAGGACCAAATTAAGTAACTATCAACAGCCGGGAAAGTACAAAATTAGCCAGTAAGCGTTTTTTTTTTTCCTGTATGGAAGAACACTCATCCTGTCACAGAGAATCTATGATTTTCTCCTCCTCTCTCAGAGCAGATCTTGAATAAATATTGGTACCAAGCATCAGCAACTACGCAAAAGGAAACATTTTCCCCTGTCATGGTCACTAGGCAACCCTGAAATGGGTGACTCAGACAGCATACAGAACAATGAGTCAGTTG
This sequence comes from Clarias platycephalus, assembly GCA_030068275.1. Classification (NCBI taxonomy): domain Eukaryota; kingdom Metazoa; phylum Chordata; class Actinopteri; order Siluriformes; family Clariidae; genus Clarias; species Clarias platycephalus. Next base: position 10,062,374 of record JAQQZT010000006.1, on the reverse strand, counting down.
GTGCTGTGACAAAGTCAGAGAAGCAATACATACAAAAACACAAATGGACACATGCCTAAAAAACTCTGGCCAGAGTAGAGTAGTGTACTAAAGTATTAAGATTTTATAATGCCAGTTCACAATTGTCTTGTCAGATACACACACACACACATTATCATTATCATCATCATCATCATCATCATCTGTTTGTGAGGAGAGAGGGTTTTATTCCCCTTTTTTTTTCCTTTGGGGGGGGATTGGGTGCAGTCAGACCTAATCTCCTGTGCTTCTATCCTGTGGATTAGCATCTCTTTGCCTAGCAGGTGTCTTTAGCTTCCTCCTCACTCCCCACGCCCAAAAACACACATACACAAAAACACAAACACACACAATGAAGGTGTAAGGAGTGACCTCTCTTAACTCTCAACTGTCTCAACAGTTAACAAACAAATAAACCTCCAGCTAAATAGAATAATCATAAATGAACTAACTTTGTTGGAAAAGCTGCGGCGATCAGCCAAAAAAAAAAAAAGTCTACCACGAGATCCTTAATAGACTGGTAATGAATTTTGCCTAAACTTTCCAGAATAACCAGAAAAGTTACTTTAGGAATTTTACAGTTTACATGAGTGCTACTAATTTTTAATATCTGTACTCGCACTTATTTTTAATTGCTATTTACATTATTTAGACCTTTAAAATATTGATTTATATAAAGTTTTTACAATTTCCCTTTGGGATTAATAAAGTACTCTATCTATCTATCTATCTATCTATCTATCTATCTATCTATCTATCT
>JAQQZT010000006.1:10038034-10059624 GCA_030068275.1 Clarias platycephalus | reverse complement strand
ATATAAGTACTAAGAGTTTTGAAAATGTACCAATTGCTTGTGAAAACTGCGCCAAACCAATAAAAAAAAAAACTGTAGTACAGGCAGATAGGAACTGGAAGTGAGGAACTTGTTTCTATTCAGTGCAGACTGTCTTTGTATGGTCGACAAAAAAAAAAACGCTCTGATTTATGTGTCTTGGGCTCTATGCAGAAAGCCCATTAGCACCAAGTTGCAATAGCTGTTTTGAAACTCCTCTAGCAACAAAATCACTGATGCTGGAGTTTTCCATGTCACACACACATCAGCACCAGGATATTGTTCCCAGTGGACCTTACATGTCAGCTCACACACAACCAATAAACAGACAAACCATGCTCATACATGTTTACAGATATACAGTAAAAAAAAAAATTAAAAAAAAGAGAGAGAGAGAGAGAGAGAGAGATGCATATGGTATCTCATTTAGTGACATGATGAGAAGGAAAAGGGGGCTCGTGTTTCTTCGCAGTTGAGTTTTGATGGTTCGCTCCTGTCTGGTTTCACAGAGGACCCCGGATGAAGATGAGTGGACAGACATCCAACACTTTTTCCACTTGACTTGGCAGGATGGCATATACTGTAGAGTGGGCAAAAACAGTTGTGCAAATTATCCTTAAATGGAAGAGAGAGAGAGAGAGAGGGATAGAGGGAGAGAGAGATGAAATGAATGAAGAGGGAAAAAAACTGCCCTGACAACTGATACCTATTTCATGATTACTCCATAATTGTGATCTACATATTGCCTGACAATGATAGACTATATGCTTAAAAATATATGAACATAATATAAATCATTATAACAAATCACTTACCATCTTTAGTAATATTAGTCTAATAGTGTAGTTGTAAATTATCCACACTTTGACAATCTCTGTGAAGTTAAAGATGTTGCCTTATTGTTGGAAGTATTCTCTGTTACTCTTTAATTCATAATTTAATTACATTTAATAAGTGTATCACCAAATCTAGCTCCTCACTTGTGACCTTTTAAAACATCTGATAATATGCAGACCTCATGGACTATTGATGTACAGTATGTGTATAAACTACTGTTCTTGCGGGGCACAGTTTGAAGACACGCAGGAATTCAAACTCATCTTTTAATTTAGGTTTAGTGGGTGTGTTTGGGTGAATTACCAAACCACTAGCCGGTCTTGAATAACCTGGCCGTAAAGATTAGAATGCATCCCAATAAAACCCAAATACACACATCCACACCCACCGACTGACAGACACTTATATTAGACTCTCCATTTCTCACTACCCTCACAAGGCTCTTTATCCAGAGCCAAATCTTTAATGTGACGATACAGATACAGACAGTACTGCCTTCTCCACTAACCTACACATGCTATTTTCTCTATCATAACCTCTCCAATTACACCACTCTCATGGTTTGGTTTCACATGTCACAAATGGCCATCATGTGCAATATCATTCCTATTCTTTAATTGAAACTCATCAATATTAGACAGCAAACACAACATACTATAAACAAGTGCACCAGTCCCAGAACGATTTGCTAAATAAGTGACACCTGATCATGTACAGTTGTCATGGGCAAATAAGACTGAAAACAAAGTTACACTACCGCCAAAATGAAACAAAACAAAAAAGATCACTATTTTAATTATGTCCCAGTTGCTGTCACCACCAGTTGAGCATATGGACAAAATATGCTCACAAAAAAGTAGACAGGAACCTTGATATATCTTTTTACACAAGAAGAGCAGAATCATCATATCCCCCCAACAGTTGACACCAAACAATCCATGAGAGCTGTGTAATTGGATGCTATTGGGCTTACTCTGAGCATGCAAAATAGAGCCAGTGGTGCTGAGTGCCGTGTACCACTACCTCAGCTCTGCTCATCTGTGCCCCACTGCATTCTGAATAAGGGACAAGAACGAGATATCCCCCCTCAACCACTGACACCTTTTTTGGAAACGCCAAGAGGGTGCCCTATACTTCAGAGCTGTATAGTCAGTGAGAAGTGCAAGTATATCCCACATCAACTACACACTGAATACTCACACTGTAATAATCAATTCCAACGTTTATTCTATATTCTATTCTAAGTCATTAAAATTAATGAAATGTAAAAATAAATAAATACTAATAATAAATTCAAGAGTGCCAAAAGAGAGTCTGAGCTTGCAGAGAGCATCAAACATGAACTGTTTATGCACTTTTGATGTTCAGTCTAAAGCCACCCAGGCTTAGGACTCAGAAATGAGATCAGGCTGAGTTGGCACAGACTCTGCCAATGAACGTCTGAGGAGTCTAAATAAGGGGTTGACTGTCCTCTGAGAACGAATCCAAGCGAGGCTCCTTCCACTCTATACGTTTCTGCTTTTCCTGGTACTATGGCTCACATGGCTGAGCACTCACCCTGATAGAGCTGGAATGTAAACTTGAATCAATAATTTCAATTCAATTAAATATAAAAAGCATGATTCAGTCATAGGGAGGATGTAAATGACAAAAACACATTTGAAATTTTTCATTACAATTTTACACTACAAAAAAAATGCGTTTATCATGTTAGTAAAACGTTCAACCAGCAACCATGTGATTATAAATAACACGCTTGCATTACCTCAGGAGCATTATATTGAATGAGTTCTAATCCACACTGGAATTATCCTAACAGGGGGAAAAAGAAAGAGACAAACATAATACTGTAACACTGGTTTAAAAGACTTGAGAGTCTATTTCTGATAGGGTAGTCTAGGAGTCAGTTTACAGGGAACACAGAGAACAGAGACACAAGCAGGGTAAACATCAAGGGGAAGTGTGCCAGTCAAAATATTGTAATGCAATGTCATGCAGTGCCAGATTTTGAGAACACAAACTGTTTATATTATAACATAAGGATACACATTTTAGATAATATTTAATATTTAATATATAACCAGAAAGTACAGTAGTGGACACATAACCTTTGTAGGTGATTTTTGAACATCACATTGCAGAAGGTGTGCTGTGGTGTCTGGCATCAAGACGTTAGCATGATGTCCTGTAAGTTGTGAGCTAGGGCATCCATGGATATTTTTCTTGCCTACAGCATTTCAATTTCAAGAACAATTAATTAATTTATTATTTATACTACTTATCTTGTACAGGGTCGCAGGGTCCTGGATCCTATCCCAGCAGACTTTTGGCACAAGGCAGGCTACACCCTGGACAGGATGCCATTCCATCGCAGGGCACACAGACACACATGCGTATACACACACACACACACACACACACTACGGGCAATTTGGGAACAGATGAGGAAATCAACTAAGCGCAGGGAAAACATGCAAACTCAAAAGACCGGAGCCGGGAATCGAACCTTCTATATACGAGGCTACAGTGCTAAGCACTACTCCACCATGCCACCAAGAACTATTGTGCACCTACTAATATGAACCAACGCTTAACATGCACCACTGTAAAAAGATCATGAGATTGATCATTTGTGTCAATCTTTATCTATATCTATATCTGTAACTATATCTAAAAGCACTTAATAGTAGATGTGTGGTTGCTTCTGTAGTATTTACAGTACAGAAGGCTCCTTTCAGTTTTATGTAATACAGTAAGTAAAAAAAAAAAGCTATCTGTGCTGAATGAAGGAACTGTAATTTTTTAAAGATATGATATTGCTTTCCAATCATTTTTAGCGCAAACATTTTGTGAAATATTTCATATTTAACGCAACTGCGAATCAGAATAACTGGAGGTGTAAAGGACTGTCAGTAATGGCCAGCACACCACTTGCCCTCTTCTCTGTGACCCCCTGGGAACTGGACAGCTGTGAGGAATTACATGTGTTTCCTTTTCTCTACTGTGTTTACAGACAGGATGAGTTAACATGGTCATTAAAAAGACTAGACAAGCCTGGCAGACATCTCACTCACATGGGCAGAGACAGAGCCAACAAAGAACTCTTTCACCTTTAGATCCCCATTTTCCTTTCACCACCCCAGACAACCAGCAATTTTCATCTATGATAAATGAGATGACAAATGTTAATAAGCTGAAATGTAAAAATGAGGTTTGATAGTCAAGCAGGAAGGATCAAGTGTTAAAGATCAAATCTGTCCAGGACATGTCGTAAGCCCAAAGACTGGCCAGTGCCTGCTCAGGGAAACCCCAACTGGCACACTAGGTAGCCTACTCCAGTTGCACACTCTATATTTCAATCCAAAACACACTGAGACAGGCAGGTGAACTACTGGTGACTTTGTCTACATATTTGTTAGTTTCACGTGCTAGACAAGATATTGTAGTATTTATTTTTGTATGACTGAATTAAAATTAAGGAAGGATTTCAACACCAAAATGGGGTATTAGTCAAACCCTCAAGTATTGTACACCCAGATATATTACTATATAGAATTAAAAACTGTTAGACTGCCAAACCAGGTGTTAAAGAATCAATGGTTGCCATCTTTTTATTGTCTTATTTGAGGTGCAGGATTGTGGACGCCTTGTCCACTTCGTCTATGTCCATTCCCTAAAGAAGAATGGTCTTCCCAAACTGCTTCATATTTGTAGATGATTTCATTTTTACAATTGAAATTAAAATGCTATAAAATCAGTGCTGCTCTTCCTTCACATTTTTGATACATCTTTAGAATTTTTTTAATACCATGTTTCTCTAATGCCTTGCACACTTAGATCTATTTTAGATGCCAACGTGGAGGAGGAAAGACAGGAAATTGCCCCCCGTGCTGGCATCTCTATTTTCTGCCTGTGTAAAAGTGCCAGAAGACTTGTTGCCGAGGTAGAGGATACCTGATCCACGAGCTGAGGTTGACCATCTCTGGCAAACCATGTGCGGGAGAGTGAGAGTGACTGCAAGATATTACACAACAGCGTCAGCCCTGTCTGAGTCCATCACATGTGTAACTGCACTGCTCTGGCCGCGTGCCACTGCTAAATGTCTGTGTAGACCATGTTAAAGCCTCAGACATGCTGATAGAATGATCAGCAGTGTCTTTGTGTACTGCTCCCAGGCATCTGCTTTCAGACACATAGGTAAAGTTAGAGCAGAGGGGGAATGCATATGGGCTTAAAGAAATTGTTTATTTCGCCTCGATGTCAATACAACAGAAAAGAAAGATAAAATGATTTAAAATATGATAAGCAATTTTATGCATACATTCAGATTTACATTCAGTGATATCAAGGATCTGTACTCACAAATGCACGAGAATGTGTGCACACCCAGTGTTGAATGATGGACGTCAGAATTGAGGACCTGATCTTGCCTAAAGCCAGAAGTCTTGCTGGCACGATTCCAACACAGTAGGTTAGCTGGAAATAGCCAGAGCTGTAATTGAACCCGGGAGAGCATGAACTACAGTCTCAGACCATGGTGATAATGAAGAACCTTTGCTAATAGGTGGATCTTTATCAAGTTTTTTTTTTACTTTTTACGTTTTTTTTTAAATAGCACAAAATAGATACCACAGGACTGCTTTGGCCAAATTGCATGATGACATTGTTATTAAAGCATCAAGGGCAAGCAAAGCTTCTTCACAAATGGTAAATGGTGTCGATCCATCAAGACAAGTGGTTTGATTACACAGAATACTCCAGGGACATCATGGACATGTGTGGGAATTAGTAGATACCTTCATTTAAATATAGCACTCACATATCAGTGCATCAATCATTATTTCACCACTTGCATCTTTTTTATATTATTAAAGCTTCTAGGGAAATTTTATGTGATAGATAGATAGATAGATAGATAGATAGATAGATAGATAGATAGATAGATAGATAGATAGATAGATAGATAGATTGTTATTGTTATTTACAAAAGATAATACCAAAGTTAATCATTTTGATAAGGCAAATACAAATTAATTTTTTCATCTAAAGCACAGGCATATTGACCATGCACTCATCACAGAGGTACAGTACACACTATTACAAAGTTAACATCTTAACCAATATATAAATAAGACAATGAGTTTAATCACAGGCATTCGTATGTGAATGAGAACATACATGCACATAAAGCGCTATACAAATAAATTGAATTGAAAGCAACATAAAAATAAGAGAGAAAAAAAATCAGAAATCATACAGTAGGTCAAGAAGTACCCATACCTTAACATGGAGCGATATCAGATCCACTAACATTAATAAATCTTATCTGCAAATGGTCATTTTGGCAGATTTTTTTATCCACTGAAAGAGAAACTATATACAGTAACAGACCATTCAAGACCAAAAAATAAGTGTACTCCAGTTTGGCTGTAGTTAAAGCTCTAAAGCTCACACCATTTATTGGCAGATAAGACCCCTACAGTAATCAATTGGAATTGTAAGACTCTCTATTTACTTACCATAAGGCACATTCATGCTGAATAAGTCCAGAGTATACACATGGAGGCAGCTAAATCTGATGATCAAAAACCTACCTGTGTGTAAAAGCTTTAAAATGGAGAACAAAAGATGCAGAACTAAGTGTGTAAGACGAAATATGGTGGACTCCAGCCCCCACCAATCCCTGTCACACAGGAAACCTGGCCTTCCTGCAAACAAGAGAATGTGTATGGAGAGAAGCAAGGCCACAGGGGCAGGTAGCAGGCCGGGAGGATGTTTTTGTCATTGCTGGCTGGCAGCACACATCAGCATGCAAGGGTCCATCCTGAGGAAAAGAGCCTGTGAAGGAAATACGTCATAGCAGAACACAGGAGAAGCCCCTCAACCTGGTGCTCATGCAAAAGTACACGCACACCCACACTACATACACACAAACAGATTGTAGGGGTCCAAACACACAAACATTGGGAATCCAAAAAAAACTGTCTCTAAGCTTGACTTCAGACTTCAAGGTTTAGAGGAGAATACTGGAGACATAAAATGGTAAATGATGAAGATACACGGAAGATGATTTGATTAAATATTAAACCTCCTCTAATCAGGAATTTACATGCTTTTTACATCCAGATTTGTAAAAGAAATGCATCTTCCTTCCTGTACCTCCATGTGTAAATAACAGGATGTTTATGAAAGTGTTCAGCTTTAAACGAATGAACCACAAACATGCAAGATCTATGTCCGGAAGCATACAGATATAAAACTTACAGATACACGGTATTCTGCTGAAACAAATATAGTCTACATTTAACAAACTTACCAACAGATTAGTATCTGCCACTTACGGACCACAAGATAAAGTGAGTTTGTAGAGTGAGTTTAATACTGTACAAGACAGTACAGTAGCGCATAGCTGGTAACACTGGTACGTATTGACATTTACAGTAATCAGTTACATGAATCTGTGTATTTACTTTACTTTACTGTGTATTTACTTTAGATCATTTTAATATGATATGTTAAGTCGGTAAAGATGACTTAGGACATACCCAATTCTGGGGTGTCATAATGGTTAGCACTGTGACTTTGCACCTTCAGGTTTCAAGGTTCAAGTCCCACCTTGGGTTCGTGTGTATGGAGTATGCATGTTCTCACCAAGCTTCGTGGATTTCCTCCGAATAGCAGGCTTATTCTAACAGTCCAAAGACATCTGTCTCCAAATTGCCCATAGTGTGTGTTTGTGTGCGTGTGGCGGTGTGTGAGTGTGGCATGTCCTGTGATGGACTGGCGCTCTATCCAGGGTGTACCCTGCCTGGTGCCCTCAGTTGGCTGGGATAGGCTCCAGGCCTTCTGAAAATTTTTAATGAATTTACAATAAGATAATGTTATGTTCTACAATTATTTGTAATCAAAGTAATATTGGCTCCTAAAATTAGTACCACATCATGAATAGTATATATACCATAGACAGAACATAGATATTTGCCTGCGCCATTATTTCTATATGCTATCATTGCACTGAAAGCGTTAATAGTCTGGAATCTAAATTAAGTTGTTTTAGTCTCGAAACATGAGGACGAGATAGGCATCAAATAGATGAAAATTCTTTTAATTATGAATGAGATTCACTGTAAATTTAGTGAATTAATTAAAAAAACTTAAAAATTTCTGTGGTAAATGAAACAATTTATAACTGATTTATCTGAAAAAGCCTGATACTGATGTGACAAAAGCAGAACATAGAATACCACATAAAATATAAATACTTACCATGACCATGGAGGGATAGATACATGATTCAAATAGCTGTTACATGTTACCAAACAATACAGTAGTGGAGTTGTGAAACTAGATTTTATTTATTTTGATCAATTTGAGCTTTCACCATATTGACCATGGTGCCAGTTTTCATAATTAAAAGCACAACATGAACAAACTATGAACTGATTTTAAGTGCAAACTTAGATTTTTATTTTTATAATTTAAAGTTTCATGAAGAAAAGTTATCCTATCCCAAGTAATAATGAAACTATGTACAAAAAGGTGGGTGATTTCTATGAAATTCCTTTTTCTAAATGCCCAGTTGAAATAATATGTTATCTACAGTAAATACTCTCAGATTAATGCTGAATACAGAGCCATTTTTATTGCTGTGTTACTGTATTTTAAAGTCGACTGTGAAGGTTCACTTTTAATTTGTGCACTCAAAGCTAAATTACACATTAAACTTATGGAATTTTATATTGACCTAATGTAATATAAATATGAGCCCATGTGAACTGTAGGCTCCGTTTCCTGTTCTTAGCTGAGGAGTGGCACCAGGTGTGGTCTTCTACTGCTGTAGCCCATCTGCTTCAAAGTTCAACATGTTGTGTGTTTATCGATGCTCTTCAGCATGTTATTTGAGTTACTTTTGCTTTTCTATCAGTTCAAATCAGTCAGGCCTCTGACCTCGGGCCTCAACAAGTCATGACCATGTCTACAAGCCTGAATGCAATGAGTTGCTGCCATGTGATTGGCTGATTAGATATTTGTGATATCAAGCAGTAGAAGTTGCACCTAATAAATATTAAAATTAAAACTAATTGATTGAGACAACAGTTGCATGTATTTGTGGATTCCGTTAAGTGCAATTTAGTCTTGTATGACGTTAAGTCCTGTTGTAAGTGGTGTAAAGGGTTCAGGTGCAGGTGACACAGAGGCACTGTTGGTTTGTGACATGTACTAACAAGCACAATCCATGCTCTTGCCATATAACAGATAGACAGAGCTTCAGAAATTCCCCTTGCTTTCCTGAAGATGGTATTTACAGACTTCCTTGCTGCGTCTGACATTTCGTCTGCCCTCAATGCTTGAAAAGGTAAAGACAACATATTGATGCAATTTATTTCTAATAGGTTTAGAAAAAAGTTTTCTTATGACTAATGTTCTAATTGTAAGACTTGTAAGATCTGTGAAAAACACAAATAACGTTATTATTTTTTTGTGAAAAGTGAAAAGAAAAAAGTGAAAAGTTTTGTTCTTGGTTTTTTCCCATTTTTATCATTTCCACATTTCAACAAAAGATTCCTTTACTGTAGCTCAGGGACATTTTTTGCAAGCTAGGGTCTGTCCAAAACGTCCCCATCTGAGACAGAGAAGATTTTTTAAATACTTGACTGAGACAAGAGAGGATTTATTGAGCAGGATGAGTTACAGTTGAGTATATACAGTATAAATTATCATCATTCAGTGTCATTGAACCCAACATACTGTATTGTGTTCCTAATAATGTTTCTTATTCTCACATTACAGTACAGTCTGGTTTTTTTGTTTTTTTTTTGCTTTTAGCTTATTTCTGCAGAATTTATTTTAAAGGGGATGAGGACTTTCACCACATCTAAGATGAAGGCCTTCTTTGTAGCTGGAGATATGAATGGAGATGGAAAGATTGGTTGGGAAGGTAGTTTCAAAGAACTGTTATATTTTACTCCACTTAATTTATGGGTTTACTGTATATTAAGTGATAACTAATCAATTGTTTTCTTTCAAATTCTCATCTCTCCTGAATGATTTTTGAGTCCAACACTGGATAAAGAAACATTGTAGAATGTTTACATTGAGATGTTAAATTAAAATGTAAAATTATAATAGCAATCAACTTTCAATAATGATGCAGCATGACCCAGAAGTTTGAATAGGCAAAAAGAAATTACAAAAAGTGATAAATCATGGCATCTTATGACTTCATGGATCTTGTATATACATTGAATACAAGAAAGTGTAAAATTTCTTAATGTGTATGACAACTGATGTGGTATGCAGAGATTTCCTCTTTAGGGTACCTATTGTTTTGGGCTGATCCTGACTAGTGAGACTACTGACTGGTGATGCCCCAAGAAAAAGAAGGGGGAAAAGGCAAATAGTGTTACATATAGTTCTAATAAATCGTCTTTTGTTAGTTTTAAAGCCATATTGAGTCTGAAATGAAGAGAAAATGATCAAATTGCCTATATGGAAAGAAATGCCTGTGGATGCAGATTTTCAGGCCTTTCTGTCCGTAGTACGAAGTGATCGGGTACTTCGCTGCATATTGTACAATTCACAGTTGTGCATGGTTTGGAAAATCTATAAGATAATATAATAAAATAAACTCATTTACTTAAAGTGTGTTTTAGTCATTGGGATTTCAGTTTGTTTTCAGTCACACTTTAAAAAAAAAAAAATCCCTAAAGGGAGACTTTTTCTTATATTTTCCCTGACCTTGGAATAGCGACTTTGAGAAATGACCTTGAGACACACACACACACACACACAAACACACACACACACACATATAGACACACTACTGGCAAAAGTGATTACGCAGCAATAATGAATTTCTCTCCTATCTCTTGGCTGTTCTGGAGACAGATCCATTTCAGTCCTTGAACTGCCACCTGACACAGAAGTTAGAAAGAGATAATGTCTGTAATATGAAACATATAGAAGCTCAGTATCAGGCAAAAACACTCAAGCCTATTTAGGAGTTATTTGCAAAGGCTTGTTAATCATATAATTACTACATGTATCAGGAATGTGACATTTATATTTACAGCCGTTAGTACACAGGAAACAATGACATAATAAAAATTAATAATTAGGTTAAACATTGTGTAATATTTCACTGAACCAACAAACAAAACATTATGTTGTTTTAGGCAAATTAATGTAAATACGTTATTATTTATATTCTTCTTCTAAGTTGGTTGTGTTGAGTTGAGTTAAAAAAAAAATTTTCTTTAAGTTTAAAGATTTCCTCTACGTTAAATTTTTTTTATTTCTTCTTATTATTTTGATTATTATTCTTTCAGACATGCCTTACTTGTGTTAAGACTTAATTTATCTACTTGTACGAGCTTTTCTTACCGCTAAGCATTTTGCTCTTGGCCATATTTAATTGTAACTGTTAAATGTAATTAAATCTTTAAACAATATGAACAAATCAAAGAAAGATTGAAAAATCAATGAATGAAAAGGATAATGTTATAATACATATTAATGCCTCTTTAACAAACTCATTACACCTAAACTGGTCTTCATGCTTTTGCTAAATTCCAGGACCTCATGGTAAAATATTGTGTTTCGCAAGAGGGCTTAGCACATTACCCATTTTAAAAACCTATAAATAGTTCCTTATGACTACTGGACACATTTTTTTCTAAACTATTGCCAACCTAAGCATATGGTGTCTGTTACAGTGCTGGAGACAAGGGTATAAATGCGGGAGAAGGCACACTTGGCCAAAGCTATCTGCCACATCTGTTGTAGAACGCAGCAACACAAGGTGAGACCCATCACTGCACACTCATCTTTCCATCCTTCACCACCATGGACTACACATAAGGAAAAGAGGAGCAAGAACTTGCTGCTGGATGCAAACGGATCTACTTTTGCGGGATACGACTGTCTTTTTTATTCTAAGCTATTATCTCATAATATCTTTGAGATAAGTTTTGATCTTAAGGATTTTTATTTGCCTGAGGATGAGCTTGCTAGTCCAAACTGTGATAGGAAATGTTTTGTGACGGGTTTAAGAATCACGTCTGTAGAGCTAAATTAAAAAGCAGATCTGTTTTAAAATGTAACAATGTTTATAAGGTTATAAAGTTTATAAACATTGTATGTGAGGGTTATGCTGTGCCCAGTGATGGTGATAATTACAGTATGTTTCACTGTTATACACATTGATGTGTTAATTTACCATTGTGGACTTTACTATGTAGATTTGTATTTGCTACACTGTTATCATTAATATGTTATTCTAATATTGTACACTGGGGGAAAATAAATAATAATAAAAATAAATAAATATATATATATGACGTTAAAATTGACATCCCTGACTTCACTTGTTTCACAGATATCTAAAAATGGCCTTCGCTGGAATTCTTAAGGACGAGGATGTGGCTGCAGCCATCAAGGCGTGCTCTGGTAAGAGAAAAAAAAAAAACCTTAAGCATTCAGTGGTAGCTTTCCATTTGGGATCTGACTGGAGTTTTCTCTAAAAGAAAACCCTCTGCTTTATACTACCTTTAAAGTAGTATGAACCCTTCACACTTCTAGACTTTTAACAAGGACATTATTGCCTTTGAAATATCCAAGAAATAAAGCAGAGCTCATTCAAGTTAGATGCCTTTTGATAAAAATAGATGTAAAAGTCCACAAAAAAAAGTTTACAAGCTGTTAGTGGCAAAAAAGAGAAAGAAAAATACTAAGAAGTGGGATTTCTTGCTTTTCTAGCTCCCGATAGCTTCAACTACAAGAGCTTCTTTGCCACAGTTGGACTGTCAGCAAAATCTGCTGATGATGTTAAGAAGGCCTTCTTCGTAATTGACCAGGACAAGAGTGGCTTTATTGAGGAGGACGAGCTGAAGTAAGAATGAAACATTTGTGTGATGTATAAATCAATGAATGCTTTTTTTCCTACTGCAAATCAATTAATTTTAATAATGTCTGTTCAACCCTGCTTGCTTTCCTTTAGACTGTTCCTGCAGAACTTCTCTGCTGGTGCCAGAGCTCTGACTGATGCTGAGACCAAGGTCTTCCTTGCAGCTGGTGACAGTGATGGTGATGGCAAAATTGGAGTTGACGGTAATGGATTGCATTTCAATCATATTAGAAGTGAAAGAAATCATGTTTCAATTATTTTGTTTTAAAATAAAAAATGCCATATAAAATAGATAATATTCTATGACAGTGGAAGATGTGTACTAGTATATTGGAGTAGAAAAAGGCAGAGCAGTTTGTAAATTTGCCCTAAAAATTAACTATCACAGAGTTTAAACAAGCTTTCAGAATATCTCATCTTAAAATAAAGAATAAATAGAAGAGAAGGCTGCTACACCAGAGTCCTGCCAAGAATCAGCAGCTACTGATAAATCTTCCATTCCATTCCAGGGTACTGCCAAAGTTTGTGTATCTTAATGTGTATTTCAAAATGTTTCGAAATGTCTAGTGTATTTATTAAAATAATTTGTTCTTGCACAATAATCTAAAATGTAAGTAAAATATACTGTAGTTTACTCATTGCATTATTGGTGCATTATATATTACTGACAAACAGAGCAAAACTAAACTTAAATGTGTTTTTTGCAAATGCACCTTTTATACAGTATAGATTTTGGATTGGGTTCTTAATAAAGCACAAGACGATCTTTCTGGGACAACAGACATAAAACATATCATGTTGATTAATGTTTATGTTTGATTAATTGTTTGTTTCTGTTGGTTTTTATTCAACAGAGTTTGCTGTCCTTGTGAAGGCTTAAGCGCTCATGGACTCCATTTCTTGTTTTCTTTTTTGGAAATAGGTCTCTATACTTTTGTAGTGCTCCTGGCTCCAATTTTTTTATACATGTATTTATTTTTGACAACTGTAGCCTCCTCACTGCAAGAAAAAAATGTCTTAAAACCAAAATGTCTTAAAACCATGTTGCTTATTTATTGCTTGTTAGGTATGTATTTATGCAAAGAGCCTAACCTGTGCAAATATAAAATGCATTTTGCACTTTTGACAATGAAATAAATTTGCATTTGGTGTACAATTTTCATCTGTTTATTATCTTGCATGAACCAGTTTGAAGTAGAATAATTATTAAGTTCTTCTTACAAATTATTTTAAGTTAAAGAATTTAGTACTTTATCCCATTCCATGTAAATAATGCATTCTTTAGGGGGGATAACTGTATAGTTAAAAAGAAAAACCATTAACTGGTAACGCTAGAGATTTTCAGCTCTATCTCTGGCATGGAGGGTCTGAGCAGAAGGAATGTACAGACGTTTCTAAGCTGCGTTCCTCTATACACACTCGGCTTCATTACTGTACAGGCATCACTTACATGTGTCTATAATTATCCAAGACAGATCGGTATCATTGCATGTATGTAGAACATACATGAGAGTGGTGTTGCTATACTTGTTAGGTCTTACTGGGAATTGCTTTTACAATCTTTATTTCAGTCAGACTGCTCAATTTTCATTAGAACACATGAATATACAGTAAAATGTCCTTATTTTTAAAACTAAGCTAAATGTGCTGTATCTTGGACTTTTTTTTTTTTTTTTTTTACATTTTTAAAAGGGCTTGTTTAAGCTTCTCTCACACTACACATGTAAAACCTAACTTATTTTGAAATTTAATTTAAATTATTTATGTCGGGGACTACACTTCAAGAATTACAATTTTTGACTGGTTATCTTCCACCTTCCTAAATGTATGCTGTCAGGTTGCAGTTAGTGTTAGGTTTAATGTCTAAAATGGTCAGACACAAGTTCAGGGTGTCCAAAAAGTTGTTATACATAGAAGAACCTAATGTTTTTTTTAACATAATGCAACTTTTTTTTTTTTTTTTTAAATCCTTAACATTTTTGCCATTTCTTTGTAAGCACACACAGAGTTATCTCATATTAATACACACACACAGTTGCACTTTGAATTAGTTTCTTTAAACAATCTTTAGTACTGTATAATTACTATATAAGTACTGTTTAGTACAAAAGTACTAATTTTGTGGTATACATTGGCCTTGACATGCCTCCAGGTACAAATCAAGTGGGTTTAATATGGGCATCTAGGAGAGTCAGAGCGACCAATCCAAGAACCCAAAAATGTTGATCAAACCATTCCCAAGGTACAGTATAGGACTCTTTTGATACACGCTGTAAATTAATTTCTGATCTGAGAAGGATCTCGGGATGAAAACAGGCAGATTTTGAGTTTGTATAACTGGCAAAAAAAATCACATAGTGATGATACTGCCACCTGCAGCTGTCCCCGAAACCACTTGATTAGTCGGTTAATAAACAGATGAGTATAAATATACAGCCTGCTACAAATGTTTTTATTTTTGTTTATGAGAATGGAAAAAAATAATTATATAATAATTAAAAAATAATTATAAATTATGAATTTATTTTTGAGTTATATTCATAATTATATATTTGTTATTCTGTATACATGCACACATTGAGGAGGAGGTGGGGGTATTGTTTGACCATGGGTTAAGTGGGTTAACCCTAACGCAAACAGAGTTCCACTAATGATTGTGTCTAAGGATTTTAATGGCGAATAGCTATCACCTTTCAAAGCTTTCGTAAACAATGCATTAAATGTAATAGCATTTTGTCAGAGTGGAAATACTTGGGGGGGGGGGGAATTGTCACTAAACACAAAAGTACAGTTTTCAATAAAATATTTCTGGTACAGTAATTCAGGCAGTAACTGTGTAACTGTCACAAAAAGCTAATATAGTCTATACAGTATATCCTGATGTACATATATTGTCCTTATGTACATATTTAATGTATATATATTGTCAATATATTGTATTGTAGAGTAAACACAATAGACCATAAATCATGTAATGCATTGAATTCACAATTTTAACTAATTTTCATAGACTACCGTAGCTGCAAAAAAGTCAGTAAAGCACCAAAGACATGATTAATGTATTCAACTTAATTTAATCAACAAATACATATGGGGTTTCTCCTAATATACACAGAAAATCCTTTAATTTCTTTAATATACCACAATTTAAAACTAACACCATTCATAATGTAATATTAAAGATATTCATTTGTTACAATCAACATGTTTTAAAAATTACAGGCAAGGAGTAAACAAACACCCCAAATTTATGATAAAAATGTATTCCACCACAATGAGTTAAATGTTTGAGCAAATAAGGTTTAGTTATTAATACATTATGAATAATCTACTATACTGTAGCTGCTTTAAGGTCAACTCGCTTACAAACAGATCTTCGAAATATTTTTCAAAAGGCTGAACATATCCTAAATCAAATAATGTCACTTTTTCTTTAAACTGAACTATATCTCTTAACAGTAGAAAGAGGTGCAGTATATGAAGACTCCTAACTGTGTGTATTAGAGACAGTTTGGCCTCTTTACACATCAGAAAGAAGTTTCTTCAGAATTTTCATCTTACTTCAGGCATGCTGAAAGATGGGTCTAGTGCAATCTGGAAAAAAGGAAACAAATATTAGTCATAATAATGACAAATACATTAATACAAAAAAATACATTAAGCCTAAAATTACACAAGCATAGGTTAGATAAATACAATACTAAAAAGAGGAGGATGACAATAAAAAGCAAAACTATAAACCTGACACTCGACTGATTCCAGTTTCAGAGTCTATACACAGGAACCGAATTGATAATCCGATGCGTTTACATTTTAGGTCAGTCCTCAAAGCAAATGCATTGTAAAGCTTCCCGGTGAGCAGCAGCGATGAAAGCAGCGCTAAAGAAAAAAAGAAAAAGAAAAAGGCGATCATATGGACGGAGTGAGTGTCACAGCGCAGCTCTGTCTTCACTCTTCATCCGGCTCAGCAGCGTGTATTATTAGCCCACTAGTGAGTATTAAGCACTTTTACATATACGTACATTTTAACCATCTTCATTTATACGCTTATAAATAGAACGGCCTGACTACTGGATACGTTTTTCAGGCAACTGCTTGGCACGCGGTGTCTGTTACGCGCGTGCCTCAAGTTTCGGTGAGTGGACACACCGCGCGAGCGTATATAAACCTCACGGCGCGGAGCATGTGGTCACTGCAGTCGCCAGGTTTCATCAGTCCGAGTGCACATCGCAGCCCCAAACACAGTCTGAGGTGAGTGAGTGTCTGCACACTTTTATCATTTTTTAAAATGTATTTTAATTTTATTATTGTTATTAAAAAATATTATTTTTAAATAAATTTTTATTTATTTATTCTTTAAACTTAGCCTTTAGTCATTCACTTGCAATTTACCTTGTAGTTAATTAGTCTGCATCTTTAATATATTCATATCCTGTATTGATATGAAAATGTTCATGTTGCACTGTCCATGGCACTTCAGAATGCAACAATTATAACTTCACTTGATAGTCTGAAAGATCTTTACGTTTATACGTTGTTTATTCATCTTTTCCTTTTTTTTTTCTCCTTCAAAGCAAAAATGGCATTTGCTGGTATTCTGAATGATGCTGACATCACTGCAGCCCTGAAGGATTGCCAAGGTACTGTCCTCCTGAACTTTACAAGAATGTTACCAAATTACCCGAACTTCATGGCTCAACCATGTAGAACACTAGTCTCAAGTAGAGCTGTTGCATTTCAGAGCATTCTAGACATGTTAAAGACATGAAAGTGATTTTCAATTTACAGTCTTCAAAACTGTTATTTCTTCTCCAGCTGCTGACTCTTTCAACTACAAGAACTTCTTCAGCAAGGTTGGCCTGAGTGGAAAGTCCAGCGATGAAGTCAAGAAGGCCTTTGCCGTCATTGATCAGGACAAGAGTGGCTTCATTGAGGAAGATGAGCTGAAGTAAGAATCTAATTTCTAGAGTTTAATTTCCTTTAGTTTAAAACAATCGAGAAATATCCATATAAAACCTCATCTCTTCCCCTCAGGCTGTTCCTTCAGAACTTCTCCGGTAGTGCTAGAGCTCTGACTGATGCTGAGACCAAGGCCTTCCTTAAAGCTGGTGACAGTGATGGTGATGGCAAAATTGGAGTTGATGGTACGTAAACAATACTGGGCTTTAGGCATTATCTTTACATAATGAAGACAGATCAGTGAGAAAGACAAACTCTCAGTATACTGATTGCTTACTCAAACAATTATGTTATCTATCTCAGATATCTATTTATGTTCTACTGAATTTTTCTAGTGTCCATATAGTTGGTCGCTGTTGTAATTAATGCTTTACCTGGAAGATATGCAGCAACTGGATTAGTTTTTCTAAAAGTGTTTAATACATGGGTGACACTGTGGTATAGTGGTTAGCATTGTGGCCTTGCAGCTCCAGCATAGGGGGTTTGATTCCCGCCTCAGGATCTGTGTGGGTGAGTTTTGCATGTTCTCCCAATACTTGGTGGGTTCCCTTCGGATTCTCCAGTTTTTCCCACAGTCCAAAGACATGCAGAGTAGACTAGTTGGCCTTCCCAAATTGCCCCTAGTGCATAAGTGAAAGTATGTGTGTGTGTGTGTGTGTGTGTGTGTGTGTGTGCGCCTATGTGATGGATTAGCACCCTGTCCAGTGTTTACCCTGCTTCAGGCCTCCCATGACATTCTACAGGATAAATGCTATAGAAAATGAGTGTTTAATACCTTCCAATCACAGTTAATTTCACTTGTTGCTTTTGTTTCTTTTCCAGAGTTCGCTGCCCTTGTTAAGGCTTAAGCACATAATGTAGCCTATTTTTGGAGTTGATGGTAAAAAGTTTTTCTTTATCATTTTATTAACTCCAGTATGAGTTGTTTCTAACCCAGTTTGCCTGCAGATATGTAATTATTTTGTTTTCTTTCAGAGCTTGCTGCTGTGGACAAGGATTAAATGACAGCTGACCATGACAACCTCTTACTGCAAAGGAACAGCAATTCCAAAAGCCTCACTTCAGTCAAGTTGATTTTTATACATGACTTTGACATGCCTGCGCACCTTCTGCTCCCAAGCTGCCCACTGTCCTGACTTTAAATGGCAAATGGCTGATTAAGACATGTCATAAACATGAACTTGGGGTACAATACAATCTGTGATGCACTTTTTGGGAAAGGATGGTAAGAAGATAATAAATGTCCTTTTTTCATTTTTTGTGCCCTCTCCTTTTCTTCTCTTATATTATTTTGCAACGTAAGACATGTACAATTTGTGGTTACTTAAAAACATTAAGGCACAAAACAAAATGGATTAACTATAGGGTGCAGTTTGAAAATTTAAAAAAGTGTTTCTTCATCTGTAAAAACAATTGTTTCTAAGATTTGTTAGAAAGACTGATTCTCATTACAGATATATAGTGGATCTGGCTGATGCAGAAGATTTTGGGTATATCTTTTTTTTTTCAGCATAGATGCAAAAGGTTTAAATAAAGCAAAAAAGTGTAAAAGTTTAATCTGCCAATTTTCTTAATACAACAATAACTACAACAAGAGTACCAGAGGAATGCATGAATTCAGAAGAAGTCGGTACTGTATGTTACCTGGCATCTAAAATTACAAACTGCTCCTTCAATATAGAAAATCTTTCCCATATAAGGCTTAGAAAACAATTAATTGGTAATCAACACAGTGAAATGTACTATTCATTGGGACAGTTTCTAGAGAATTGCTATCGTTCTTGTTGGCGCAAATAGAACCTAAACATTAATGTCAGAGTGATATAGGCTTACATGAAACTGTTAGGCAGTGTTGTTGGACTTAATACCATGAATACTTCTCCACCTGCTATCTAGTAAGAATAGAGCTCAAGTTTTAAATTGTGTGCAGCTAAGACATGCCTCAGTTTCGGACAAACTCCAACCCTTTTTCCTGTGTGACTCTTTCAGTAGCACTACAGTATGTCTCTATTTACATCAATGATCTGAATACCACTGTACACAAATCCAACATTAGCACTCACAACATCTGTAATCAACTCATTATAATATGGCCCAAGGGTTTTGCCAGTTTTAATCTCAGACACTGTTTACTTTTGTTGAGCACAGAGCTGGATTACTGCAGAAGTATGTAATAAGTTCCAACTGACTAATCTGATTGAAGACATTCCATGAGCGGTGATGTAAAGCATAACAGCAAAGTGACGTTAAACTATACGTATCACTTCACATCACAGGTTTTCTACAATCATTAATTACACTAACTGTCAATAGCCAGCATAGGCGAATGTAGTTCAGTATGGTCCGCAGTACTGGAAAGGAGAGAGCATCCGCCTGCCAAACCCCACAATCAGAACCAGTCACGGAAGCACTTTCATAAAGAAAACATATCTGATAAAATTATGTCCTCTTAAACAACACTTTGCCTCCTTAGTAATTGCTGCTAAGCCATTATGAATTGCCTCTGATCTGTCCATGGTCTTCTGATCACGCCTAACTCGAGATACAAAGCTAACCAGCTTCTAGCCCAAGACTGAATCCCAAATCCCTCTCAAACCCCTGATCATGGACATTACAGTACTTGGTTTGTGGAACAAGGAATTATACATTCTATACAGTGCACTAGATTTCATTTATGCTTTTTGGGATTCAACCATGGAACCACAGAAGTTAGCTGACTAACTTTAAAGATAAAGAGCAGCTTGGGAGATCACAATCACTGCCATAATTTATTCTCCTCACCTTTTGGCTAAATAATACAAGTAAGAATTTATCTTTAATTTTAATTTTAATTTACGTATGTATTTAATCTTTCCCGTTAAATACACTAACTGTTGGTTGCCAACTAAGAGCTTTGCCCTTCTGCATCATAGCCATGCTGATATTCAGTACAATAGCACTCCCTCTCGTGTGATATTAATTAATTACTGTAAATACTTCTTTACTTGTTCTTTTACACCAGTTCAATTTTGTCCATGCTTGGTTGCCATAATTACTGACAAATGAAGCAGTGTTCTTTGTGGGTTTTTTCAATCGTCTTCCTTTTCCTATGCCACTGAGCAAATTTGGTTTTATAGTCTCCTAAATGTGTGGGTCCAAAACAAGACACTGGTCAGTTGATCAGCAAGCATTAACTGTTGGCAAAATCAAAAATCAAAAATGAGAAGCAGTACAAGTGGAGAACAAACACAAAATTAGAATAACAATAAACTAACATAAAACCTCAGTATGCTTGCATACCGAGTTATTTCACAGTGCTAGTGTGGAACTGTATTAAAACAAGTCCTGTGGAGTTGATTGTGTTAAGGTGTGTGTTTAGAAATCAGATGACCCTGGGCGTGACAAAGTTCATGGGTGTTGGGAATTGTAGTCTAGCCCTGGCATTTTTGTAGTCTACAGTGTGTTCTGGGAAACCATGATTCTTGACTCAGCCTGCGTTTAGGAGGATGTACTGGTCTGTTACTACCAGCTCGACAGGTAAAAGACCTGGGCGTAATATTAGACAGTAACTTCTCCTTTGAAAATCATATTTCCAATATCACAAAAACAGTCTTTTTCCATCTTAGAAATATTGCCAAGCTTAGGACCATCTTATCCGTATTGTAATGCATTACTAGGTGGTTGTCCTGAATCCTCAATAAACAAGCTTCAGGTTCTCACTAGATCCAAAAAATATGATCATATAACCCCAATATTATCATCCTTGTTCTGGCTACCTGTTCAGTTTAGAATTAATTGCAAAATAGTATTACTTACATACAAGGCTTTAAATGGTTTAGCTCCCACATATCTAACCAGTCTTCTGATACGCTACAATCCACCACGCGTTTTA
>JAQQZT010000006.1:9975209-10005898 GCA_030068275.1 Clarias platycephalus | reverse complement strand
TCCTGAAAAGTTCCTATCCGGATCAGATTGATCCAATCCGATGTTGCTTTGAAAAACTGGCCCAAAAGTAAGCTGGATTACCTGATCACGGATCGCAAAAAAAAAAAGGATTACTAAATCCGGATCAATTTTATCAAAACCTTTTGAAAAACCGGGCCCTGGTGCTTGTAGAATATCCCAGAAGACCTTGAAAGGGTGCCAATCCATTGCGCACACACGGACATTTGGGAACACCACTTAGCCTAATCCGCATGTTTTGGACTGTGGGAGGAAACCCACCAAGCACGGGGAGCTTGAAACTGGTTTCCTCCCACAAGTCCAAAACATGCAGTTTAGGCTAATTGGCGTTCCCAAATTGTACAATATATAAACGTATAGTTTAAAAAAAAAAAAAAATTTTAAGAGAGACTGCTGCAATTGACTTCTGGAATGTCATCAAGAGGAAGATGGATGGTGACGAGCCTTCTTGTTCATACTTCTGTACGTTGTATGTACGTGTGCACGCGCAGGGACAACGACCAATCAGCGCCGACTTCCGGGTATCCATCAGCAAATCAAAACGAGAGTGTCAAATTTTCAAAACCTACCCGCCATGTTGTGTGTGTTTTAACCGAAGTTAGAGGACGTCGTTTTGTTTACTGCGTATTTGAGTTTAGATTAGGCGAATTGCCAACGGACACGCGGGTTTATCACATTAACAGGTAAGAATAAGTTTTCAAATACATGTTTACAATTAATTTTAGCTAGCTCGTGAGCTAATGTGAGCTGGGACAAATATAGTTTTGGTTCGTTAAGCTAATAATAAACCTGGAGGCTTAATGGAGCTTCAGGTTAGTGCTTGAGTTTTTTTTTTTTAATTCCTTTTACTCATGTTTGCGTGTTATCTGTTTATATTTCCTAATACTCAGCTAAAGGTAAATTAAGTTTTAGCAGTGCTACAGACTATGCTCTACTTATGAGTATTAGATTTTAAACTAGGATTTGAACATGCATTGTTTTTAGCTGTTGTGAGTGTTGTCATCCCTTGGACAGTATATGAACCCTATGAACTGCATATACTTGAAATTTGTCAATCTTTTCTTGAATTTATATTACATTACTAACAGTTAGTTGCATGCAGTGGTGATTATGAAGCACCCGTTTCTTCCTTTAAAGACACAAAGATTACTAAATTGAATTGGATTATTATTATTATTATTATGCATCATTTGCAGCATGGATTCTCGCTTTGCGCATCTTTACAAGCGAGACAGTAGTGTCTCCATGATCAGAGTGAAAATGTCCCGGCGGCGGTCCCAAACACAAAAAGAGAACAGGGCAAAGATGCAGAACGTCCGCAGACACCTTGACCAACTACCTGAGCTGGAGCTATCTGTCGATGTCTCCACTCTTGAAAAGTCAGTCCTTTCCTCCCAAGAGATGGGACACAATGCAAAAGCCAATAAAAGTAAGATGAGTTTAATCTCTCACCAATATTTTTTTCTGTAAGTGATGCATTAAATAACATATTTTTATGGTTTGTTTTTTCACCAGGTAACAGTGCCATAGAGGAGAGGAGAAAGATGCTGGAACGTTTTAAAGAAAACAAAGCGCTGCAGAAGGAGAAAGAAAAGCGAGAAAAAGAAAAGAAAGGCACATTTAAGGTCGGTCTCTACCGACCACAGCCCCTCGGTTACTTGCCCTTGAATCCTGTTCAACCGAGCACAAAAAAGGTCAGCTTACTTTTATTTGCATGCACATTTGGACTTTGTGGCTTATAGCTGTATTGCTCAGTGACTCATATGCTCTTGTTTTAGACAACAGAACCTATACAGTCCACCAGGGTGACCCGCTCCATGAAACAGCATCTGCAGCCAAAGGTACCTTAGTCTTCAGCATTCTCTACTAATTCTTACAGTATTCTTAAACTTGTTGCGTATCTATTACATATGCACTACCAGTCAAAAGTTTGGAAACTCTTTATCTCTTTAACTCGTTTATTTTCCATTATCATCACTTATCTAAATTCTATTAATATTTAATATAATATTCAATTTCAATTATTTTTAAAAATCATTAATACTGATTTGATGCCTCCAAACTGTGAAAGAACATGTATGGAATTATGTAGTAAACAAAAAAAGTGTTAAACCATAATGTTTTATTTTTTTGGATTGTCCAACAAAGCTACATTTAGCTTTGATGAGAGAATGGCGTGAGCGTGTGAAGCTGTTCTCATGAGATAATCACCTCGAATGGTTTTCAGTTCACAGCTGTGTCTTGTCAAGGGTTAATTCGTGACGTTTTTAACGCAAAGTCAATAGGCTTTTCAACCATATACATTTCGGTACACAGTGAAACGAAACTGTGTTCCTTTAGGACCATGGTGCTACATACATGCAACAGCAATTAACAGAAACTAACTAGCTTACTAGGATATCTAATTAGCTGACTATCAAAGACAAACCAAATTGACACCATAAGTTTTAAAAAATATTTTAAGTACTATACAAGAGACAACATGAAGTGCACGTGCAAATGTGCAAGAAGGAGAACGACACAGTGCAATAGACTGTGAAAGTGAGTTAAGGTAGTGCAAGTTAATGACATAATAATTAAACAGTAAATATTTCTTGTAATTCGTAGCAGAGATGGGAAAGATTGCGCAATATACTAATGTACTTTAGACCATCAGTTGCCTTGTACAGAGGAAGGGTGTGTACAATAGTCAATAGCCATATTAGTGCTAGTGCAACTACTGCACAAATCCATGTTATGGCAAGAAACGCTCAGTAAAGAGAAAAGCCAGTCTATTATTATTTTAAGAAATGAAGGTCATTCGATACGAAAAAATCTCAAACTCTGAATGTATCCCCAAGTGCAGTTGTCAAAACTATCAAACACACTGATAAAACTGACTCTTGTTAGGACTGTCCCATAAAGGCAGTCCAAGATCTACCTCAGCTGCAGAGGATACATTTGTTAAAATGACCAGCCTCAGAAACCGCCGATTTACAGCACCTCCGATTGGAGCCCACACAGATGCTCATCATATTTATGTATTTATGACGTTTTTTTTCTGTTTTTCACACAGCAGCAAGTGGAAAAACAGTCTGCACCAAAGAAGGGTCGGTTTTTCTCTTTTATTTTGTCTTTTAATCCACGTTAACATTGTTAATTCATGTTAACAATGTCCATTTGAAAACACAGTATAACTGTCACAGTAAATTAGCTTTCATATTTTGCTCAACAGCTGAGCCGCTCAGCACAAGAGCTAACAAGTCATCAGCACCATCGGTTCCTAGAAGCAGAACTGCTGCTGCAGGTAAAACCATTGACAGGTTTTTCACACTGTCTCTCATGAGTCTCAAAGCTAATGAACTGTCTTTGTTAGATATAGTTTGGGATTTAAGTCCTCTTGTCTCTTATAGTTGAACCAGTTGTCAGAGCTCCAACCACCCGATCAGCTGCTAAAAGTGTGACTGCAGCGGTAACAACCAAACCTGTGACTAAACCTGCTGCAGGTACTTTGCCATCCTTTCATTAACCTGGTGTTCTCAAAATTCCTAGTTCTTCACTTATATGCACATTAATTCTGTCTCTTTTCCCCATGATTTTCTATCTGTTGCCGTTTGCCTATTTCTAGATCTCAGACCTGCCAAAACTAAATCTGCTAATAGACAAACTGCAGCACCCTCTTCAGGTAGAGGAAAGACAATGCAGGGTAATGCACAATACATGTTTTAAAGACACTTTTATATATTTTAAAGCATTTTTATATACATATCCAGGCTAAATATCATCTTTCCAACAGAACATACTGAATCTGTGGCAGTAAAACAGAAGGGAATTAAGGTAAATAAACCTGCAGAGACCTACAGCTTGGCCCTTTCTGTCTGTGTCTGTCTTTCTCCATCTACCTACCCATGTATGTGATTTATTAAAACAAACTTGTACTAATGTTTTGCCAGATTGCTGATGAGGTGGTCACTGCAGTGAATCCCTCCCATCCCGAAGAGGAAAAAATGGTGGAGGAAACCAATGTGACTCCAGTTTCATTTGCTCCCCAAGGATTTGTGTTCCAGCCCCCTTCTGGTCTGAGAACCTTCCAGCCCACGCCCCTTTCCCCTCGCTCTGCTGACGCCTTCCTCTCACCCAGGTATTTCAGTCATGCACCAATGAAGTGAACCTGATGGTGTTATTAAAAAAAATTATGTTTTGACATGTTTGCATTAATTACACAAATTCTTATTTTACTACCTTCAGCTTTTCAGTGGAACCCCAGATGATGATTGTGAGCCCAATAGCTCTACCATGTGACTCTTCCTCTGCTCCTGCTCCTCCTCCTTCCTCACCTCCACCCTGCACGTCGGAACCTTGCCCTGCCTCTCCTTCCAAGTCTGCTCCTTCTCAAATACCTCCTGCCTCACCTCCTGCTTCTCTCTCTCATCCACCACCTTCTTTGCCTCCTGCCTCTCCTCCTTCTTCCTTGGAGCCCTCGGAGCCTCAGCATGATGTGCCTTATTTCAGGTGAGACAGAATTGTTGTGTGCGCACATGCGCATGTTGTTATATTTAATATTTATATTGTTTTATTTATTAATTATATTGTTATATTTATTAATATTTTTGACAACTGTTATATATTATGTTATATTCCTGAGTGTGTATGTGATTGTGTGTGTTCTATAGGGCAATAATGGCTAGTGAGACAGAAAGGTTGACTGAGTTGTCTGAATTTTGGCAATTGCGATTTGATGATTCCTCCATCCCGGAAGAAAGTAAGTGGGCAGTCAATATAAAAGTTAAAGTTCACTAAAATTCAGTCTTCATTTGGCACATGTTTATACATCCTTAATATATACTTGTCCATTGGTTCTCTGTCCTTCTAGTGCGGGACCGCATGCGTACAGCTGTTGGCCAAGCCAGGTTACTGATGAAGGAACGTTTTGGTCAGTTCAATGGCCTGGTAGACGACTGCGACTTTGGCAGAGGAGAGAAGATCACCACCTGCACAGACTTGCAGGGGTTCTGGGACATGGTGTACTTTCAGGTGATTACTGAAATTTTCCTTTTAAATATTTTTTTTTCTTCTATCATATAATAAGTAAGACAGTACATGTCATTGTATCATGTGCTTTATACTGTATAAAAATAATACTGTATAAACATCTCAACAATCAGTAAATTCTTATCACCCTGCCTCTTGCATTAGGTGGAAGATGTTGATAAGAAGTTTAATGCATTAAAAGAAGCTGAAGCCCGGGGATGGCAAGAGGAGATCAAGCCTGTCACCAGGCAGAAAAAAGTGGTCAAGGTATTATATACTGTAGACAGTCTTTACATCCAAGTCCAAGTAAACAGGATGACCTGTTTTAAAGGTTGCCACCAACACACTCTTGACAATAGCCCAGTTTCCATTGACAATATTTCTTCAGTTGGAACGAAATCATTTTGGTTAGGCTTAACAGTTTACATGGGTGACGATCCAATAAGATCACAGTCACACTCAATTTGAGCCGATTAGCAGATTACGTCATAATATCTATCAGTTTTTCCTCATTCAGCACCAAGGTGGGAGTGGCTATTTGCATCACTTAACAGGGCCAACCCATGCAATAGTTTAATATGTATACAACAAATGTACAGAAGACACAAACGATCAGAATGTATCTACAAACCCTTATAATTCTCCCCCCCCCAAAAAAAGGGATGTACACTATAAAAACTGAACCTTTTAAAAATCTAAATCTTGAGTAGAAGTTATGTGCCAGATTATGTACCACAAGCTTTGACCCTGTACTACACATGCGTCAAACTGTGGCTGCATCTTAAATCGAGTACTGGACAAAATTTTATGAATCTTTTGCAGTATTTAGATATGTTCCTAAAATTTTTACCTGCACCATAAGTGAAATTAAATGTTGAGTAAAAGCAATGTGATGAACCAGTTATGTTACTTTAAAATAAGCTACTCTACTTGCTCAATGTAAATAAACACCTGATCCAATAGATGTTAACTAGAATAGCTAAACTGAATATTTTTTACTGGGATTAGTTAATATTTTTACAGCTGAAATAACTCAAGCGTTGAAATTGAATAAGTAAAATATAATATTCTGGAGTCATTTTAAAACAACCTAATATTTATCTGATCTACTTTTTTGATTTCTCATCTGTGATTGACTCTCCAAATATCCGAACACTGAGTGTATTTGGCTGACGACGAAAGAAGTACAACTTTGCGCAAACAAGGCACGGAGATGCTTAAACTTAGACAAATTTTTCTTTGTATTAATAAGTTAGGCAGAGAGTTCGGTCATACAAAAACATATGCAGACATGTACATGGGGTTCAACCTGAATTAACCACTGATTACTTTAAAGCTGACTACCTTATTCTCAGCTTTAACCTTTTAAACTATTTCTACAAACTCTACCCGTCAACGGCTACTCACGCTAGTATCTAATAAATCCAAATTTTTGATTCTTACAAAATGTATGTAAGAATTTGATATGTTTGCTTGTTGAGCAGATAGGTGGAGTATGTTAGTAATGCCCGTGTTCCCTGCGCATGTTCATTCAGAAGCCACCTGCTGCTGGAAGTAAGACTGGAGCAGGTGTGGGGGCCAGTGCGGCTGCAAAGAGTCGTCTGGCTGCAGTGAAAGCTGCCATGAAGGCCAAGCAGGCAGCAGCTGCTAAAGCTGCTGAGGCTTCAGACAGAGATCAAGATGATTCGGCTCCTGCTTCAGATACCCCTGCTAACACGCTGACGGCCCAGACGGTCGTTTTTCATGGCGGCTTCTTCCAGGTGGAGAGTCCAGTCAAAGTAGTTGGTATGAGTCCAATACAGTCGTAATCGTTATTTTCTGTACACATTGTGTTTTTTTTTTTTTTGTGGCTGTGTCAGCTGGATAAAGTTATGAACAAAATTATCCCCAGGTGCTGTAAGAAGATCGTCTCGAATGAGTTCGGCTCCATTTAGCCAGTGTTCCCCACGTGGGTTTAAATTTAGCACACCAAGTAGGCAGCAGAGGCCCACTGCAGTCGTTCGTCCATCTCCCCTTCCATGCATTCTCACTCCCTCTAGAAGTGCACCTCCTCCTGCATCTCCTCCTACCTCTCCTGCTATGGTAGCTCGCGCCACTGCTTCTCCCGTCTGTACTCCTAAACGGCACATTGATCCCCTTCCCTGCTCTCCCAAACCCCTTCACATCAGCCCTGAACACCACAAGACTGCCCCCTATGCCTCACCTAATGGAGACACGGACACACCACTCAGCCAGCATGATCATAACACCAGTCTCAACAATATCCAATCAGACCTCGTGGTTACACAAGTAGATGATCAGATGAACCAGTCAGCTGAGATCAAGCCACACAATTCTCCAGACCAGTCAGAGAAAGAACTGCCACTTCATCATCCTGCAAATCCAGGCAGCAGTGCAGAGCCTGAAGAAACTACTCAAGTGTCTGCAGTGGGAGCATCGTCCCAGGAGATGACTCAAGAGACTGTGGTTGCTGAAGTGGACATGTTCCCATCAGACAGTCAAATTAATGCTATGAGTTTCACCCACTCGCCTCCGGTGTGCAAGACACCTCCCCGAGCGGAGGCTGTGGAGAAGTGTGTCTCAGTCCCTTCCTCTCCCTGTGTGATGTCCACCACACCACAGCAAGGCCAAATCCTCCCTGCAACACCATCAGACAAAACTCACACATGTGTCGATGAAAGGTAGGAACATCTGATGAATTTCAGTCGTACACTGATGGACGTTAAATAAGAGTGAGAATTCAGGTTTAGAAAGTGTTGAGAATTCAGGATTTCTTTAGAAATACATTTTTTAATTTGTGTATTTTATGCATTAATTAATTTTCTTATGTTATTTGTAATTAAGGTTTAGTAGTCATACAGAAAATGCTGAGATTTTTCCCAGTGACTTTGGCATTTGAATTTTGTGATTAGGTCTTTTCTTCTGTCCAGTCCTTCTTAGCCAGGTGTTTTTTTTTTTATTTTTTATTTTATTTATTTATTTTTTTAAATCTGCTTTAGCTTTATATCCACCCGTCATATTTGTCTCAAGACCTTGACCCAAGACCTTGTTTTTCCTACTAACAAAATGTAATTAGGTGCCATTTTTGTGGGTTTTTAAAATTTTATTTAAATTTTTTTTTATTTTAATACCTGATGTGTGTGTGTGTAACAGATCTCCTGTCAGTGCAGATGGTACAGTGCCTCAAAATCAAGACAATGAGGTAATCATAAGACATCATCTGGACATCATGCTTATGGGGAAATTCCATGATTATAATGTTTCTATTATTATTTTAGAATCTTGCCGGATTAGACTTTGAACGATATCTGCAACGCACAACCCGATGCAGCTTATCTCCCGTGCAGAGCATGGCACTGGACGACTTGTCCCTTCGCCTAGAAGATGCTGAAATGGAGAGCCCTCAGTCTCAGATGGAGGAGCCCGTTCAGGATGCACCGATGACTCCTACAGGTAGGTACTCAAGGTGTCCACATTGCTGTTGCTTTCACCTGGGTGTTTCACAAAGGGGGTCTAAGCGTGTGCTGTCACCACTGACTGGCTTCTTCACATTTTTGATTTAGCTTTTCCCAGAATGGCACCATTGGTGGTCACTCCCTGGACTGACGAGGTGGATTTGACTCTTTCTTGAATTTCTAATGCACTTTCTCACATATAACAGCACTATTTACTGTATATGGCTGTGATACAATTTTATTTTATCAGCATTTAAGATAATTTTTAGATCAACGGTTGTGGTGGTAAAAATTCACATGTCTCACAGAGCTTCTGTTATGTTTCAGATGACCACAGGTCAGTTACTGTTCACCCCCGAGCTGAAGGAGAGAATAAGACAGTCAGTGTGTGAGCGTGACCTCATGATGTTTACCCCACCTACTGATATTTAACTTGAGCAGAGATGTGGACAAGCATTGTGTGGGGTTATGTGTTACGTTTTATAGTAAAATTGGTATTAATTATATTTAGATTACCAAATTTTATATATACTTTCTGCGTTTACAAAATTTTGTTCAATTAAAATAAGCTTTTTTTGAAAAAAGAAAATCATGGCTTCTTTTTTTTCTTGATGGTTGGTGGGTGATTGACGTGATTGATGTCCAAAGAGGTAGAGGAGATCACTGGGGTTGTCAGAACTGCAGATGAATCGTTAAGGGTATCTAAGACATCACTTCTCTCATCTTCCTCCTCTTTTTCTTTGATCTTCTCCTCATTTTCTTTCGATCTTTCCTTTTCTTCTGCCCTCTGCTGCTCCCTTAGCCTGAAAACAAGATGTCTGCTCAACAACAGGTTGTCTATTTCATTACCACCATATATTGAGCAGGAATTAATGAAATAATCATCCTGCAGTATAACTAAGACCTGGCAGGATGCCATGTAATTGAATCAAAAGCTTAAATACCTAGCATTTGCCTTAGCCTTTTCTAGGGTGACTCTGTTGTCTGTGGTTAGTCTTTGGTGTTCCTCTTGCATCTCTTTTTCACACACCAACTTGTGTTCATATGCTGGGAATAATATGTCCGTAAAGAATTGGTGAATACGGTTTTTCCAGTTCTCCACCTGTTCTTCTGGTCGCTCTTCTTCACCCAACTCTA
This sequence comes from Clarias platycephalus, assembly GCA_030068275.1. NCBI lineage: Eukaryota > Metazoa > Chordata > Actinopteri > Siluriformes > Clariidae > Clarias > Clarias platycephalus. The sequence goes on along the minus strand of JAQQZT010000006.1, from coordinate 9,996,278 downwards.
GCCAATAATACACAAACCATAGTAAGAGATAAGTGGTGATGAGTAAACTTTACGTTTATCTACCTACAGACTGAACCCCAATGTTGCACATACTATAGGCTCGCTTGAGCAATTCAGTCTAGTCTATACACAATGTTTACAGGCCTTTAAAGTGCTGTGGACAAACCTTTTTATAGACCAGTCTGTACCTGTGTTTATACATGGTGGTTTGGCCATTTGTGTGTCATCAACTAACACACTGCATGGAGATTCTTTGTTCAGTTCCATCTTAGATGTGTCTGTAACAGTCAGGTCAACTCTGTGATCTAGTATATAATAAAAAACCAAAGCCATACATATTTATATGTAAATCTGAAACGTATCTATACATGCATCTGAAAGAGCATACTGTAGTACCTTTAGGTTGTATTTCTTCAGTATAGGATGACTGTGGGGTTGCATTGGATTTAAATTCCTATAAGGAGACATGTTTATTAGAATTATTATATATTTTTGTAAACCGTAATTAAAAAACAGTTTGATGTAAATAATAATAATAACTCTAGGGGATTTTTACACTGGTGGCAGCAGATGAAATGATGGTGCTTGAGGATGGCACTGTCGGCTCATTTTGCTGGAGACCAAAATTGAAATGTGGACAATTAGGTATGTATACAAATCTCATTTGGATTAAAGGAATAGTTCGGTCTTAAACCCAAATTGAGGTGCATATGAGTAAGTTACAATGGGTCTTGGTTTTTAACCTTTCTGCACACTGACTGTGAAGTTTGTCACCTGGAATGCAAATACAACAGAAGTAATCCGAGACCAGAGAGTCCACTACCCTTGTTCTGTGCAAAAATGGATTTCACAGTTCAGCTGAAACGCAGGAAGCTTCTGCAGTGAAGTCCAGGGAAACAAGAGTTAAATTTGTACCAAATACACCATAATTTTAAAAAACTCGATTTAGGTCTGCAAAAGCTTCATATCTCAGCTGAATCTTTAAAATGCATTGTTGTATTGAACAGTTGTTGTGGGATTTGGTCCTGGCTACTTACAGTACATTGTGCTCATGTTCAGAGTGATGAACTTTATGGTCCATGTGCAGAGCAGGAATACTTGTAACGACCAAGACCTATAGTAATGTACTTGTATGAAACGCAAAGTTGATTTAAGATTTAGGATTTTGAAAAAAACAAAAATTTTAAGGATAAAGACACTGTATTAGCACTAATATATTCTTTTGAATGTATTAAGTTTTTAAACTGAGGTGTCAGAGTTAAGCTGCGAGTGCGTCACTTCTTGGATATCTTCACTAACCTGAAAAGAAGCCACCTGGTTCAGAGTAGAGTCGTCTTTTATCTGATTTTCTGGCGCTTTTGCGGGATTCTGTTGTGCATTTCTGACTCCAAGTGTGTCCTTCTCTTCAGCACAAGCCAGCAAACACTCAAAGAACTCGAGAAAAGTGACCTGTAATGAAGTTCAACAGGATCCCATTTCAAAATGATATTTTAAAAAATTAAATAATTCAAATGTATAGCAGAAAAAAATATTTTTCCCAAACCATTCCACTTTAGTCCACCTTTTTCTACCAAATAGATCATAGGTTTTATGCTACTTTATATTCATTGCTCTGGATTGACTGGTTTGAGAGTTTAAAAAAAAAAGTTTCTGGGGTTTTCAAGGACTGGATGGCATTATTGCTTATGGCAGTTTTAGGTTAAAAATGTGATGTTAACAGTAAACCCAACCTCCAAATCAAGATTACTGTGAGAAGAACTGTAGATTGCAGGATTCTCTAGTGAAAGGATCTCCAGCAATCTTCTTGTGGTTAGTGTCTGGTCAAAGAGATGTAAAACCTATAGCGAAACAATTGATAATTGGTTAAATTAGGTTTTATTTCATTTTGATATCAGTGATAAACTCTTTACCTTAAACATCCAGATGAAGTGTCTGGCAGTCATGATGTCAGAGATGGCAGATGAGGTTACTCTAGGGATAGTCTGGTAGATCTCCCAGCATTTGTTAAGATAGGTCTTGCCAATCGCAGCACGAAGAGGATGGCAGTAAAGACGTCCTATGTTATACATGAAATGTGGGCTTTGGCTGATTCCACTTCAATGAAAAGTAATTAAGTAAAATGATACATACATACATACATCACACTGTACGAACACCAAATTACCTTTAACATTCTTGGCACTGGGAATGATGTTCTGCTTCATAAACTTAGAAAAGCATTCTGCAAGCACACAACTGGATGGCCTGAACCATTAAAATGATGTAAGATGTTAGTCTGAAAAGCTTTAGTGTTAGCAATGAGCAATTCTTCATTTATACAAAAAAGCAACACTTACTCAAAGTCTCTGTGATAAATATGGTATGCTGCAACAACAATATAGCTAATCCATTCTCTCAGCAACATCGTACTAAAAGATGAAAGAACCTTCCCTGGAGAGATATCCTCTACAAGAAAAATGCATTAGTTCATCTATAAATGTGAACATCATTGTACCAAAACAAATCAAGCACATTTGCATGAAACCATGTAGCAAGTTTTACTGAGATGTATTTACTGTTAATGAGGTTTTCCAACTGTGCCAGTGTTAATCCATGCTGGTGGACATTGCAGTCCTGAAGAAAGCGCCAGCACTGTATGTGACTGAGCAGGAAAGTGTTGTCTGGAGAGTTCTCATTTCCAAGGCTGCTGTATTGCGTGTATGTTGACCTCAGCAATGCGATATGCCTCATAATAGCGAATTCCACCTGAACACATATGAACAAAATGAGCATCACAATAATGCATCTTGTCTAGGTTACTAAGAAAGGAAAAGGGGAAAAAAAAAAGACCTATATGACAATGTAGTCCAAATAGTTACATTTGTACAATGTGTTAATGAGCCTCACTTTTTGAACCCTGAATCATGATTTTATAACCCGAAAAACTGACCTGTCTGAGCTCCTGTCCTCTTTGTGCCTCTGGAGTTCGGGATAATAGATTCTCTATGTTCAAAGCAATGTCAGGTCCAAGTAGTGTTGCCTTATTGCCTGAATCCTCAGCTCTACTAGGTAAGCCACCCAGTGCACATACTGAAATAGTGGAGAATGTTGGGAATTCTGCTATACGGTCATCGATAAACTCCCCTTCATATATGCAACCATTTTTGAAAATAACCTTTCCCTGGAACAAAACATTTCCTTTAATGCCATAGAAAGAAACAATGAGCAAAATGAACAAATGCATGGAAAGATGCAAAATGAATTACCTGACCATGTTTTTTGTTATTTTTCCAACCTCCAGAGTAAACTGATCCACTTGCATAGGTGAATGATCCTTGACCATGACGCAGACCTTGTGCAAATTCCCCTTTAAACTCATTCCTGAGGGGGTACTGAGAGCCAAAAACCCGCTGCAGAAACCATGTGTGTGTCCCGTTCCCATGCTGTAGAGAATATGTATTCTATAATTAGAATCGCAATGAGGTATAGTGTGTGCTTGAATATAGTGAAATGCCTAAGACTAGTGACCAGAGAGACTCACAGACCTGAACACCATTTAGCCACTGCCCACTGTATTGCTGACCCAGCTGAATCCATTTCATTGTTCCTTCGCCATGTCTGACGCTGTTCTTCCACTGACCTTTGTATATGTCTCCTGATGGATAGCTAGTGGGAAAGTAGTGAATTGGTCATTTTCATATTATTAGTTTGAGCACTGAATGAACTTTGGAACTATGGGAGTCAGCACGTACCAGCGCATACCCCAGCCTTCTTTTCGATTGTTTTCCCAATCACCCTTGTACCACGATGTTGCCTCTTCATTGTAGTACATTGTCCCCTATGGCAATCAAGTCTTGTATTAAATGAAGAAACTTGCATTTACTCAAAATTCTGTGGAGTGACAGTCATGGGACAAGTTTTTTCTTACCTTGCCATGTCTTTTGCCTTTGTACCACTGCCCTTTATATACAGTGCTGGTTTTGGAAGATTTGTACGTTCCAAGGCCATGGCGGATTCCATTGCATACCTCTCCTTCATAGGTACTATGATCTAACCAGGTGTATGTTCCATGTCCCATAGAAGCATTTGTTTTAAAGTCCCCCTGCCAAATGGAATTGGTGTTAGAATTAGTGTTTATTAGTGCAGATTAGTTCTAAAATTCCTGCAGTTAAATTGAAATTAGTAGGTCACGAGACCTTCTTCCTTCAAGAGGGTCTAAAAATGTGGAAACTGTACCCTGTTATTATATGGGGGTTTAAACATTGATATCATGTGATTTTTAAATAATATTTAAAATATATTTTGATATTATTGTCCATATGCTAGCACTGTCGCCTTGCACCTCCAGGGTCCGATTGCAGGGTTCGATTCCCGTCTCTGTGTGCATGTTCTCCACGTGCTTGGTGGGTTTCCTCCAGGGAGTCCAGTTTCCTCCCACAGTCCAAAGACATCCAGGCTAGGTTAATTGGCGTTCAAATTGCCCGTAGTGTGTGAATGGGTGGGTGAGTGTGTGTATGTGTGTGTGCCCTGCAATGGATTGGCACCCTGTCCAGGGTGTACCCTACTTCGTGCCCTAGGTCTCCTGGGATAGGCTCCAGGTCGCTGCGACCCTGAATACAGGATAAAGTACATGCATTACTGATGAACAATAATCACTTGGAAAGACTGGAAATTGCAGGATCACAGCATGTGCAGGAAACACGTCCTCTTTTAATTATTATTATTATTACTATTCTCACCATTTAGGGCATTGGTGGTTTGGTGGTAGGTTTCTCACAATTAAATTGTGATATGACTTACATTTCTATAATTTTCAGGTATCACATCAGAGCTCCAGAGTCCCTAGTTCAATGCTGGCTGTTGGTGCATGTTTTCCCAGTGTCCAAGTGGTTTCTTCCCACCTCCCAAAAACATGCTGGTAGGTGGATTAACTAAACTGAATAAAGGTGTGAAGTGGCATGGCGGTGAAGCGGTTAGCACTGTGGCAGGGGAACCCCATGGTCGAGGGTTAGATTCCCGCCTTGGGTCTGTGCGCTGGAAATTTTTGCATGTTCTTCCTGTGCTTGTTGGATTACCCCCACAGTCCAAAAACATGCAGGTTATGTGTTTCCAAATTGCCCGAAGTGTATGTACATGTGCCGATTGATAGGCATCTTGTCCAGGGTGCCCAAAGTCTCCTGGGACAGGCTCCAGGCCCCAGAGACCCTGTACACAGGATAAGTGGTATAGAAGAATGAATAAACGAATGTGTGAGCATTGATGTGTGTATTCATCACACACAACATTCACAGGTATAGCCTCTGGACTCACTGGGACCTTGCCTGAAACAAATGTTTGCTAAAGATGAATAAATTAATCTTTTAACTGAATCAGGCTGGTAACCGCCATAATAATATTATAATTACAGTTTTCAGATACCCCTTCTGTAAATCTTGCAGAAAATCTATGTACAAGTCCCTTATCCTTTAAAAAAAAAAACAGTTTGCATGTGACTTGGCTGTTGTACCACATTATGCTTGGGTTCTTTGGCCAGGGATGAAACAGAAGTCTACACACCTCATACTTTAACCCGTCTGCCCATGTGTATTCTCCACGGCCATGCATAACACCATCTACAAAACCTCCCTTGGGAATAAGCAGGGGAAAATGATTGGAGGGTTGAGTACATGAGTGTTTCATATTCCATTAAAACAGCTGACCTATTATTAATATTATTATTATTTCACCACCTTGTATACATGTCCACCCTTAAAATAAGCAACTCCTTCCCCGTGGAACACCTCTCCTGACCTGTCGCCTTCATACCTGAAAGGCACTCGGGTTAGTTGATCTGTTTTATCTTGCATTTAAAGGGCGGGTAGAGTTAGTATACAGTCGCTAACCTCTGGATGATTTGGTCTGAGAGAACATGCACAGCTGGAATCTCTGTGATCGCTGATGAATCCACACTCTCCTCGGAGTGATTCTCCACTTCATCAACAGGTAACGTCTCTGTTAGCGCTAAACTGTCTGATTCTAACGTTATATCTGTATCTTCCGCCATTGCGGACACAGTAAAGCCGTCAGCTAATCCGCTACAGCGTCAAACAGCGTGTTAGCGCGTTGTGTACGGCATCGGGTTGCTAAGCGACCGTGTTTGTACGGCGGGTCGCAAGGGTCAAACGACACACGCGTTTCTCATTAGTGCAAGCAGCTCTTTATTAGCGTAAAGAAATTCAGACTTGAACGAGAATATAAAAGCAAGTTCACAGAAAGATAAATACAATATATACACACACACAACAGACGAACAAAGTTAAAAAAAAAAAAAAAAAAACCAGTATGCTTCAATCTGTACAGAAAACCTTAAAAGAAAAACAGCTGCTATGAATAAACAGCATTCAAAAAAATATTTATCATCAGTCCTCAGTCCTGAGAAATGACATCAAGGTTGACCAGGTGCCTCATGGTCGGCCGTCCGTGAGGACAGTTCCAGGGCTGCTCGATTTCCCCCATGTGGACCACAAGCCTCTTCATTTCACTGCTATTCAATGCAGTCCCAATCATCACCTGTGATAAAGAAAAGAGCACTCGTCACAGTTAGTGGCTTGTAAACCAATAACATCCTATTGAAAGCCACAGCATCATTAATACGAATCTCAAAGAGTACGTCTTTATTGTACAGCACATGGATTCGCCGAGTGCCGTGCACCTCCAGTGTTGGAGGGTTTGAATTTCATCTCTGATCTGAGTGCCTGGAGATTGTATGTTCTCAGGCGGCTTCGTGGGATATGAGAAAGATGCCGCGGCGACTGACGAGCACAGAGAGATACACTCCAACATTCAGGGGAGGAGCAAAAGTAATTTGGAAAGGTTGAGTACATTGTGAAAACTATTTTGGGAAATGGAGAAAGAGGACAAGGAAGAAAGTATCTGATGTGTTTCTTAAGGGCGATGGGATTAGAAAAGATGATTTAAGCTGAAAAGAAGATGAGGAAGATCAAGACCAGAAGATTGCGGTAATGCAACATACAGTAGTGGATGCTAACCGCCGTTAAACACCAAGAAGACAAGAGAGGACAGCAAATTAACATTTCCAAATCACCCACTGTGTGTGTGTGTGTGTGTGTGTGTGTGTGTGTGTGTGTGTGTGTGTGTGTGTATGTGTGAGTGAATGAGTGAGTGAGTGAATGAATGAATGAATCCTGGGTTCCTCAGCAACCTAACTTCCCCCCATACAGCAATGGCCAGCAGCATAAAGGTAATAGATCTTTTCAGCCATGAAGCAGATCTTTGTTGAGATGACAGTTTATGCAAGAACCTACTTAGTTAGTCTAAGGAAAATTATTACTTATATTTACATTTAGACATTTGGCAGACGCTCTTATACAGAGGGACTTACAGTACATAAGTGATTTGGACTTTTCATCATTAAATAATAATATTGTTTAGACTATTACCCAAATACCTAAAAAAAGATAGGGCTTTAGTTGTTGCTTAAAGATGGGTATTGACTTGGCTGTATGTACATCTAGAGGTAGTTCATTCAACAGTGCATGTTTGATGCACATTTTCCTTTGGAGATGGTCAGATCAGTTGAGCAGTGTTAGAGGATCAAAGGGAACATTTGCCTGCCCTTATAGGAATAAAAGCATGAGTAAACTAATTTATGCTTGCATTTCCCCATCCTCTAGCTCTGTGTCTGAGACTGACAGACACTGTAGCAAATCAGCAATGAGCATGTGACTGCAAGGACCACTGTTAATTTTTACTCTTTTTTGAACTTATGGGTTACTTATAAATGCTTCAAGATATCTTTAAAGTCATATATGCAATTTATGTTAAGCATGTGAAAGTATTAAAATAAGGCACATGCACGGTTATACTCACCGATTTGCGGCATGCTCTTGATGCGAACATTTGCCTGACTCGAGAAGGCCTGCACATGACGCCAGGACAGTCACTAAGCATGAAGATGAGCTCCTCAATGTCTCCTGGGCCAAAGGTCCAGTTCTTACTCGTGGGTACAGAGATCAGCTTTACTCTCTGCATGACTTGTGCTGTAAAACATGAAATTACACTCTCAATAATCCTCTCCTTAAGGTACACAGGCACATAGTGAGCTTACCAACTTTGGGTGTGCTCTTATATACATACCATTTTCATCAATAAAGAAGTCAAAGCCATTTTTCTTGAAGATTTCCAGATTTTCCATCAGAATAATTTCACTTACAGCAGGGAGATGGAGATTTTGCGGACTGAGATGAAAACAGGAAATGTTGTTTACCTTCAAAATCAATGTGAATTACTTTTTAAAAATGCACCAAAGTCCAGACTTACACAATAAGTCTCTGTCCATTTAGGACAGTATGCTGCTGCAGCATCTCAAAGTTGTACTTTTCATCAGTGGCGTGCTGGTCGATAATAAAAAGATCCGACTTAAACTTGGTAATAATAAAACCCAGGTTGAACTGACCAATGATGTCCATCTCCTTAAACATGTCCTTGCTAAAAATACATATATAGATAAACAATTTAAATACATCAGACACTTATTAAGAATAATATGAGAATACAAAAAGAATACATGATCTCTATACCTTATCTCTTTCTTCAACTCATCCTCGGCACTTTGGTTATCTCCAGGGTTAATCTTTGCCCTGAAGCGTCTATATTTTGGCTCAGACTCGTTCTGCTCGCGTTGCCGTGTCTTTAGTCTTTCCATTCTTTTAACCAGTCCGGTCATTGAAAACTGCAAAGGCACAGTTTTTTTCTGCATGCTCACTGGTTGGTCAAACACTCCACATGAAGCACCACTCACACTGGAGGATGGAAGTCGGGGCTGTTCTGAGAGGTTATCATCCCACCTACATTTTTTTGCCTTGGGACTAGAAACATTTTCAGTATTAATACTGGGCTCTTGCTCTGAAGTTTCCAAACCATCATGCACTTCATCTACAGACTCCCTGTAAGGCTCCGTTTTAATGCTGGGTTCCTCTAAACCTGAGTCTGGAGAGTCAAATTCAGAACGATTTCCAGAAAGAGTCTCTGGAGTGTCAATGCCATGATCAGACAGACACGAATCAGCCTCCATGTCCGACTTGTTCTCGTGCTTGATTAAACAGGTTTTCAAAGCTACTAACGGTGAAGCTGCTTTTATTGAAGCAGCATCTGATGATCTGCTGTAGCTAGTCTTTTCTGAGCAATGAAAAAACGACTGCATCTTTTTTTGAGTTGGACCTTCATGAACAGTTTTATTATCAGAGGACTTTGTCCCAATAGCAGGAACCTGTTGTTTTGAAAATGCTGCCTTTAGTCCAGCTAAGTTAAAAGATTTCTTCGGGGTGTGTGTCAAAGTCTCTGAATCATCGTCTGGAGTCAGTCTAGTCAGCGAAGTTTTTCGAGGACCTTCTGAATTAATATCAGAATCACTACATCTGGAAAAACCTGACATACAGAAACAGTGAAACAAACAATTATATTTTGCTTCATTTGTCATTTTTAACATGAAAACGCAATGATTTGGCACACATACTGCCTGAGATTTGTGGTGTGTTGTTGAGTCTGATTTTATTGACTCCAGTCTCATACACGGCAATGAGAGAGCTCTTAAGGATCGCAAGCAACAGCTTCTCCTCCTGCAGAAATATCTGGCGCTTATCCGGTGTAACATTGACGTCGACGCATTCTACACAGTAAAAAAAAAAAAAAATCATAAATAAATAAATAAAACAGAAAGAAAGTAGTGAATGCATTACTTTTGGCCAAAACGTGCTAAAAAGTGTCTCACCTAGGTGAAAAAGAACATTTTCTGAAACGGGATATTTCATAATACTTGAAGCTTCTTATCTCCCAACCCATGCTTCGTTTTTTTTTTTTTTTTTTTTTAAATATGCAAACATATTTATATTTTTATCAGATAAAAAGAAACAGATTTGCTAAATACAATTTCATGCCCTTTTATGTAGTGTCCCTAAATTTTTAAATTTAAAATCTTTCAATGATCCTAATTGTCATTCAGATGAAACTTGGCCAATTTAGATTTAACATGAAAAGACAGAAACCTAAGAAAGTGTATTTTTCTAAAATGCTGAATTGTTAGGATATTGCAACCTGAATTTGACATGGTTATGGACACTGCAGATTTTTGGCTTTTTAAGTTTTTACTAAAAAACTATTTAATTGGAGCTTACACCATTTCAAGTCAATACTCAGAAATAAATATAATTAGCATTTTAAATAATTGTTTGAAGCGAGAAATGACCATTTTTGGGGCACATACAAAATCATCTCTCCAAAACGGCCAAAGTTAGCAAAATTGGTCACTTCAATGTTTCATAGATTTCAGAAGTAGCTTCTTTGGCACACACATTGTGTATACAGTATACAGTGTTTTGGCCGACCGCATATATTGTATGTGACCCATCTATGATTTTTCACAGTATGGCTTGTGCTTTGGAAAAATTTCTCACCTGAAGCAACAGAAATGTTTAGAGCAACAAATGGGTACTGATGCCGGTTGAACATGTGGTAGACTTCATTTACAAGCTTAGAAACCTGTAGGAACACATTAGTTAGAAAAAACCCCCAAAACATTTATGTAAGCTGAATGATGAAAAATTAAATGCGGGTACCTTGGAAGGATCACAGGGCCTGTTGTTAATAAAGTAAAACTGCCGGTCAGTTGCGCTTCGTCCCACACCATGATCGGCTTGTGATACATAACCAGAGATCCTGGAATACAAGAGCAAGTGAACAAGTAAGGAACCCTTAACAGAAATCTATTAAAAAGTGTCTGCATGCAAAACAGTCATGATGCATTTGGATGCATCAGTCTGCTATTGTTGGAAAGCAGTATCAGAAGGTTGAAGGAAGCATTTTAGGACATGTTCACACCAATTGGTTTGTAGACTGTTTCCCAATCAGAAATTCTGACTTCTGTTTGGTTTAGTTGCACATTAAACTACAATCAAGATCAGCTCACTGTTTGGTCTGCACAAGGATATGCATTTTAACCTGACTGAGTGTGAATATGGAAAAAAAAGTGATATAATAAATATTTCCCTTATGATCATGTTAAGAAGTGAACCATGAAACTCACGTGAAAAGGTCTTTAGGGAGTTCTTCCCCAGTTAAACCATAATCTTCTTTAATATTCTCATTTGGAGATATTTGCTGAAAAGGAAGTAGACTCTGGAGCTGTGAAGAGAATATTATCCAGATTAAAGACAATAAATCTGATTACTTAATGTTTCATAATGATATTTTTTTGGGGGGAGGGCTTTAAAACATCAATATTTTTCTCAAAACTTTAGCAGAAAATTCAGACAGCATCTCATCTGCACACCATTTAAACTTAACTCACTACTCACTAATCTACTAGAACTGAGAGTCCTGTCATGGCTACTACAGCATATGTGATGCCATGAACAGCTTCTTCTGCATGTTTGGCTTATACAACAAATTCCTTATCACTGCACTACAATCAAAGCTTAGACTAAATAGGAGTTCTTTTCTTTCATATTACAGACTGGACGGGGCAGAAATCATGTGACTACATAAGGGGTTTTTAAGGTGACAGTAAATGAACATGCACCGTGGAAAAAGTTTTAACAAAAGAAAGAAATAAAACCCTATTAATATTATTTTTTTAATAGTACATAAATCAATAAATGTCATGGGCAAGATAATGTCGAGTGTCTAAATGTCAGTTTCAATTAATTTTTTATTAATTGCCCAGCTCTGATCAAAACACAGACAAATCTTCTTGACCAAGCTCAGAGCTTGAGTTATTTTATCTTCATGACTGCTTTAAAAAAAAAAAAAGTCTTTAGATATGTCCACTGATGACATTTTTACTTTGAATAGTACTCTCACAGATGCAACACATTATGATTATTGTGCTATACATCACAGATCATGGAACACACTTTCTGAGTACTGCTGTGAACTGGATCTTAAAATACTTTCCCTGTTCCCCAAAGTAGCACTGGCATTTTTTATTTTTTTTACCTGTTTCGGGCCAAACAGTGCTCCGATGTTGTCCCTCATGCTGTGGCTCCCGCTGGTGCACACTACTGTGTTACGCTTGCCTTGGCCGAGCTGATTAGTGCATGTGATGCGCACACCAGTGGAAATGATGCAGTAAGACTGCAGGATGTGGACCATCTTACTAAACTCCTGCATGGCAAAGCACTTCAATCACTCACACTTTAACTTGTTCAACATTTCACATTTTCAGAATTTGCATACTGTTGTTGAACCTTTTTGATGTTGCGCTGGAACTCCTTGTGTCGAACCGGCAGGGTGGAGAAGAGCTGCTGAAGGCTGACGGTGGTCCCCTGTGGCCGGGGGTGGGGGGCTCGCTGGACAAGGCGGCCGTTGTGGTCAAAGACGAGCCGAGTGCCGATATGGCTACTTTCGTGACAGGTCACCACGGTGAGGTCACTGAGGACAACAATTATGGATGACTTAACTCTATAGCAAGAACAGCTTAATGTAGTTAACATGTCAGTGATTTATTCTGATCTGGGAGAAGCACGCTTCTTTTATCAGTCAACAATATGGATGATGTTAAAGGTGCCGCTAGTACAATATTTGGACTGCTACATGCATTTCCATTCCTTCCAAACAATTTCAACTCAATTATTGATTAAATTTCAATTATTGCCTGTGAGAACAAACTGGTTAAGAAAATGTGGACAGAAACCAACACAAGCAGTACTGTGCAAATGGCACATGTAAAAAAAATGCTATAAGGCAAGTATGCCTTTAATATCTATCTATCTAGCTATCTATCTATCTATATATATATATATATATACACACACACACATATACATACATATACACACAGTATATAAATGAAAATAAAAAATAAAAATAATAATAAGCCCAGAAAACAGTAATTAATAAAGTAAAGTCAGTATTTGGCATGACAACGCTTTGAGGACCTTTTTGTCTTATGTACAATTTGTGCAGTTCTATAAGAAAACCACCCAAAGTTCTTTCGATGACTTTGACCTTTTGACCTGCTTTTTTTTTTTTTGGGTGCAAAACCAAAAAATGCAAGTGTTTGCTTATATAATGTGCTGTTTCCTTTTCTGGCATACAAGTATTTGTTCTTTAACATTTAATTTTGTGGTCAGAAATATCAAAAATGTCCTGCAAAAAAAATAATAATAAAAAATAAATAAAAAAAGATCCATAAGAAAGTTTATACTAAAAAACACTGGGTGTCTAAGACTTTTGGCCAGTATTGTATATTGTATGTTTTTCTATCGTGTCATTAAAATAATGGGTTTACTAACACTTAAATGGAATAAAATTTTACTTAAAATAAAAATGCAGTCATGGTTGACTACATCAGGATACAGTGCTGCTGTATTTATTTAAATTTTTTATGTCACTTGTCTTCAGCAGCTTAACATCACTGTAGATGACAAATTTCCTTTGATGTGTCTCATACAGTATCAATTACTGAGACGCACAGTACAATTTAATTTCAGAAAGCAGAGTAATCAGCCGTCTGATATTAACATCTTCATGGTAATTCAAGCAAATATCATTATTTAATATCAGATCAGTGTATCATGATGAATGTTGTGTTGTTGTAACGGTGCTGTAGCTCCAGAAAGCATTTAGACAAACCTGAGAGCACACAGTGAGCTCAGCGCTTCTCCACGGAATCCAAATGTCTCAACATGAATTAAGTCGGAGAAATCTCTCAGTTTCGATGTATGGTGCTTTAAAGCTGTGGATACAGAAAAATAAAAATGAGTACACTAAATTAAACCCAATCCCCCCCCACCAGAAAAAAAAAAAAACTAACTCTGATGTGATTGTAACTCACTCAGGCCTTCAAAGTTCTCCTCCTCCACACCTCGTCCGTTGTCAGAGACTTCCACTAGCTCTATCCCGCTCTCCTTGAGCCTGATGTCTGAAATCCCAGAAAAACAGCTTAGAATTAGTTTAAGCCATTCTACAGCTTAATTTTACTCATGATACTGTTGAAAATCACGCACTCACCAACTTGTGTAGCACCCGCATCTATGCTGTTCTCCACCAGCTCTTTCACAGCTGTGGCCAAAGTCAACACCACCTGCCCAGAGCAGATCTGATGCACTGACTGTTTATCTATGGCCCTGATGGCTCTGGCTGACTCTGAGCTGGAATTACAAACCAACAAATTAGGATCATTTGTATTTACACTCCAGACAAAAATGCATAATCACATCTTAAGAGTATTTGACATTGAATGTTGACATTTTCTCCTGGAAAAAGGAATGAAGACAGAACGCTGAATAGCTCACCCGTGAAGTACAAGTATTCCGTTTGCAACCAAGGAATGATTAGAAATGAGAATATTTGAAGAACATAGCCAAAAACACACCGATGAACCATGTGTGCTGCTAATGAGCCTCAGTGTTCAATGTTTAAAACAACAATTTTGATTTTAGGTGTATAATCACCAAGCAAAACAATATCACGATACCTAGGCGCCGATATTATCAATATTTGGCAATTCTGTAAGTATTAAAATTTTACAAATATGTGTTACAATTTTAAGACCTTTAAACAATAAAACAAAATTGTCATAAATTTTAAGTTTTATACATTAGCCTTATTCAACAGCTGCACAACTGAATACAAGTAATTAAGCGTAACCAATTTGTTATATTAGTTTTTTCATTTTAAAGCATTTAACAATACAATACAATACATTTAACCTAAAATTAAACAAAAAGCTACATTTTACTGACGAACAGGATGTCGGTGTGTAAATAGTTAATTTTTAGGATGATAAAGAAATTATGATGTTTTACCACCTCAAAGTCTTGAGCACATGTTGAGCAGTTGCAAACACGCACATGCAGCTTCTAACATGGGCACGTGTGTTTTCTAACATGCATGTTTCGAAACTAATTAGCTATAGTGGTGTTTTGAGGCTGGTGTAAGGGTGGGAAACTAATTAGCTACTGAGGAAAAACGCCAGTCAGGTGCTTTTGAACACACAACGTTTGATAATGATAAAAAAAATCAGAAGCTCATCCACATAATCGGTTATATCCAAGGCTGATCAGTCATTGCTGATCAAGCTGAAAACAAGCCAATTCTGGTCTCTGTGGCTGATCAACTGGTGCATTTTTATTATAAATGTAATAACTTTAAAATAAAAATAAATAAATGATTTTGTAGTCAATGTGGCGATACATGAATTGGCACACAAAGAATCAAAACTGAATAAATTTTTCACCCCTATCTCTAATTATCATGTATAGCTTATATTTTTACACACACTGAGCACGTTATTAGGAACACCTGTACACCTAATACAATTATCTAAACACCGGAACGATATTTTATGTGCCAGCAGTGTAACGCATAAAATCATGCAGATGCAGGTCAACATCCGTATCGGATTCACTTCAATAATTCACATCAATCGTCAGAAAAGAAAAAAATGCAATCTTAGTGATACTGACTAGGTCATAATTATTAGTGCCAGACAGGCTGGTTTAAGTATGTCTGTCTGCTGATCTAGTAGATTTCCCTAAAGCATTTTTATGCACGTCAGACTATAGAGTTTGCTCAAAATGGTGCAACACTGGAAAAACAGTAAAAGCTTGTTCATGAGAGCGCTCAAAAGAGAATGGTCAGACTAGCTCAAGCTGAGAAAAAGGCTACACTAACTAAGTTCTACAGTAGCCACTCTGTACAACTGGGGTTACCCGAAAAGAAAAGCAGTGAGGTAGACTGGCTACAATGGCAGGCAGCCACGTAGGATTATATTTTTGTCAGACAAGAACAGAAAACTGAGGCTGCAGTGGGGACAGTATTACCAAAACTGGATAGTTTAAGACAAAAAACTTAGCTTAACTTAACTTAGATAAACTTATAAAAGCTTATCTCAGACTGGTTTGAAGCACATGACAAAGATTCCTTCTTTAGTATTAACACCTTTAGAATGTTATAGAATGAGTCACAGCAGTAAAAGTACACATGGAAAATCTTCAGGCACTGAATAATGCAATCACGTTAACATGGACCAGAAGGAATGTTTCCAACATCTTGGGAAATCCATGAAATTAGGAACCAAGGTTTTGAAAGCAAAGTGAGCCCCTATTGTGATTCCCATGAAAGTGAATCTTGCACCGATTCGTTTTTTTTGGGGTGGTCCTGAATCAACTCACGGAAGAGCATAAAGCATTTGGATATCTACAAACTAAATCTGGACCGCTACGTTAAGGAAGGTATTTAAGGAAGGTGTTCATGTTTCTTGAAGAGAATCATTACTGGTGATAAGACATGGACTCATCACTACGAGCCTGAAAGTAAATGGCAAATTGTGGGGTGGACACATCCTCAATTGCTGACCAAGAAAAAGTTCAAAATCCTGAATCCTAAACTTGGGATTAAATGCAGAGGACTGCTATCCAGGCGGGGTGAGATCTTGCATGATAACGCATGTTTGCCTATTTCTACCCACACTGTACTGTAGACACTCTGCAAAAACTTTGTTTTGAGGTGTTAAAGCACACTCCCTACAGTCTTGGACCTTGATCTATCAGACTTTAACGTATTTGGCCTTCTGAAAGCAGATCTACGGAGAAGGAGGAGAAAGATTCACTTCTGATGAGGAAGTGAAGACAGCAGTGCATTCAGCCTAAATCATTTTTTAAATAAGGGAATACAAAAGCTTGTTGACAGTTGCACAAAGCATTTTGAAGTGCAAGGAGATTATGCTGAAAATGTTTCATTTATATGTGGAAAGTTCTAAACTAAAAAAAATGTAAGTAAAGAAAAAAACTCACCAAGATTCTGTCATCATCCCTGGAAGTCTCTCAGATCCTGAACTACAAACACTTTCTAATGCACTTACAGGCAGGGTAGAGCTTAAAACGCTGACTTTCACATGACATGTTTGAACAATTTTTATATAATTAACCGGCACGATTTGAACCTAATTAGCATGTTACAACATTTCCTGCAGACCTTATGAACTAAGCACATATACACTTCTCTCCCGTATTATCACTACAACTTCCCGCTAGAATCGTGCGCAGCGTTGTACGCCCCAGTGTTTGCGTTTGAGAGCGTCGTGTCGCCACACATTTTGCGCAGAACCGAACATTTAAGCATAAAAGTGTCGTATGTCGTTTAAGTTAAGTTATATTTTTATTATTACTACTGGCTTTAATATCACATCAGATTTTTGTTTAGCCATTTTGCTTCAAAGGTTTTAGTTAAATCTGAGTAAATGTCTAACTTTTTAAATCTCTGACACTATTATGAAAGGTTTCATCATATAGCGTGCGCTGAGGAATTAGGGACAGTGTACAAATATAAAACCGATGGTCAAACATTGGAGACTATGTTAATACAAGGCTTCTAAAAGATTGGCTTGTATAATAAAGAAACGAAATATCTATATCATATTGTAAACGGAATTGTGCAAACTGATAAGAAATTCGGAGAGGTTTGGAACCGTGACATGAAGCGGTACTATGGACCTTTTGTGACGCTCCTTTACTTCCAAGATGGCGTAATACCAACGGCTGGCTGACTGACTGGTGATTTTCTTTGTATTATTAAAGCTGCTTTTCAGTGGTTATCGGTCAGATGGATGGTTTCTCCAGGACAGTACTGTATGTTAAATTCTTAATGGAAAATTATAACTTGGACTACTTTAACTCTTGTCAAAACTTTACGAAGTGAAGATTTTTATAAAGTGTCATGGCAGAAGAAGGTTCTAGAATTAGAGCTGGTGTAATGAGTGACAGTCACAGCGTGGTGCTGCACAGACAACTTTCCAGGGACACAGGGACTGGAGCAGTGTTCGAGCTTACACAGGACGAAGAGGACGTCCAGTTTGACAGTGAGTCCCTTGATTAAAGTTCACGTGACCCGAAATCAATTTGGCATACACAGCATGGCACACTCATGTTAGTTCTTCTGTGTTTTTATTTATTTATTTTTTATAAAAGGTATACAATCAATCACTGCATCAGATCCATCATATCTCAATTCAGTACACAAAATATCCACCCCTTTTACCCCATCCATCAGCCGAGGGTGAATTAGATTTTATTAATTAAAATGATTAACATTTACCATCTAAAACATCATTTAAAACCCATACCTCACATACATCATAAACCTTTGCCATTTCATACCTTGGCATGCCACAGATATGAATGTCTCAGACAACGCGTTGTTGAAATTCATTCGTTCATTCATTCACAGTAATCTTTCTGGTGAGAGACTCGGTGGATCAATCACCTTTTATGGAACAGTGAGGCAGGAAAAGTCCCAGAAGACAAGAACCATACATTCACACTCATAATAAGCAGACCTGCTTACTTTTTCAAAAAAGGCTGGAGTGAGATTCTGAAAATAAGTACATTCACATAAAGCCCCTGTTGTGCATTTCCAGCTATTTTGTTTAACACTTATCATACACCTTACCCTGTATGGTTTAGGTTTTGTAAAGTTTAGCATTAGAATGTTAAAGATGCATGTGGATTTATTTCAGTTAGTACAACTAATATTTGAAATATTCACCCAAACAAATAAATGAAATAGGGCCTTTGTTAAGCACCAGCCAAGTCACCTACATGCTCTCCAGCAACTCCATGTAGGCCAGCAGGGGTGTAGAACACACCCCTGGGCTGTGTACATTAGAGGTCTCATTGTATCTCTATCTTAATAAATGAGCGTGGGCTCGATATGTGAGTAGTACACTTGCACTTTGTCTGCCAAGTGTCGCGTGTTCACAACTGAGCCAAAGGTTCTTCCCGTTCGTGCGCACTGCGGGATTGTGGGTAATCGTTTCCCATGCTCAGTCTCAGTGCGCGTGCGACACTCGTATAGTCAAGATCTGCGCGTGCGTTGTTGGTCTTTCGGCTGCTCCCGACAAGGGGTCGCCACAGCGGAATATCCAGTCCGCATTACAACTTGGCACAGGTTTTACGCCGGATGCCCTTCCTGACGCAACATTTTACATCCCATTTTATCCGGGCTTGGGACCGGCACTGTCTTGCGTGTACTGTCTATTATAACGTTGTGACCACATGTGTGCACACACAAAGCAATGCAGCTGTCATTAGAAGGGTTCCTTGTTAAACATGTATGTGTGCGCGAGTGTCATTAGAGAGGTTCCTTGTTAAAGATGTTTCCCAACAGAGCAGTGCTTGTGCACGCATCTTACTTCAGCTTCACACATACATTCTTTTTAAAGGTAAAATGCAAGTTAATTTGTTTTATTTTTACTCTTCATTTTGTAATAATTATTTTTATATGAATATTGTTGGGTCATGGATTTAATCATCTGAGCCTCCATTATTTTGCATGGGGGAAATTCGCTTGATATATGACTGCTTTGAAATACAAGCATGCAGAATGAATTATGCTTGCAATCCAAGGTTTAACTGTATTTCATATCGTTCTTGATCCATATCTCTCATATTTCATCCCAGAAAGACAAGCGCCCTGAATAGTCGGTCCCACTGACTTACTTCTCTTCACTTGGACAGAACAAAGTGGCAGAGCGTCATGCCGGTGTGCTCCAGCCAAAATACACCTGTGTATGTCAGGGAATGATGTAGGAATTTGACTTTAGAATATAGCCAACTCATCAAAAAGAGGCTGGAGCTCAGTGTTTTTGCTTGCCTCTTCCGCAGACAATTGTTTTGCATATGAAAAACGTGAGAAATTGGAAGTGTGGCATGAGAGCGTGTGAAGACGAGTGATTGCGTGAGTTGGCAGCTCTGTAATAAAATACACACTACATGTCTTTCTTTCAAAAACACTGGCTGACCAGTTCACATTGCACAACTTGAATCCCTTTGATCAGTCAATGCACACAACACAATTTTCACCTGGATTTTTCATCCAGTCAACATGAACATGATTCCCCAAATTACCATTCAAAATGACCAATCATGATTCCCAAATTACCAATGGATTTACCTCAGGGTTTCACAAGTGCTTGGATGTTATCAAGGTAAAAGTTTTCTCAGTACTTCAGACCCATGAACATACTGCGTGCTTCATGTCATCACCACTGCTGAAACATTGGCCTCCCAGAACGCCCTTAATGGCCCTTTCATTTATTGGAAAAAAAATGGCCTAGTTTGATCCCCAAAGACATTCTGTTTTGTTTTCTCACCCTGCTCACTACACCATGTACATTACAAAAACTAATAGAAGCTAACATAACAGAAGTTAATGCCATATCCACAGTACAGTCCTGACCTCACTCCAAAGCCTAAGAGTTATTTAAGAAAGAGCAAGCCAAGAATGGAAAATAGAAACGCCTCACAGTGTTGGAGATTTGTAATGAGTACAGTGAAGGTCCTCATTACCAGTGGGACTAGCACTGAGAGCGTACTGAGAGAGAGATTGGAATCACTAGAGACCTTCTGACACGATATTATCACAATATAATTTCAAGCATGGAAATTTTAAAAATGCTTAAATTAACTTTTTTCCCAGACATTAGCAACCAAGTCTGAAGTATTTCTAAACATTAATTTAAAAACTTTTACTTACCATTTAACATCTTTTTGAACATAATTTCTGAAATAAGTCCTAAAAATTCTCATTACCGTAACACTCTGAAAACATCAACACTGTTAGAAAAGCAAAAAAAAAAAATTCATGGATTAATAGTCGTGCACATTTACATGAAGTTCTGAAATAATTATTTTTAATTTAAATGATCTTGTAAAATTCAATTCATTTAAATGTTCTTGATTTTGATTTATCTCATTACTGCAACACCTTCCACAATTTACAACCATTTTTTTTACATTTCATTGGAACCTGACATTTTTTCAAAGTGATGTGACAAACCTGAAAGAACATAATTTGTACATTCTACACATACATTTAAAATCAAAGTACTATTTTCTATCAATTAAATTAACATCTAATGAACATCTGTTGTGATAATGACATACTGTACAGTAGATCCTTGGATTGCGAGCATAATTGTTTTCGAAAGTGTGCTTGTACAGTCGTGGCCAAAGGTTTTGAGAATTACATAAATATTGGAAATTGGAAAAGTTGCTGCTTAAGTTTTTATAATAGCAATTTGCATATACTCCA
>JAQQZT010000006.1:9922222-9949326 GCA_030068275.1 Clarias platycephalus | reverse complement strand
ATATATATATATATATATGTGGATATATATATATTATATATAAATATATAATGTTTTATTTTAAGTTTAAATATACTGTATACTGTATATGTTTGCATTTGTATTGGTGAAACATCACCGTTCACTAAACTATTAATATATTGGCAAGCAGCACAACATCCAGTGTAGTAGGAGCAAAGTTTGTTTAGAAGTAATTATGGCAGTTAGAATTATTTATTATAATAGAATATTTAATTATTTAATGTGTAATTATTTAAACAACAGTGTTGCTGTCTAGGGTGACATGTAACATAGGTGTTGGTAATGGCACGCATACTGTTGCTTCCAAAACAATAATAAACAGTGCCAATCCTTTACCTTTGATGTTATATGGTGGATAATTTCCCACCTTCTGGGACGGTAAGAAACTCCCAGAGCTCACTTTCTCCCCAGTTTACTGGCTTTTTCAGACTGTTGTGCTCGTTTCGTTTATGTATGGTTTGCTGCTGTTTTAATGCTTTTTAAACCTTCCCAGTTCCCTCTGATGAGTTGCTTAACTACGCTGAATTGGTTGTGTGAATGGGACTAAAGTGTAATAAAAGTGCTTGCCATTGATATTTTACCATTCTGTTGAAAACAATATATTGTTTTTAAATGTATACATGTTGTATGATTTTACAAATATTAGTGCTTTCTCTGTTTATATATAAAAAAAACATTTGTTACAGTGAAATACATGTTTGGCTATTAACATGTTTTCATTGTTGTTTTTAGGCATCAGACAGTACCGACTCTGAATCTTCCATAAGCGACACTAACAGTTTGGACTCCCAGAGTGTATTAAGGTATCAAAGCAACTTTTCCTCTTCACTACAACCTATTTATCTTCATTGACTCTACATCTGCATGCTGCATAATAAAAGAATAACAATTACAAGTTTCGTTTTCTTTTTCCAGCTCCAAGCCAGAGAGCCTCCTCTCCTCATCAGCCTCGACAGAACAAGCTAATTCACTCAGTCAGCACATCTCACACCCGGCACCCACACCTACACCTGGTGCAGACACCCAGACACTGGCTAAGCCAGCAGAAGTAACACTTGGTATTCAGGCAACCTTAACAGCAGCATCGAGTGAAGTGAAGACTACAACAGAGTCCACACTGAGCAATCACAGTCTCACCAAGCAGGTGAATGGTGAACCCCCCTTACCAAACGGACCTAAGATGAAGACGGAGACCGTAAACGGCTCAAACGGCAAAGAAGACAAACCCAGCTCTTGGGAAAGACAAAGATCAAATGAGCACCAAGAGCATGACCGAGATTTAAAACAGGCACATGGTTCGACTGCCATAAAGGACAGAGATAGAGACTATAAGAGCCATCGGAACTACAGAGAGTTCAAGGCCAGGAGCAAAGAACGTTCCAGGCACAGTCACCGGCCAGAGAGGGAACATTATCCACGTAAGGAGCGTTCCCGCAGTCGCCACAGAGATAAATCGCCAACTCGACACTGGAACAGCTATGCGTACCACCGCCGTGACCACCACTACAAAAGAGGCAGGGAGGAATGGCCGCGGGAGGGGGAACATGACAGGAGAAACCAGAGCTCACACCGTTCTTCAAGTAACTATTATAAAGAGCAAGGCAGGCACCGTACACGCGATGACAGTCGTGACAGGTGGCCCTACAATGGCGAGCAGAGCAGCAATAGAGCAAAACCCCAATCGCCACATTCCGTCAGCCCCTCACCCCGGCGCGGCACCAGACAACGCAGTTTGTCAGGTGAAGACAGCACATCGGAGGAGCGCAGGGTGAAGAAATACAAAAAATCTAAGAAGAAAAATAAAGATAAGAACAGGTAAATAAATGTGTTTTTTTTTTTTTCTTCTGTTCTCTATGCTTTGCAACTCAAAGAACTTTCCCTATTTTAAATAAGATTTACTTGCCTGAAATTTAAGTTTCTGTAACTAATATTGTCTACGTTCTGCAGGAGTTCTGAAAGGGAAGTGTCTGACAAGCACGGGGACAGCAGCTCCAGTCGACACAAAAAGAATAAAAAGAAGAAGAGGAGGCATGACGAGGAGGACGACAGACATCACAGAGAAAGGCGCTCTACCCTCAGCTCAGACAAACATGATTGCAAAGGGAGGAATGGCGAGGAGAGGAGGAGCCATAAGCGTCAGCGCAGCTCTGATCGAGACATTTCTCCTCACCATGCAAAGCGGTCATGCACTGAGCACCAACGCCAGCTCAGTAGCCAGTCAGGTATGCAACATAAGTGTTTTTTTTTTAATGACTGTTTGGTTTGATGTAAAAATTTTCATAGATATTGAACTTCTCTTCACGTGCTGCAGATAATGGCATAAACCATTACAGTGGATATGTCCAAGGATTCTGTCATAAAGAAATTGATGCACAGGACAAATATAGAGACCTGAACCATACTTCTTCAAACAACAGCAGGAAGATAGTCTTATTTGGAGGAGAACCTGCCATGACGGGCCCTCTGCCATACAGATGTAAGTGGATGGCATGTTGTTCTTTGGGAATTAATGCATGTTTTTTTATTTTTTATTTACTTACTCTCACAATGTCAGACAAACAAACTAAAGCAACACTCTGTTTTTCCCACAAATAACAGTGAATTTTGGAGGCCTGCCCCACACCTAAGGTGAGATATTGATCGTAATAAAATAAATATTTAGGAGTGTCTGAATATTGGAGTTATAAATTAAGATCTTGTTACTTCACATTGAATTATAAATACTTGTTTTTCTTTTCTCTTTTTCTCCTTAAGGTATCGGAGGACAAGGAAAAACTACACTTTCTAAATATTGTAAAGGTGTAACATGGAATGTTTTGGTTTTTTTTTCTACTCAAAATCTAAGATTTAAAATGAATCAGAGTTGTTTATATGACAATAGTTGGAGAAGAAATGGTGGAAGATCTTGTGGTTCTGGTCGAGATTGAGGTGGTGGATTCTTTTCTCACTAGAACATCCTCTGTGGAGAAGTCGTGGCCTATAGGTCTCGAGTGTTCTTATGATCGCTGAGATTCCAGGAACCTGGCGCCAAAGGTCCTCACCATTTCTCTGACGTACTCGGTCTTACAGTTACCCCTGTGCGCCATGTTGCCGGGAACACAGATGGGAAACATCCTCGGCGATCACGGAGCTAGTGGCCACAACTTCTCCACAAAGGATGTGAAAGTTCTAGTGAGAGAAGAAAGCGACTTACCAAGAAGAATCAGCGAGGCCATGTAGATCCGCAGCCTCAAGTCTGACCTGAACCGTGACCAAGGTCAAGATCTTTCGCCAGTTCTTCTCCAACTGCTGTCATATAAACAACTGACAATTTGTGTTGATGGTCATGGGAAGACGTTCAAATCTAAGTATGTGTTAAATTTTGAGTAGATGTTTCAGATTTTGAGTAGAAAGAAACATTGCATGTGTAAGGTTAATCTTGGTCTCATCTATTTGGACATTGCAAAGGTGCTTTATTCAGAGAAGACATACTGTATTTTTCTTGCAACAAAAATGCTTTAAAATTTTTTTAGGATTAAGGATTTTTTACCATGCTGTACAGCTGAACTTTGAAGAAAATCTCAATGAAAAATGTAAAAAAAGAAAAGAAAAAAAGAATATTAATTAATATATACACTTACACCGGAATAAGAAGCCTGGAGCTTTAACATCACAATTGCTGCTCAGACATAGACTCAGGACTTTCTCACTTGTGAAGATGATACACATTCTCCCTTTAAGGACATCTACCTGGGAATGATGAAAAAGTGAACTAAAATGCTGCATAAAAGTGGAAAGACTGTTTCCCGGCTGCAAGCTATGATGTCACCGTTTTCACGTTTCTGTTTAAAATCTCAACGGGACAGATTTTTTTTTTTAGTGCTTTGTGCGCACTTATACACAGTTAACCTGGACACACTTGACATTTTCTTGCCTACTTTCCCCATTTTTTTTTTTTGTTGTAATTTCTTTTAAACTTGAGATCTGCAGAATCCATCTAATGGCATTATACCAACTTTCACAATTTTCTTCAAAAATATACATTGCATTATATAATGTATGGCTGTGGATTATTTTGTGTGTATGTTTTTAACCTTTATTTTCCTTTTAAAAATACTGTGAATTTAAGTTCAACTGTACTATCAGTTATTTGTTTGCAATCCTGTATCAGGAGTTCAGTATCAACACTTAGAAAAACCACTCAGCATAATGTAGGCCATGTTCTAAAATATTTCCCTTCTTTGACGGAAAAAAAAAAAAGTAAAAATGGTTATATTCAAATCCTACATTTACTGTAGCATGTCAAAAAATCTATGTTGTGCATTCTATATTAATTGAGAGGGAATAGGCCTTAATGTCTACAATTGTAATATTTTCTCAGTATGTTTACAGATTTTTGTTGGGATGAATGGACATGTATGTGAGGATTGGTTGAGTGTTTGGCTTTGTACAGGGTGAGCTCTATTCTCGCCTTTTGGATAAAAACCTAAAAAAAAAAAAGTTTTGTCTGTCTTTGCTCTGCAACATTTAATAGTGGCATTTTGGAAAATTAATTCTTACAATTTTTATATATCAGTTATTGAATGTCACATGGTAGACATTCATTTCACAGTAGACATATTAACGTTTAGTTTTTTAATTCAGTTAATTAATTGTCATTGTAAGCATTGTTCACTTTTCCTCCATCACTAAGCTTTTTCCCTAATATAATTTCTCAAAGCGAAATCATAGAACTTGACAAATTACCACTTTTTATTTCAATACTTATAACTCGCATGGCCTATTTAAATTTGTTAAGGCAAAATTTTACCCCTGAGATAATCGGGGTAAAATAAATAGTTTATTATAATTAAATCCAGTAACCAAAGACTGAGTTTCACTACAAAAACACTTAAGGCATTACAGACAAAACAGAAACTTCATTTTCCTATATGACAATCCAGTTAAAAAAAAACAATATATAGTAATATTGCAAAACTCAATCAGTCCTGCTGATTTTGATCACATTATACATCTGAGATCATGAAATTATTTGAAATAATAGAATCATTAATTCACTTCTTGAAAGCCCTCCCAATGCTGACCAGTTAATTCTGAGGTAAATTAGTGTCAATAAGGTCATAATCATAATAGGAGAGAAATAAGCAAATTTTTCTACAGAATATTGGTAAGAATGTGTGGTCATTGCTGCTGTGGACCACTAGAGGGCAGTGTGGTACTGATTCTGCTCAGTAGTTTCAGTGTGTTTCATTCTGGTGCTGAGCCTCAGAAATGTATATTATAATGGACATACAGTATAAGAGGAACTATGGGACTATCAGGGCTATCGTAAAAATGTATCCACGTTTAAGAGTGGCACTACAACCAAATGTCCATTTTGTCCATTTCCCTGCAAACAAATGTGGAGTTCTGCAGCTTTTCTGCCGATTACCACATTACAATATTAAGCAACCATTAAGTGTGTTCCTGCTGAGCAGCTTTGATGCTCAGTGTCGAGGTCTCTGTGCCTTGCAGCTAACCTCCTTTAACCTCTCCCCTGTAGATGAGCAGACAATAGACTGTCTATTAGTGATCAGCACGTTAAAAGAGGTCATCCTGCTGTCATTTCTGAAGTGCAACACGCCGCTTTCTGCTCGCCAGCATCTCATAGAAAGGGTCCCTGCTGATGCTGGCCCTGTAAAACATAAGAGGGACTGATGAATATAGAAAATCCTTGTTATACGGCTTGGGAAATACAGTGCAGTAGCGGAGTTTTTATTCACTACTGACAATAGACAAAGTCATGTTCTCCTTATTGGTATTGAAGGGGTTAAAGTGGGTGAATGGCCCAGGGTTCCCTGCAGGTCTCCACTACATGCTGATACAGCGTTTACTGCACAAACAGAATTTGTGTGCAGTACATATGAACGCAGTCACACACTCTGTAACAACTGAGGCAAAGGGACCTTGATACTCACAGGCAGATTCAGATCTGCTGTGTCTATAAAAGTTCAATGTCTATTTTCTGTTTTGTCCACTATTGCTATGATTAGCTACAAACATTTGCCAGAAATAATTTATGTGACAAAGGATGCATTTTAGTTCCCACAGGAAAAAAAAGTGACAGAACCAATTAGAATAGCTTTGCTCTCTGTTTAATCCATTGGAAATTCCACTATCTCCAAGAGCTGGCCGGTCATCCTCTGTTATACTTATCAGTCCCAGATTGTGGCTTAGACATTTTACACACCAGTACCTCTGGAACTAGGCTGCGGCCTTCCTTTAGCAGGATCATCACTGAGATAGGAATGTGAAAACGTGCAAGAAAACGTGGGATATCAACTACCAAAACCACCCAGTTGTTAGAGGCCGTCATGCACCCTACCTGATAGATTTGATCCACTCCTCTTTCTCCTCTGGAGTAGGGGCTGATATTCTGTACACCACATGATTCCCCTCTACAACCCTGCCGTCTGCTTCTGTTTTACACGCCTTGATCACCTGTCCTTTATGACTTGGGTTGTAGAGCTCAAAACAGTTCTAAAAGATAACAAAGCATTACATTTTTTAATATCATTCTGAAATGATATTCAGAATCACTACTAGCAGTGCTTACTGGTTTTCTTGGCTCGTCCACCTCTCTTATGCTAAGGTTCTCCAGTGGAATGATCCCTCGGGGCTCTTTATCCTGGAAATATAGAAGCAAGTTTATAAGGGAGGCAGATTAAGATAGTGAAGAAACCGGCTACAGAAGAAGCTGCTATTGTTTGCTTGGGAGTTAAATCTGTCTCTCGACATTGGAAGAAAATTTCCTGTCGCTGAGAAGAACATGCAGCAAGGGGCTGATTGCTTTAGGATCGCCAGCTCATTTCTACTGTTGTGGGCTTTAAACTTGTTTTATTGTGCAATCTTATATGAGACAGCTGTGACAGATTAGCTGTACATAAGGACATTTCATAATTAAGAGTCGCTGTAAGAGTTCATACATAAGAATGTGCTGCATAAATAAATTGGTACATTTAATTAAAACATTCAATTAGTACAATAAAAAAAAACATACATTTTACCATTAAAAATTCTGTACAATAATTTGACATTTTGTTTTGAGACTTAAATGAATAACACCCATTGTGAAAGATGCCAGGTCTAAACCACGGAAATAATCAATTTACCAGATTATACCTCACCAAAGTATTCAATGAAAGTATTCAATGAATCAATCTGAAATTATTAATTCCATATCGAAGATGTATTTTCATCCTAGGCCATATATTTGATATATACCACAGTTGGAACATGAGAACTATCTATAAGCTGGTAAATCAAAAGAACACAAATGAGATCTCTTTACTATTCATTTTATCCCAATTTTCTCTTTATTATTATGTTTGTATTCACTAACATTTGTGTAGCTTTACTTACTGTTGTATATTCAAAGTAATACAAGCAGTTATCTGTCAGAATGAACCATCTCCTTTTCCACGTCTTCACTCGTCCTCCTGTGAGAGGACAAAAGCAACAATGAGAAAATCCTCACTATACTTACATTACTATTCCAAAGTTTGGACACACCTTCAAATTCCAAGGTATTTCCTGACTTTTATTTCTTTCTACACTATAAAACAATGCTGAAGGCGTCCAAAATATGCAATAATCTCCTGTGAACAGCTGATATTGAGATGTTTCTGCTACTTATGCTCTGTAAAGCCTTCATACTGGCTATAATCTGAGGTGCTGTTAGTTAACTGGTGATTTTCGAGGCTGGTAACTCTAAATAAACTTCTTCTCTGCAGCAGAGGTAAGTTTTGGTCTTGCTTTCCCGGTATGAGAGCCAGGTTCATCATGGTGCTTGATGGATTTTGGAAATGCACTTGACAATACTGTTCTTGCAAGCACAGCTGACCAGAACAGCTGACCATCATGTTTACATTAAAAACTCACTGTTACTTAATAATATAATTCCATATGTATTATTTCCCAGTTTTGAAAAAAATTCAGCATTGTTCTAGAATGTAGAAAATAAATCCAAACTTGTGTCTAAACCTTTGACTGGTACTGCACATCACCACTAATAAGATATAAGATTACTATAGTCCCATCGAATGTACAGGGAAGACACGTGATGTTAATATGATATGCAGGAGTAATAGTGGTACTAAGTACTAATAGTGGTACTACTATACAAGTCTATGTTTTTGATAATTATCTGTTAAGTTATTTTAAGAAATTTCTTTAGCAAAAATTGGTTAACTATAAATACAGTATAAACTTTACACTAAATTTACATGAGATGTCTTAAAACAAAATATTATTTGAGGGAAATGACTAAAATGATACCCTGGATCAGATTTGACCTCAGTCAGGTTTAACATATGACTCAATATCTACAAATCATAGACTTGAACCTTGTAATTCCAAGATCTCAAATTGTTAACAGACTGATTTATGCCATATATTGTTTGTAACATGCTGGTTGTTGTAAAGAGATTATCTTAATAATATGCACATCCTTAATAAAAATATGTTAAACATAAAACATTTTACCAAAGGTAAAAGAGTCTGCCTCTTTGTAGCTCAGTGACCGGGAGCCTTCAGCTCAGAAAAAAACTGCACCAGAGTGTAATTTAGCTGTGATATAAAAAAAAGCAGGATTTGGTTTCACTGGAGTAAAAGTGGCACTTAATATGAGTGAAGTGAAAAGCGGAAGTGGGAAAAGTGAGACAAGTCAATGGATGTCCTCAGAGAGAGTCCAGCAGCTGCAGGCAAGCTGTGCCTCACTCAGCTGAACATGCTTCACTCCCAGTTGTGTGTTGTTCATGGGAGAATGTTGTGCATGTTTAAGCCTACATCACATTACAGTATACTTCTATACTTGTAAAAGAGGACAAAACAGCTTTCATGGAGCATTATTCGAGACACCATCGGTTGACTTACCCAACTTCAGCAACCACCCTTCCCTGTCGGGATTGAAGAATGTGTGCGTCAGATCATTGCCATCATCTTCAGGGATTTTGAAGGGCTCGTTTTTAATGCTTTCGTATAAGTTCTGCATGAAATTTAGACAAAAGTTAGCACACATTCATATTTCTTGCTTCTTAACATTGTTACTCCATAAGGCTCACCTTGAGCAGCTCCTCGGGCAGATCACCACCTTCGTTGATACCGCGGTTCATAGAGATGAATCTCTCAACTGTGGGCTTGTCCTTCACATTGGGGTTGTGCAGGCTGGTATTGAGCATAATGATGGAGAATGACAGGACGTAGCACGTGTCTGTGAAGCGAAGATACTTTCAGTAATTTTAATTAAGAGCTCTTGCAATCCCAGGGCCTGAAGGATTATCCACAGAAAACAGAACTATCTTTGACCTTTGAGAAAATGTGAACGCCAACCAAACACAAAACATTTGATGAATTTAGACAGCATATTCTTTGTTCCACTCCATTTCATTAATCTTGAACCTGTATGGACAAATGCCCTAATGGATTGGCAGAGAGCAGCCTACTTTTCTAAATAAATGATGGTTCCTCCTAGCATGTTGGCCTTTTTCCTCCTGCCAAAGTATTGCATTTTGTAGAGCTTCACCCCGTTTCTAAGCCAACATCAGCACTGTTTATTTCAAAGAGATTTTCACACTCTTTAGAGATTCCACTAATTCATTCTTTTTTTAAGAAGGGGACTGTAATTAACGTTTTTGTACAGTGTTAAATTACCCATGTCATGTCTGAAATGACTGTAAGAAGGTCTGTTATTAAGCGACTTTAATGATCATGAGTGTCATTTGAACAAATCTTCCTTAGCTGGTCTGTCAACATTAGGTTCTAACCTGAGGACTGGAAGACACCTGGGTTGCAAAGGCAATAACGCGATGCGAAAGCTTCCATCATCCTGTCAATCTTCTGAGCCTCACCCGGGAGTCTGAAGCTCCACAGAAACTGCCTGACAGAGAGAGGGGACAAAAAAGAGGTCAGTTGATGACAGCTAGAATATTTGTCATCTTTTCTTCTGGAAGATATGACCAAAGGTGCTTAAAAATAGTCATATAATTAATATTTTGTCTTTTGCCAAGGTATACGTTAACAGAAGGTTTTCAAACACGTACTTCTTGTCTACACAATTTAATTCATGAAGGTTCAATATCAGATTCGATTACAAACATTACGATATGAGAAAACAGGCTGCTCACCGTAAAGCTTGCACCAGGTTGAGGTCCGCAAATTCATGAAGTTCTACAAAGGCCTGTAGAACGCTGATGTTGAAATCATCCCTGAAGATAAGAGAAAAGTAAGTAATGCTCTTAATGAATGTTAATGAAATTTGCTCGCAGCTTGAATCGATCAAATGTGTGAAATATAAAATGAGTGGTATTTAGACACACAAAAGCATATCAACATTTGCGAAAGGAGCGTGTAAACTTGGGTCAGTAGTCCTGCCTCTATTGCACATGGGCACAATAAATCAACTAGGTGAGAAATCAAACCTAACTGACCGTTCTACAGCAGCTTGAACACACACCTCTGACTCGGCTTGCATCCAATTGTCCAAATTGTACCTTCAACCTCAGATGAGCGGTTCAGTAACAGATAATTGATCTTTGCAAACACAATTAGCATTACCTGCCAAAAGTGATTCATTCATTATTGTCCACTCAAATCAATAATTAGGGGTCTTTACGTAGTACACATTGCCTTGCAGAGGAGATGGTGATTTAGATTTATTGCAAAGGTTTGACTACAATTCACCCAAAGCTGGATATAAATCTGAACCAAATATCTACAAAACTCTATTTGTTCATAAGGCAAGCCTGCAAATTTCATCTTTAATGTGATATTAAACACTGCTAAACAGCGTTCCCATCTTCTGGAATCATCTGGAGATGAAACATCGACTAGACGATAATGATATCATATTAAAAATTGTAATATAACATTTGTTCTTAAAATGCTCTATCACAAGGATAACATCATAGAAATGATACTTTACTCTCATACTCAAAAGATGTTACACACATTTCTCCAGCACAACATTATCGGCTACATCATTTCTGTAGGTCAGGACAATATTCTTATATTTTAGTATATATGACCTTTCACATCATTTTATTGCAACTAAAAAATGTTTTAGACAAATGAAGGTGGTGCAATACTGAAAACTGACCGGTGTGAATATTTAAAAAGGAATTTTCTGTAGGTCTTGGTGTGCGGTGTGAAGGTTCTTGTACCATATTATGGAGCCCTATATGTTAAGGACTGGGTTGAACTGACACAAAAGGGATATTTTCATCTGTATCGTTGCAAAACAAGAAAGAAAAAGCGGAAAACAAGATTTTAAAAAATATGTTTTGCTGATAAAATGCTGACACATACCTTTCCCCTAAATAATCGCCGATTACTGTTTTATTTAAGCCCTCTCCTTTGTATAGGAACTGTGCAATGTCCTCAGGTGTGTGTTGCAAAAGGTCATTGTCCAGAAGAAACAGGATACCCTAAAAATGGAACATTTAAATCATAGCATTTTTCTATAATAATAATAATAATAATCATCATCATCATCATAATAATAATAATAAAATATATCACTGACATCATTTAGTACCTTTTTAGGATCCATATTAAATTTCTTTCTTCCAATAGCCATCTGCTTATTTCTCTGAGTGGTCTTTCTGTACAAAAAAAAAAGATAATATTAACTAAATATAAAGTGAGTATTCCATATTAAGGATGGAATGACAGTAAAGTGTATAGCTCGTGGTCAGGTGCACGTACGTCTCTCCTATGCAAGTTAAATGTTCAATCTCTGTCATCACTTCGGCAATTTCAAACTTTAACCGCTGGAAGAGAGAGAAGACAATAGGCTTTTATGAAACAGGTTGGTTAGACTTCTTTTTCAAGTCATGTCACTATTATTCAAATCATGCCTACTTCAATGTCATCCAGTAATTCTTTTTTTCTTCGTCGAATGTTAGACAGTTCGTCTCTTTCTGCTAGAGAGAGATCTTCAGGTACTAAAAGAAAGAAAGGAGAAAAGTCGTCGAAATGAGAGAAAACGGAGACAAGTCAAAACAGTCCCCTGATCAATAAGGCAGGGAAGTAATTAGCTATATTATATATATTTAATTATATTTTAAGATCGATAGTAAGCTTTTTTCCACTTACGGAGGTTCATGGTCAAATAAGGCAGGAATAATTTTGCTTGTGCCACATGCACACACACACTGTTCTATATTGAATATGTGCACATATTTAGTTAACAATGTTATTTTCACTTTATACCTTTACATGAGACTATAAAAGGATTTACATCTGAAAATGCATAATTTCTTTTTAAATTATTGGAAATAATGCAGTTCTGCCATTCCAGACCGTGATTGTGCTTTGTTATTATGCTAAAAACAAACATTTGGAAAAGATATGTGAGGTAACATGGAATGTCCTGCTGTTGTCTCCATCTACGTCTTAACAATAGAGGGAAAGTAGGCATTTAACAAAACAGAGTTCAACATTCCCCAAAGGCTTATCTCTGACACATGCTGATTTCATTTAACCTAATCTACTTTTCTTCATTTAAGAAGCTTTATTCAATCAAAATTAGAAGTCATGTGTTCGTTACACAACAGGATGCTGAGTTGCGCAACATGCCTAGGGTATAAAGATGTGCCATTTACTCCCAAAGCAGTGCTTGTGCTTTTAACTTGGAATGAAGGCTGGGGAAATAAAACACAAGATAACGTAATCAGATCTTCTGGTCTAATCTGCTACACATGATGTCTGTCCTATGACTGACATATCAGATTGTAGATCAAATCCCTGTTGGATAAGAAAATCAATTTACCTGCTTTAATGATCACTCACACAAATGAAAACTACCCTGAGGGTATATATTCTTTATTTTAAATGGAAACTTTAAGACAATGATATTGTGACATGATGCCAAACCACTGTGAGTGATATATAAAAGTATAGACCACATAAAACGTATTACTATAAAGATACAGTATTAGTATTCAGAAATAGGCCATCCTGCTTTATACCAGCCCTGAAAAAAAAATCATAATTGTGTAATTACATATCAATTACACAACAGCAAGCTTCATAAGAAAAAGGTGCCCAATTATACATGTTAAATATGTTAAACAATGAATAAATGAATGAATAAATGAACTAAAATACAATGAACAATGTTGGTTTTAGATCTCGAAGTGAAATGCAATTGGATTCTAGCCCAGCTTATAATCTTCTTATCTAAAACCAAACATTGAACCAATGTCTTTAATAAACCGCACTGCATGTCCGTAATCCTCTAACCACTTTCTCACCATAAATCTCAGCATTATTACACTGCCTTTAATTAATTATTTCCAAAATGATTGACTAGGATTAAACACGGTGTCATGTTTGAGGTGGACAGCGTCTGCACTATCTCGGGAATATGGAGTAATATACTCTGTCAGTTCCGGTAAGAGATACACACTGAGTGAGGTAATTCTTGAACGGCTAATGTTGGCAACGGATTGGTTGGTCTCACAGGGGGCCACGTTCAAGGCCAAGATATGAAACCTGAGTAATCCAATACGATGTCAAATTGGATTGATGAAAGCAGCCTGGATGAAAGTGTTCGGCTTGGAAGATTCTCCTGAGTCCTGTTCTGCCCTTATGTGATACTGGGATTGCTTTTCTCAAAAGAGATTTATTGGTTCGCTGTAAAATCCACTGTTATTCTGACTGTACACGCTCCAATTAATTTAGAGAGCAACGTACAAATACAAATGTTTATCTTGTAGCGAATTTGTGTTTGTTCAGCAGCACCTGTGTTAGATGCCGATGCACTCAAAAAGAAATAAAAAACAGATGGACAGGAAAAAGAGCTTAGTCTCGGTATAAAACACGGTCTACAGTTCCTGATTCTCATGTCACTCGTTGTTCCCTTAGAACCAACATGTTACAATGAATGCATAAAAATGCATATTTTCTAAATTATGTTTTGTGGATATTTTTGATGGTACATTAGTGCTCTTCTCAGGACATACAGTACTGTATAAAAGTGTTGAGTGATGTCCCATTTTTTTTTCGAATTTTGCTTCCAAAGAGCTAGACTTTCTGGTAGAGAGAGAGAAAGGCTTATTGTACCAGACAAAAACCTCATGTACCTCATTTTCTTTTTACAATTACCCCTTGTAAGAATCAAGAGCTAGGACAGAACCCCTTGTCTTTTCCTATTTTCTCTCCAAGTCAAGAATGAAGACATTACAGCCACACAAAAATGTGTCACCTCACTCGTCTTCATCTCCTGCCGGGAAAGCATCTTAAAGACCAGTGTTCCCATTAAAGCAGTTCCATATGTGCTACTCTGACAACAAAAAGCTCTTCACATACTCCTTTGCCTCTTTTTTTTCAAATGCATGAAAAACACTCACTGGCACTAATTCACAGGCTTCAATTGATAATGTAGTTTGTAGGCAAATGCTGTTTTGCCGTCCAAACACAATTCCCTATTAAGTGAAGATATTGGTATGGTTTGGATACAGACTTTTCCAATAGAAATGTAACCATTTATAAGGGTCTGCATCTTTAAACAAACCAAAATGGCTAAATTATGCTTTTATGTGATGAAAAAAAAGTATAAGACAATTCAAATTGCAAATTTTAATTGTCGTGCGGACCCTGGTTTAGTTCAACAGAGACGCTCCCTATAATGAGTATTAATGAGGTGATGACCCCTGCCTTGGTCTCATCTAGTGCCAGACGGCACCCTCAGGAGAGCCAGACAAGAGTGGCATTGAGTTTGCAATAAAAGCCCAGATCGATGCCAAACTTCACTAGAATGTGCATTGGTGCAAAAACCTAGTGGTAACCATGAGCTGTCACTGAAGCCATACTTTATTTACACATTATAAAAAGAAAACGAGGTAGTTTGGCAGATTGCCCATGAAGAACAGTCCTAATTCAGAGCTTCCCTTTTTCTACCTTTCAAACTCTAGCCAAAGAAAATGGAGGGAAGTGCTTCCAATAGGGTTTTCCCATGGCCAAATAAAACACTAACTCCTGCAAATAAAAGAGACTTATTCACTTTGACTAACACATACATATACAAGCGGCAGCATGCTGATAAAGCCATTCAGGTCTCTGGAGATATGAAAGCAGGATCACATGTTTAGAGGTCAGTTACAGGAAAATGTGGACAATAACAGCATAAAGAATGCTTCCATCTAAATAAGTATTATTTAAATGTGTAACTTACAAGGGATGATGTATGCTGTAATATAAAACTGAATTAGTTGTACTGTTAACAAAATACTACAAATGATGATGTTACTGAAACAACACGATATACAGACATTATACAACTGTAAATAACCTACAAATTTGTTAGTCAAAAAAAGTGTCATTCAGAGTAAACTGTATAGCTATGTTGCTTGAATATAATGCTATCAAAATAAAAATAGTCTTTATTTGTTTACTCATCGAATAAAAATCTTTAAAAACAAGCTGTAAAGATAGACATAAAAATTATATACTAAAATCTGTGCTGATAATCGTCTCATCATCATAAAATTCCTCAACTTATCTGCATCTTCTAATACTCAGAAATGATGATAGACATCGATGTGGCCATACATTATTTCACAACAATTTATAAGAATACAAAAGCAAGTGGACACACGAGTACTAGACACCCCATTCCAAAACCATATTAAATTTGTCATAATTTGCTGTTTTAATCAAACTATACTCACACTGCAATATCCACTCTTGTGGAAAAGATTTTCAATAGATTTTGTAGCATGGATGCATACACGTGTTTCTTTAACCACAAAAGCTTTAGTGATGCTCTGTGCAGGACACTCAAGTTAATCTCTACCAACTTGTCAGCTTGAGCAAAGTCAGGTGCTAATGATGGGAAATCTTAACGTTACCACATTGAAAGACACTGTAGAAAACTGTGTGTTTCCAACATTTGTTTGATGGTCGTGTCCACATACTTTTGTCCAAACAGTATATTTTTATATGACCACATAGCTTGATATGCTGACAAAAGGACTAATACTGGGAATTTTCATGGTCACAGACATACAACAAATTGGAAACATATCAGCATACTTACCGCAGGGGTTCTCAAATTTTAGCAACCAAAGAACCATTCAACCATTCAAATTCCAAGGACACCCCAGGACACGTTTATTTCATCAATTCACTCATTATTTTATTTTGTATAGCAATCCATTGCAGGGCACACACACAAAATCGGACAATTTAGGAACGCAAATTACCCTAAACTGCATGTCTTTGGACTGTTGTAGAAAACCTGAGTACCAGGAGGAAACCCACCAAGCACCTGGAGAACATGCAAACTCCATGCACACATACCCGAGGTGACAATCGATCAGGGTTAACCACTAAGCTATCGTGATGCACAGGTCCGAGCCGACACTATTTATTGCTCTACTTGTTTTTCAGTTTGTATTTCGGCTTAGTTCACTTTGAGAACCACTGGCTTACACAACAGATTCCTAGTTCCTAGACATAAATAACCTTATTTAATAACTTACACAACGTGCAATATGTGGAAAACAGATTATTATAAAGCACTCCTAAAATAAAGCATGAAGCACACTGGGTCTTAATCAGTAACTAAAAGGATCTACTGTATATAGGTAATAAAACTCTTTTGCAAATTTATTTTGCAAATAATGATACGTTTGTGCCTTTAATGTGCATAATAATAATAATAATATCTTTATTTTATTCAACCATAAAGTAGCATTTACAGAAATGAAACATTTTAGGAGCAAACTCCCCGTTGTCTTACCTCTGCTGTCCTCATCCATGTTGATGATGGGGAAAGACCTAAAATAAACACCTTATCACAAACACCAAATCCAAACACAAGGTCAGGCAGCCGGTTTATTGACTTTCCTCTTCTCTCACATTTGTGGTCACCCAACTGCAGAGCAACAGTAGCCAGCTGACGGTCCGAATGAACATTCCTCGTTAACGCAAGGTCAAATTTCAGCGCACATTTCGTCAGTGTTCGTGCAGCCTGAACCGCGAGAGAAGCCGAAAGAGCGACTGAGCCGCGTCAGTCAGCCTCGGATCCAGGAGAAAGGCGGAGTGACGTCATCCGGTCAGCCCCGCCCCCTTGTAGTATGGATTAGAATGTATCCCTTTCAGGTTCTCAATTCTGTGATGTTCTGTACCGGTTCTGTTTATTTAACTCCTGATCAAATTAGAATGTCTTCAATGAGGAAAAGGCTGGAAGAAAATGTCCTTATATGAGCTGAAGCACTGCATGTCAACAGGAAAGACAGGCAACTGCTTGGGGCAGGAGGGCTGACAAACTTGTTTATTTTTTATAAGATAATGGTGATGAATGCTGTTTGGAGAGACCCCGGCAAATTTTTGCCTAGGACCCCAACAGGCTCTAGTAGCACCTCTTCGTATGAGGACGGAGGGTCTCATACGGTTAAGTCGTATCAATACTGAATCCATTTAACAGTCCTCTTTTTTTTTTTTTTTTTACTTAGGCCATCATATTGTAACAGACATATTTTATATGGTTTGCTTTATTATATGTTTTGATCAATATTATGTATGAAGAATACTAAATACATTATTGTTAATGTTGTAAAAGAGTAAAATGAGAAGCCACTCACTGCATCAGGTAGAGTTATATAACTAGTTGCCAGACAGTCAGTGTGTGTGTGTGTGTGTGTGTGTGTGTGTGTACAGTATATATATCAAAGATGCTTTATTTTTTATTTCTTGATTCAACAGGTCTGGCAAGAATCAGTCCTGAGTGTGGTGAGTGTAATTTAATTCAGCTTTCCATAAATCACAGTTTATCTTACTTTTTCACATAGGACCAGATCCATTTTGGCAGCTTTTCCCCCCTTAATAAATGAAATCATCATTTAAAAACTAAATTTTTTACTTACGCGGTATTAAACATACAGTGTCATTTGGATTTTTGTGCTAATTTGCTGTGGAGGCTTGTGAATACAAGAATAACTTCTGTTGTGTCAATCATTAACTACGTCCTAACGGATTCCCAACTGTCTTTAAAGAACACACACCAGACTTTAAATAGTACATTGACTTTATGAAATGCTGCTGTCTTATAGAAAGCTAAGAACCTATAAACATACAGATGACCAAATAACTTACCGGAATTTGTGTATTATATGTACAGGTCTGACCAATTCCTGTGTAAGAAGAGAAAGTGATCTCACCTATTACAGTCTGTACTCTGTGAGTCACACACATACTGGGAGCATTCAGAAATCACCTACCACATGCTTTGCCTAAAGTACATCCTTTCCACTGTGGCTTAAAATAGCATCTGTATGTTTGCCTAATCATGGACACATGATAATACTTTTGAAATACTCGTATAGCTGTTTAATCATTTTAGTTCAAGTTACACCCCAATATTACAAAATTATATTAAAATTTCCCCCACCCAACCAGAAAGAAAAGTGCAACAGTTCTAGGAATTACTCCACAATAATGGGAAGTGGCTCTCTACAAACCACACCTTTCCACCCATTCATCACCCAGCAGTCTAGGAAACACTTACGCATATGTAAAGTAGAAGAAAAATTCTCAAGATTTTCCTTCAGTGTGAGTTCAATCTTGACAGCTGGCGATAAATAAATAAATAAACCTAACTTGAATCCCCCAGGGGTCCTAGTGAAGTATTTCCATGTGTTTATTTCATTCTAAAGCTAATTTAAAGGGAAGGACCATGAACTGGTGTGTTACTTCCCTCACTTTAATGTGGCACTACATATCTTTTATATTTATAATCATAACCGAACACATTTGTTTACTACTTTCATTATATCTGGTATGTGTAACAAAGGAAACTACAGTACTGATTTAGGTTACATTTATCTTTTTGGATTGTGAAACTGTAAATGATACAATGCAGATAGTGTGCTCTGGAGCCAGATGATTATCTTTATCTTTATCAAGCTCAAGTGATTCAGTTGCAAAGGAAAAACTTGCCCACTGTCAGCTGTGTACTTTCTTACATTTGTGTGTCAGTCACTTTTTCAATTGATGTACGACAGCATAGGATATGCAGTAAGATGCCCTGGTAAGAAAAAGTTAAGACAAGTCTATAGACCCACTGCTGCTGCTGTGTCCCGCTATACATAATGTAATGAATATCAGGAGATGCAGATGGTTGGCTATAAGCACTCTCCTGCCAGTGTGGCCTCATTACGCAAATTAAGAAAATTAGAAACAACAGAGACTGCATCACGGTCTTTCTCTGTTTCCGAAGCAGCTGTACTAATCTCCTCTAAGCTCTGCTCTTCATTATACTGTTGCATTGTTTCTAACAGCTCTTGAGTTTGGGTCATGCTTGCTGCCAACTTTTCTACTTAGCACTTTTCCTGCCTTATGGGGTCTGAACAACTGAGCCTTCTGCCAATTTTTGTTCATACTGCTACAACACAGCAAATACGCTTAACTTTTTTTCTTCCTAGAGGCTCAGCATCCAGTATGTGCTTTAATCTGAATATGCTTCCAAACCAATTTGGGCATAATCCATCATCCAACTTCATTCAGGTCTGGCAAAACACACAGCTCACCATTCTGTTCTGAAATACAAAAACCCAGGAGCATCAAAACAAGATCAATAATTCATAAGTTCTGGAATATAATTAGTTATCCTCATAAGATTGTGTTCACAGTGCCTACATCAACATAAACAATATATCATGTTTTTTTAATTACACAGCTTAATGGTTAGCTTGTCGCCTTGCACCTTCTGGGTCTGGGTTCGATTCACGCCACGGGTCTGTGTGCATGGAGTTTTCATGTTCCTGCATGTTCTCCCTGTGCTTGGTGAGTTTCCAAAGACATGCAGATTAGGCTATTTGGCGTTCCCAAATTACCCGTAGTGTGTGAATGAGCGTATGTGTGTGCCCTGCGGTGGATTGGCACCTTGCCTCATGCTCTAAGTATCCTGAGATAGGCTCCAGGACCTCAGTGACCCTGTATACTGTACAAGATAAAGCGGTATAAACGATGAGTGAGTGAAAATATGCACTCATCTCAAATTTGGGATAAAACCAAAAAGTTGCTACATGGCCGGTTTAAGACTAATAACAATATGACAAGTAGAAATTACAAAGTAAAGATAAACAAGTACTGTTAAACAGGTGAACCGATTTTGTGTGCACGGGTCTGTGTGCATAGAGTTTGCATGTTCCAGCATGTTCTACCCGTGCTTGGTGTGTTTTCTCCAGGTACACCGGTTTCCAAAGTCCAAAGACATGCAGAGGCTATTTGGCGTTCCCAAATTGCCCGTAGTGTGTGGCCCATCCCCGACGTGTGAATGCTGACCAGAAGTCCTACCACTGTCGTAAAATGGGAATAAATAAAATGGTAATCACCATTGGACCTAGTTAGACAACAGAAGTTCCTAGATGGACAGATGGAATTAACATCATGCAAGATGTATGTCAGGTCATACACATTTAATGGATTAAAAATAACAAAATTGGAATTATTAGCAAAAACAGTGGATTAGAATTTTTTAATCAATCTTCTAAACTATCACGATGAGAATTGGAATAGGAAGAACGTGATATAGCTGTGAACCGTTAAAGGTTACTTGTGTGGGATTAGGGTCATGGTCACGAGGTGACTTTGCTCCATTTACTCTACAGGAAATGATCTCATGGAAATACTCTACTAGTTCCAAACCAACATAAGAAATTTAAAGAAGTAGACCTACCACTGTTGCTTAGTTTTCATTCATTTTAGTTAGTGATGTGTATCTTGGAGAATTAAAGGAAGCAGGGTTTCATTAAACCGGAACAGTTTTTGAACCTGGTCACTTTGTCACCCTGTCAAAAATTATTTATTTTTTTACACTAACTGAAGCAAACAAACAAATCAAGCAAGACATAAACCACAACAGATGTGCAATTACTGCATTGTGGCTTTGTACAGGAAAAAAGTTCCATTGAAAACCACATATGGAGCGCAAAACAGCAGGAACATTTGTGTCTGTGATGTACTGAGGAAAACACAGACTCCTGGGTGGGAGTGACATCCTGCATGAGGAACAAAGAACACATCCGCTGCAACTCAGGAAGAGCCTGTTACTGCCACTTTTCCTTTTTTCTTAGGCAAAGAAGAAAGGAAAACAAAGTTAAACGCTTTCTCTTCGTGTGCTGTGTGATGTCTGCATTTTTGGATCGACAAAAATAGCCTATTTTAGAAAAATTCTCTAACATACCAGCCATAAATGCTCAGGGTTAAGAAGTCATCATAGTGAACCTGAATTGTGCATTGTTGGACTAGAAATAAAAATTTAATGACACACTTACACATTATACAAATTTACCCCTTACTGTATAACCTAATAGCTGTTATGTACTGCTGAATTTAAATCTCTTAAAGTTGCTCATTATGCATACCTAAAAAATTCTAAGAACAACTAAAGTCAACAAAATATCTAACACACATGAGTAGGATTGCTCACATGGTGAACATTTCATTTGTTTTAATTTTGAACACAGTCTTTTGCAATAATAGAAGCACTAATGCAAATTACAGGAACACATTAGATGCAAGTCTACATGCATTTGGGTTGTAAAATAAAAAGTAACACACAATGACGGCAGTCCACCCCCCCACCCCCCGCCCCATTCACATATGACTAGTATTTGCATGCTTCTTTTCCTCATCCCTGTCTTGCAAAAATGGATAGTAGGTTCTGTATAACTTTGGTATAACTGAATGTAAATTTATGTAAAAACAAACCTGTGATCAGCTTGAAAACCGTTTCACACGGTGAAACAAGATTAGCCTGAGTTTCCAGTATTAGTCTAGTTAAAAATAAGCCAATATTTTAGGTTTTAGGTTTTCAACCAAATCTAAGCATTATTTCTGTTAAAATAATATATATCAGTAGAGATGCTGGTATTTATTTTTCTCATATGTGTATTTCTATCTATTAATAGAGG
This sequence comes from Clarias platycephalus, assembly GCA_030068275.1. Taxonomy (NCBI): domain Eukaryota; kingdom Metazoa; phylum Chordata; class Actinopteri; order Siluriformes; family Clariidae; genus Clarias; species Clarias platycephalus. The sequence continues at coordinate 9,927,367 of JAQQZT010000006.1, read as the reverse complement.
CAGTGGTAGCTGAGAGTGCTAGGGCACTGAGTTTTTGATCGGAAGGTCAGCGGTTTGAGCACCAGCTCCACTAGGTTGGCGTTGTTGAACCCTTGAGCAAGGCCCTTAACCCTGTCTGCTCCAGGGGTGCTGTATCATGGCAGAACCTGCGCTCTGCCCCCAGTTACACTGGGATATCCGAAGAAATAATTTCACTGTGCAGTAATTTATATGTGTCAAATAAAGTCTTAACTTAGAGCTTTTGTTATTTTATCTTTGACTTAAGGTTATGCATAGGTTATGAATGCAATGTTTCCTGCACATTCTGCAAACACTTATACAAATACTATTTTATACTTATACAAAAATTAGGAGAATTATTAATTGTAAACTTTTCTAATTCCTAGACAGTTTAACATAATTCTTCAGTTTCAAAAATAAGATAATACAGATTGTCAGATTGTGTTTTTATTAAGAACTGTTCAATGAGCATATAACTAACTGGAAAGGCAACAGGGCATTGAGTGCAAATTTGTGCATATTCCCGAAGGCAAAATGAAGAAGACAAACACATTTACATTTTGGAGATGTTTTTGCTATTTTTAGTACACACAAGCGACTGAATGATTGCTGATTAATTAATTAATTAATTTATTGATTGATTGTTTGGATGTTAATTGATGGATTATAATGGATGGATTGATGGATTTTAAAACATATGAAACTGTTATATACTTATAGTCATTGTTTTGCCTTAAATTTGTAATTAATTGGTATGCAAACTGTTATTGAAATGTAGTAACAATAGTGCCATCTAGTGGCTATAGTAATATACTAATTAATATTCATGTTAAAGTAACGCAACTAGACTTACATTACTAAACACTTGACTGTAGATTTTGTAGCATTTACAATGAAATTTTTTTGCAACCACTTCAGAAACATAAAATTCAATGAACACTAAGACGATCGCATTCTGACCCGGAAGACAATTCAGACATTATTTTTAACGGCTGTAACAGGATAAATCCCGCCCCCTGCATTATGATTGGCGCAGTTCACCTAGTCAAACCGTAGGAGTGTGGCCTATTAGCCAATCATCAGCCTCAGAGGGCGGGGTTTTGTAGTACAGGTAGGAAGTAAAACAAAAACAATAAAGTCCGAAGCTGATGCAGTGCTGGAGCTACAGGTTTGCTACAGTGAGAAAAAAATAAAATATTTAAAGCATTTTTTAAAGATGGAACCTGCAGTGTGCAAAAACAGGCGCTTTCTCATTGCTGCTCTAAGTATGATCACAGTCAGTGTTTCCTATTGTTTTCTAAGAAAATCAAACATACCATCTATTGCTGTTTACTTTGGGACCAAAGGTCGATATGAGGAGGTGAACCCACAATTAATAGACGATATTTTATTCGTAAATCACTCCGTGGTGAGACCTCCAGCGGCCGGCTGTCAGGCAGTGCACTTGGTGGCGGTGATCCGACACGGCACGCGCTTCCCTACCAAGGAGAACATTGTGAGGATGCAGCGGCTGTACGAGCTGGTGATGGCCGAAGCGTCCGGCGATCAGCAGTGGCTCAGGGACATTAAACAGAACTGGAACATGTGGTACACTGAGGATATGGACGGCAAACTAGTAGAGAAAGGCAAAGATGACCTGAGACATTTGGCCGTGAGGTTGAGCAAGTCGTTTCCGACGCTGATTTCAGAGGAAAACCTGCGGCGAGAGCGCATCGAGTTCATCAGCAGCTCCAAACACAGGTGTGTGGACAGCATCCGGGCCTTCCAGGAGGGACTCCTCAAACTCTGGGATGTGCGAGGTAAAACAAACCAGAATAGAGGACAAGTGCATAACTACTACTACTACTATGGATATTGACATGGATACAAACCCCAATTCTAAAAAAAAAAAAAAAAAGTCTGGAAATTGGCAATAAAAACCAACTGTAAAGTCTCTTCACCTTGTACAAGAGCACATTATTGGATGATTTAACATGTGAATTTAATAGTTGAAAATATGCACACTGACGTAGTGGTTAGCACTGTCACCTCGCACCTCCAGGGTCCGGGTCCGATTTCTGTCTTGGCGTCATGGAGATTGCATGTTCTGCCCATTCACTCCGGTTTCCTCCTACAGTCCAAACACATGCAGGTTAGGCTAGCTGGCGTTCCTAAATTGCCCGTAGTGTGTGAATGAGCGTGTGAGCCTGGTTTGTGTGTGAGCGATGGATTGGCACCCCGCCTCATGTCCCAAGAATCCTGGGATAAAGCGGTATAGACGATGAGTGAGTGACAATATGAACTCTTCTCAAATCTGAGAATTAACCCCAAAAAAGTTACTACATGGTCGGTTTAAGACTAATAACAATATGACAAGTTGACAATAATTACAAGGTAATGAGAAACCAGTGCTGTTAAACAGGTCAACCGATTATGATACAGTATGTGAAGAGTTTCAAAGAAAGGTCTATTCCTTCTAGATGGGGAAAGGCTTGCCGATTTGCCAGCAGATGCACCAGCAAATTATCAAGTACTTTCAGGATAGCATTCCCAAAAGTGAGTACACAATACCGTCCAGAAATTTAAGGAAACCCATCAAATCTCAATGGGCCGAAAACCTCTTCTGAATATGTGTGATCTCTGACTCCTCATACATCATCATCTTAAGAACTGTCATACTTCTGTAGTGGATCTCATCATGTGGGATCGGGAGCACTTTGGTAAACCTTAGTCTATTAACACCATTTGTCAAGGCACCTTAAGGCCTAAGGAAGCCATACTTCAATAATGTTCAGAGGCATCAAAGTCATCTCTTTGTAAAAACCATAATACTTTCCCACATCCAAATAATTAACCAATTCTGTAGAATTTCATTTTTATTGATCTTTTAACAATAGACACAACCATTGTCCGGATATACACAGACATGCTGTAAGTTAATAGACACACATACAGTAGTGTTATTCTGTGTAGGGTTACATGGGGCCTGGAACTTTGGGTTCACACTCACTCACTCGTTACATACAACTGGAAATCAACATACAGTGGATGTCTTTGTCTGTGTACACATAGTACCTGCAGGAAGCACAGGGAACATATGAACTAGAGAGAGAGAGAGACACACGCGCACACATTAGATTTGAGATTCGAAACCCCAACCTAGAAGGTGCAGGGCGACACACCCACAATTTTATGATAAAATTTATGCAGCAAAATGTGTATTTATCTATTTATTTATTTGTATATTTATCTATCAATACATTATTAATATTTCGTTGATTTTTCTTTAACTGGAAATAGGGATAGAATGGTTCTTAACAGGTCTTTGAACATCACGAAAATATCTTTCAGTAGGTCCAGGTCAACAAGGTCATGAACTGTATGTCTTTACAGGAGACAGGTGTATATCATGATACCTAGATACTTGTCTTTGGGACAGATAGTTACCAGACAATCTCAGTGAACAATCTGTCCTCTTTGAAAATTTGAAATATCTTTGGAATTTTCACTTCTAGGCACGCTTCAAAATGGGTCTATTTCAATCTGAAAAGAATTAAACAAAAAGAGACAGAGGCAAGGGATAATTCTCTGAGACAACATCAGGAAAAAAATCCTCAAAAAGGCTTGACAGGGAAATGTGTTCTTTGGGGGTGTATAAGACTGTCTCTTTATGTTAAAATGCTAAAGAACTATTGAAACTTGAGTGTAAACTGATTTTTACTGGATGTGCAGTCTTTAAGGACTATGGTCTATATGTATGTCTATCTACAGACGCAGAGCGTGAGTTATAAGAGCCGAAGCTCCAAGTTGATGACTCTTGCCATTGCTAGAGAAGCCACGATAGCAGAAGTGATGTTGAGCAAGTCCTTTCTACCACTGATTTCTAGACCACAGCGCTTTCCTGTTTCCTTGTAGATTTTACACAACTCTATTAGACCTACAGTATGTCAGTTAGATTACTAAGAAATCAATCTTTATGACAAAAAATGGCATCATCAGAGATTAGCAGTTTCTTGTAGGACTGAAAAAGCTCTAACCAGGTTTTAATCGCATGTGATTTATTAAATTATTTTCATTCTGATCGACCAATCTGGAGAACTTGAAATGTCATTAATAACCATAACATGGAATTACATACAACAACAGGTTTTTAGGATTTGTTTCAGTAATAATTGTGGTGGTTGTCGTGTGTATTCCATCACGTGTACTGTCACAACTAATAGCATGTCTAAATGATGCACTACTCTCATAACGTTCATTTTGGTTTCTCTTCATGTTGTCAGCCAACTCCCATCTTTATTTTTGTAGACGTGGGTTTCAGACACTACGTGAACGATTCACTCATGCGCTTCTTCGATCAGTGCAAACGATTCGTTGAAGATGTTGAGCAGAACAAGACTGCGCTGAAGGAGGTCACGCTTTTCAAGTCATCTCCGGAGATGGACGAAGTCTGCAGACGGATGGCCAGTCGCTTACAAATTCCACACACTCAAATGACACCAGGTAAAATTTAGTTCTGTCTGATTGTAGCTTCAATATGTATGGTTTTTAAATGTTCAACTTTACTGTCACAGATGAAAACTTTAAAATTGTAAAATAGTTATTTGGTAGTGAAGTGATCTTAGGATTAATGATCCTCACCAGCAGGCAAGTTCGTGTCAGTACGTCTAAGGATGAGTATCAATAAAATTTTGGTATTGTTGGAAAATGGTGTAATAAATATCCCAGAATCTTACAACTGCTTCAACACTCATCATTGCATGATAGAATGCAAATAAAACATGCAAACTAACAGAAAAAATATCATTATGACCTCTAAGAAATCTTCTCTTTTGTACAAGCCTGGATATTACCACCGAACATCTCAACACTGATAATTTTCGTTAAATGCAGGTCTATTGATAGATTTATATCCAAGATTCTTTTGGAACCATGTTATATAGTGTGACAAGTAATAAGCATGAAATAATACTGTAATTACACTGTATAGAACCTGCCCATATGTTCTGTGTTCAATAAATAGGCCTCATCTGGTATTTCAGGTTCTTTATTCTAGCTAGGGGCTGAGTTAAATGCCTGAGTTTGAGAAATTTACATTTACATTTAGGCATTTGGCAGACGCTCTTATCCAGAGCGACTTACAAAAAGTGCTTTAAAGTTTACATC
>JAQQZT010000006.1:9826561-9882297 GCA_030068275.1 Clarias platycephalus | reverse complement strand
TTTTTTTAAAATTTTTTTGTATGTGTGTATGATAAATTTAAAAAGCGAGGGCTAAAATACCCCCCCCCCCCCCCCCAATCGAAACCTCTGCTCTAGGTCACCGAACAACAAAGTATCGGTGAGAAATCGCAAAGTACATGACTGAAATCAGCAGTTTAAACTCTCGGGGGCTTGTTTGCTAAGTTTCTTCAGATTTGGCAGTGAGGTGTGGCATAGCTTGTGAAAAATCACTCAAGCTCTTTGACACTCTTCCTCCTTGACTTCCTGTCAAAAAAAAAAATACCGCAGTGTACATAATTAAATTGCAGTTTACAGCCTATCTCGTTCATTCTGATGCTTTCTTGATGGTTTCTAGGTCCCGCACACATACCCGCACAACTGTAACATAAAACAGTTAATCCGTATATCCACCCCTTCTTTACTCTGAAAAAGTAGTCCTGTCTCTCATGAATGCCTTTAGCAGATTCAGGATTTAAGTCTTTTGAGTCAAGTTTTAGTGAAATGCGTCTTTTAAAATATTTATTGTTAACCAGTGCCCTGTGACTCATAGGTGAGATTTGAATTACCTGGAAACAGGGAAACAGCTCTTGTCAGTGGTTAACATACAGACGCTACAGTTGTTCAAATTGTGATCAGGTTGAAAATCACTGGATTATCCCTTCAGCATGGGATTGGTATGAACCCAAATCTTTACACAATGATAAGGCTTCTAGAGCGAAAGTAAACAGCGCTGGAATTGAGTTGTAGTCTAAACACTGACAGATTTGTGGCTGTTCATTCGAACAATCGCGCGATGTTGACCCGGTGATTAACGACTGATAAGGAAAACTATTTATAGCTCGGTTGGTGAAGCCAACACTTTGGCTGAGGAAGGACACGTTTCTGTGTAAGCTCTGTGTGTGGAAATGTTCACGCTCACCAGTCACCAGATAGAGAGTTTTTTTTTTCTTTCTTATAGTTCACATCACTACTACAGGTGAGGCTGGAGATGGTTCAGTTTTCTACCTTGTTTTGGTGTTTATGGAGAGAGGCTGCACGATTGGATTAAAAAATATATATATTTCATGTTGTGATTGACAAATATTCTCTGCTCCATGAGATGATTTTTAATTATATTTAACTATTAAATGTAAAATTTTCATATTAAAGCATATTTATCTAGGCCCAGAGCAAATTTTGCATAAATTCCTGACTGAGCGTATATTACCTGTAATAAATTGCAGTCTCTTGTGCTTAAATACTTGCACAGATCCATATTACAATTTAGATTATTTTTTATTTGTAAAATTTTGAAGCATCTACGCCTGTCCCATCCCACCTCCCCTTTTTTTCCATTTTGAACTGCCCTTTCTTTTTGTTTCAGATCTTAATAGTGAATTAAGTAAGTTAGATATGTATATATGGGTAAATTAGCATGTTCGCTAAGGCTAAATTATTTTTATATAAAAGTATTGCGATTATTTAAACAAATATATATTTAAAAACTGCCTTAACTTTTAAATGAACCATTTTGTATTGAAATATTTATCTAGAATGACATCCTCTTAACGAGATCATTTGTACCATTATTTTCTGTTTGCCATTATTTATTTATGGACTAAAAATAAGTGAATAATTAAACTATCGACGACCTCTACATGAGTTCCCAACTATGTGTATATTACCTGTAATAAATTGTTACCTTTTCTGCGATTGAACAATCTCACAGGTCCGCATTGTGATTTTTATGTGATTGATTGTGCAGCACTAATGTGTGCCATGTAAATAAGGTACTTGTGCATGGCAGCTTGTCCACGTAGCTGAAGCTGATTCATCATTTATACTCGCATCGTTTAATTATTTGTATGCTTCATGAATCAGACACAGATTTATTCAGATGTCATTCTGGACCCTCAAGTGGGATTGGATTAATTTCCAGGGCATTTGTACCTGCTTGACCACTCCAGTCAAGATCGTGGCGATAGATTAAAGTTCACGAAACATTTGGAGATTGAGTTTGAGTAGAAACTGAATGCAGTCAAAGTTTTTAATAGATTTGCCACAAGATTTAAAAAAAAGGGTTATGAAGATGTAGATATTATCCTCGTGCTGTCCGAATACAACAGTGACTCAAATGCCAGTCGATGTGTAAGGGGAAAGCTTAAATTACAGGCCAGTATAGTGTTGAGAGGATTAAATGGTGTCTTGTGTGGAGCAGTATATTTAGGATACTGATTAAGTCTCTTTCAGGAAATATCATCAGGCAGTATTCACAGAGAATACTGAAGTCTTTGGTTGTCGTGTATAAATGCGTATAAGAAAATAAATTGTGGCAGACGGATTAAACATGTTGTGACACAACACGGTGAACTGTCACGAGTTTGTGAGAGACCTGTTCCGTGTGACAAATGGAAATGTTCAACTGTCCACTACAATCCACAGTCAAGTGCTGAGCTTAGTTTTCTGCCCCAGAGTTTCTGCACAGAAGGAAATCATGGACTTCAGCCTGTTCAGTTCAGAGATCCTCTCGTAGTTAGTGTGTCATTTTATAACAAAGCGTCCCGTCAAACCAACTGCAGCCGCGTTAGACCATAGAAACACCAGATGTTAACAAATTAACGTCTGATTTTGTGTGATTTGGGTGTGTGAAGACGATAGTATGACGTTCATAATGTTGAAAATGATGGAGAGGGCGGTAGGTGCCAGCTGGTCTGTGAGTAGGACGAATGTTAATGTCAGATTTTTATTTTACTTGCACACTGTTGCTGTACGTCTGTCTTTATATATTCACAATGCATTGTTCTAGTTCTCATGTTTGTTGCCAAAAATGTGCCTTTCTTTTTATGTTTTTTTGAGCTCTACAATTGAGTTTCATCACAGGGTATTCCCAGGCTGTCTCTGCAGTTATCAGTACAGTAATCATTTCAACAGCGCAGGGCCTGAATGTTTACAAAACGGATCAGCTTTGCCATTTGCTCATGGTTTATTCTTGTTTATAGTGGCCTTTAACACGATAAACACTTCCTCTTTGGTCTTTCACATTATCGTACATTTTATAATGAAAGGAAACAGTTCTGATATCAGGACACTCTTTTAATAGTTTTCAGTAAAGACCATCATGGAACAAACAAATATCTTGCACAACATGCAAGTGTGCAGACCAGTTAGTTTTGTATCTAAAATCCCTGATTTGGCCAGATGTGGTGTTTTATGATTAAAAAAAAAAAAGGAACTGCACGCTATTCTGGGTTGTAGTGAGAATTCTTCGAGGCTTTCTGTGCATGTTGTAGTTTAGAGTGAAATGAAGTCGAGGGAATTGTATGGAAGAGGTTAACAATGAACCTGGAAAAAGGGCATAACTTACCGAAGGCATTTCCTCCTCAGCGATTTAATCTGATTCGTGCACGTTCCACGTTTGAAGCGCAAGTGGAGTGGCTGACATGATGGGGTTATGACAAAAATATCACGATTGTGTCACGGCATTCTTACAAAGCACGCTGCACATCATTACATAAGCCTGTAGTTTTGCTCACACACTGTTGTACCGGTTTTGGTTGTTTGAAAATAATTTTTTTTTTGGTTTGTTTTTTCTTTTTTTTTTTTTTTTTTTTTTTTTGTCAGTAGTAGAAGTAGTAATGGTAGTAGTATTTCATTTTTAAAATACAGGTTTCTTTTTTTTGAGCTCAGCCCTAACATAATAAGTGTGTCTACAGCCTTGTGTGTGCTGCCTCGCTGTTCTGTGTGAATGTCAGGCAGCGAGGACTGATGAGCTCTCATGGCACTTGTTATAGAAAGGTGAAGAAAGAAAGCGATTCCAGGCCGGGCCGAAGCTCAGTGTGATTTATTTAGTGCCCCTGTGTGGCCTTCTGGGTTAGAGGTCCATGCATCAGTCTCTTACCGTGGCCCATCTGTTGTGTATTAGCCAGGAGTATGTTCTCTGGCATCCCGCTGCACGAAGAAACTAGGATGCCACGTTAGACGAGTAGATTAAGTTTTAGTTTGGCTTATTGTTCACTTTTCTCCGTGACTGAAAATGTACTGTTTCTGTAACGTAATGTACCCCTTGGCTCATCCAGTTACAGCTCTACAGAGATCAAGTATACTCGTAAGCCATATCGGGCTGAAAACGCGCAGTTATGTTCCAGAATGTGGCAATGGCCGTTTTTGTTGGCTGCAACCTTTGTCAGCTTTCCAGAAATGTCTTTGCCGGGTTTCCTTAATTCTGCAGAACAGATATTTATCCCAACATAATTGCTATGGGCTTTCCTGCTGAGAGACTCGAGGGGGTGTACAGAAACAACATTGACGATGTTGTACGGTAAGTGGCTCTCCTATGATTTAACAGAAAATTCTCAGTGTGAAACTTATCGCTTTCTTGTAGTACTGTCTGTTGCAAAGTTTTCATTTATGGTGTTTAAGCGTATTGGGAGTAAGGCTTAGTCTATGAGATGTAGAAACTGTAATGACCTTGCTTTGAATCTGCTTGAGAAAAAAAAAAATTGTTTGCTATGAAACCCAACAAAAGTTAGTTGATACAAAAAAAATATTTATGCTTTAATGTCTCAATTAGTTACTGAGCAGTGAAAATTAAGAAGGAATTCTGTACAATTTAAAGATTTAATACCATCCATTGTCTGCAAACACTCATGGAATTGTGCAATTGACAGTCTTATTTCATCATATTGCCCAGCCCTACCTGGGCGTTCATTTAGCTTTAAACTCCTCTATCTGGTTGACCTTGATCAACTCCTCCCATTTGAACACTATGTACTCTGACATTTGGAGAATGAACATGTTCAGGGCAGAAAAAGAACAACGTGATGCATGGCTCCGTCCAAGTGTCTTGCTGCTGATGGATGGAATTCTTTATAGTTGCATCACTTATTCACGTTAAACTAGTTTATCTGAAATTGGAGATGATCTCAAATAACTACAATGCAGCAGAGGAAAGCTGCTTTTACTAGGGCAGAGGTCAGCACAGGAAATCCTGCACACTTCATTTAAATATGGTGTGTGTGCGCGCGTTTTAAAACACAATGCAAGGGGGGGGGGGGGGGAGAAAAAATATCATAGTGACTTTTTGTCACAGATCATTTGTAGACCTTACGGTGTATATAAACGTCATGTGCTGTTTGACTGCTCTAAAATGGTGTGTTTGTCAGTGCGGCACGAGTGTTGTAACGGTATGCTGTGTGCTGAGAGCCATGCTAATCAGACGGTGGTTTGGGCAGGAGTAGAGACAGATGCAACTTTCAACATTGAACATTTCTGGAAATGTAATCACTTTCTCTCACCCCAGGTTTCTGGATTCGAAGCATAAAAATCATTACAAGATATATAATCTGTAAGTATACATTAAATCATATAATTTCCACAGTTTTTATTTTTTCAAGTCCTTGTGCCAGCTGCTTTATTAGGCGACTAATAAATCAGTCTGCGTTTCTTTCAACCGTAAAGTATGATAGTCAATGAGACTAAATGTGATTTCTTATTAAAAAAAACTCTACACGTCCTCATATCTCTTGAGTTGTCTCTTTGGTGCAATCTAAAAATCTTGTAGAACTAATCTATTAATTTATTTTATGCTCACCTGCCTTTTTCCCCCGGTTGTGTGAGTAACTAATAAATTTTGTTTTTTTTGTTGTTTTTGTTTTTTTTTAGATGTGCAGAGAGACATTATGATGCTGCCAAATTTAATTGCAGAGGTAAGATGCCAAAGCACACACAGTCCACCTCCCCTGACCTGCCACCCCCAACCCTGAAATAATTAGGCTTTATTCATAACAGTCATTGACCTTTTCTGTTTGTCTCCTGCAGTTGCACAATACCCGTTTGAAGATCATAATCCTCCACAGTTGGAGCTCATCAAACCGTTCTGTGAAGACTTGGATAAGTGGCTCAGTGAAAATGAGTATCATGTGGCTGCCATTCATTGCAAAGCTGGAAAGGGCCGGACGGGTGTAATGATCTGCGCGTACTTATTACACCGAGGCAAGTTTAGAAAAGCAAAAGAGGCTCTGGACTTCTATGGGGAGGTCAGGACCAGAGACAAGAAGGTAATTAAAGAGCCTTATCGTTACGTGTTTGTGCAGGATAGAAAAAACTTTATGCCGTATATTGTATTTATTTATTTATTTTAAGTGCACTAGAGGGTGTGGTTTATTCAAGTTTACACATGGTCGAATATAATAAATTGATATTAATTCTGAGTCTGGGTCAGGTCGTTACCCAGGTTCAAGATACATTTCAGTATTATCTGTAACGTGAAGACACTGTCAATTTGCTGTTCACAGGGCGTGACGATCCCAAGTCAGAGGCGATACGTCTACTACTACAGCTACCTTCTGAAGAACCAGCTTGACTACAAACCGGTGGCACTGCTCTTTCACAAGATGATGTTTGAAACGGTGCCCATGTTCAGTGGTGGGAACTGCAGTAAGTGCTTCGTTCTCGCAGTGCCGTCTTGAGTTGCCCTTTGACCTTGAATTCACACGTAACCTGCTGGGGCTCTGGCTATAGCCTCCCACCTCCCACCCTTTTCATTTTAAATGTATTTATTTTTAATGCGGTTTTTCCTGACAAGTCGTATGAAAAAAAAAAACAAACAAAAAAAAACAAAGTGGAGCTCTGGTCTGTAACCCTCATAAACAGTCGTCACTCGCCCAGCCCCAAATAAGAAGTCTTAAACTGAACAGAATTGTGTGTACATTTAAAAAAAAAAATTCAATATTAACTATGCTCAATTACAAACGGCTAGAATAGTACTATGAAGCTCATCACATACATGTAGAGATGAGGAGTAGAGAGTGTTCGACTGGAGGAGGTGATGGAGAATAACGGCTTGTATCTCTCTCTCTCTCTCTCTCTCTCTCTCTCACAGACCCACAGTTTGTGGTGTACCAGCTGAAGGTAAAGATCTACACATCAAACCCAGCACACACACGACGCGAAGACAAATACATGAACTTTGAGTTCCCCCAACCGCTGCCTGTGTGTGGAGACATCAAAGTGGAATTCTTTCACAAACAGAGCAAGATGATGAAAAAGGTACGCATCTCTTAGATTAGCCACAGCCTCCGCACGAAGGAAGTGCGCACACATGTCACAGACACCGCAACTGTTTTAATCAATGCTTAATTTTTAATATCAAATGTTGGGGGGGGCGGGTGGGGACTGTGTTGTATTTTAAACAGGACAAGATGTTTCACTTTTGGGTGAATACATTTTTCATCCCTGGACCAGAGGAGAACTTTGAGAAGGTAGAAAACGGGAGTTTACTGAAGGACCTGGATGGGATCCAGTGCACAGAGAGGGGGGACAATGACAAGGATTATCTAATCCTGGTTTTAACAAAGAATGACCTGGACAAGGCCAATAAAGACAAAGCCAACAGATTATTTTCCCCAAACTTTAAGGTGAGTACAGGCTCTTACACACTATGCACCAATGTGGTATCTGGTAGTATGAAGACAATAGCCTAGTCTGATTTGGAGTAATGTTCAAAACAGCCCGTTTTATAAAATGCATCAAAAGAAGAAGCATTCTGAAAAGGAAACTATTTTCTGTTGTCATTGTGTGCGTTTTAGTTCAAGTAAAATCAAATGAATTTCAAACTGTTCCTCGCATTCACCTCTTTCAAATTGCTCATGTTTTGCTCTTTTTCCAATCACAGGTGAAGCTATATTTCACAAAAACAGTGGAGGAACCATCCAACTCAGAGGGCAGCACTTCCGCGTGTGTAACCCCGGATGTTAGTGACAATGAACCGGACCATTATCGATATTCTGACACAACAGACTCAGACCCAGAAAATGAACAGCTGGACGATGATCAACACACGCAGATAACGAAAGTTTGAACTTTTTTGTTTATGGGAAGCCAAAAAAAAAAAAAAGAATCTTTACATAAACCAGAGTTGTAAAAAGGAGAAAACTTGAATATGAACTGAAAGCAAGTCCTTCTTTTCTTTTTGCCTCTTCGAAACAGAAGTACACAAGTGGGACATTTTTCATGCAAGATGCCTCCGTTTTAGGGACACTATTTCTGACCAATTAGCTTTTTTTTTTCTTTTTTTTTCCTTTTTTTCCCCCTCCAACCATTTGCCCCTTTTTATTGACAAAGTTGTTAACACCTCCATAGCAGGGAGCGGGGTGGAGGGGGTGAAGTGTGCTGCTGCTGCATCTCCTGTTCATAGCAAGGCCAGTGCTAAAGTCAGCGTCCATCATCCCCTACGTGTGCAATCCTCCAGTGCACGATCGTCCATCCGTCGGGCCTTCTGTTTTATCTACTGTGAAGCTTTTCATGCTGTTTGTAGACCAGCCCCTTTAAAAATAATAAGTGCAGTGCAAACCTTCATAGTCTGCTAGCATCATTGCCACTAACATAGAAATAATGATTCTTCCACATATTAGGCTATAAGATGTTTTGACAGCCTACTCCCTCCTATCCTTGTCTGTTAAGTGCAAATGCAGCAGGGAAACACAGTAACCCCAATATTCTGTCAGTGGCGTGATGTTTTTATGTTAAATTTACCACAGCAGGGACACCAGTGTTGCAATAATGTTGAGACAATAGTGGACAAAGGTTTGCATGCTAATTCAATTAGTATCCATGTCAAATAAATGTTATACACTTTACTTTTCTTTCCCCTTCATATTCAACGTTTCTGCTGGCATTAAGGTCTGGTTATGTTTAGTAGAACAAGGTGACGCCCCACATCATTCTCTCACCAGGTGTATTAGTATTAATTGTTAAGCCATCAGCGGCATTATATTTTATAGTACATGGGTTTTTTCCCTATAAAAACTGCTAATGCGTAATTAATGAGCTGGCACCGAGTAGATCTCTTCCGGGTTCTTGTTTTAAGCTCTTAAAATCAGTCAGTCAGTCAGGCCACTTAATCACTACGTTAACGATACATGAGACGGCACTTGACTTGAGGTTTCTGCGCGGTCACACTGGGTCGACTCGCATGCTAATCACGCCGCTCGACGATGGTCTGCGTGTGGCGAGGGGGCCTGTGATCGCGGCCTGTCCATGTGCACAAATATCCGCTGAGCACCGTGAAAGAGACTTGAATGTAAGCTTGCGTTTCCTTAAGTGCTATAAGAAACCTCGTTCGGAGTTCGATGCCATAGTTTCATTTTCTCCTTATCTGTTTTCTTTTTGTCCTCAGACATCAGATTCTTGGCTCTTTAAACTGTTTGTAGCCTTTTTGTGTGGTCTAATGAAACCTGGATCATTTGCTTATTCAACAGTGGTGCTTACAAACTGCCAAACTACAAACTCGCAATGAGCGGTAATTCCAGAGCCAAGAATGTGCGTGTCTGCATGTGGGTTGCTTCTGTCAGATGTGCGACTTGTGTATGTGCTCTGACTGTTAGACGTCTCCTGTCTGACTGACCGGGTTCTTATTCATTTTTTTTTTTTTTTTTTTTTTTAAATCCCTCCTTTTCCTCTTGAACAGGATTCATTCCTATTGGAATGAGGTGCAGCTACAGATTTTACATGTCTTGTGCTTGCTTCGGACATATTAAAGCCCTATATATGAGTATTTAAATATGTATAATTTCCTTTTTTTTCCGCATGCCAAATTTTTAACATCTGTCTCACAGCGAGTCGTGAGCCAGAACAAAAAGAAAGAAAGGAAAAAAAAAAAAAGTCTCTTGGGCAAGAATCATCGCTGAGGGGTGATGGGTAGTGAGCCTTTTCCTGCTGTCGACGTCATGGCTTCGCTCGTCTCACCGACTCTGCACACGTGCTGTACAACTGGCTTTTCTTTACAAAGAATACCCTCCAGAGGTTTGAGAATGAGGTTCTCGGTCTTCTGTAACGCAGCTGTACAGTAGCCAACCCAGGAAAAAAAAACAACCTTACAAATTTTTTTGTTGTTTTGTTTACATTGTATCACTGAAAACCTGCCAAAATTAAGCTTGTTGGGGTTTCTTTTTTTTTTTTTTTTTCATTGGTATGTTTGATTTCATCCAAAGGCAGTAGGGAGGTATTCTTTGCCTTACTTGAAGTTGACGATGCGTACTTTCTGCTCTTGCTATCTAACGTTCTGCCCAAGCACTGACTACATAGTACTTATTTAAAGCTATTATAACAGAGCAACATATTGTGCTAGATTTTTGCACAGTTACAGGTTTTTGCAGGGTTTCACTCAGCAGTCCACAGTATTTCCCCCCCTCACACACATACAAACACACTTCAGTAAAAGCCATGCAAGCAGTAAAATGTAGGACGAAAGACGTATAATGAAGTGTCTTGGTATAATCTGTGCGTCCCCCGTACGTACCTTTTGACTGAACGTGGAAAAATAAATAAATAAATAAACAGATTATGACAGTATTCGTAAGACCCTCTGCAGGTATTCTGATTTCTAAATATACGCTGTTTAAGTAGGACAGATCTGTTGAAGGGCATCACGAGCTAGCGTCAGGTCACAGACCATCCTTAGGACATCAGTACAACCTCTCCTATCCCACCTTCATGTCGACCCCCAATACATTCAAACAACTTCGCTTCAGTACTGTAACACATCAAATACAAACTTCTCCTGAAAACATCTACGTCCTTTATGTGGCACGGGTTTAAAAAAAATAAAAAAAAAACTATGTGGAGCTCACAGGCAGCATAAAAAATTACGTTTCAGCTTTAATGATTTAAAAAATATATATTAAGGTGCCAGTGTGTAAGTTTCATGTCATTAGTTTTAGCTGATTTGTGCAATATGCTATGATGCCTGTGGTTACCACAAAGTGCCTCGTTTACTTAAATAAAAAGAGAAAAAAAGTGCTTGTTTTAGAACATGGTGTAATGCATGTGGACTGACAGGATCGTTCTGTGCACTAACTCACCTGGGCTTTACACTGCAGAGGACCCACTCCCCTCGCACCATCCTCATCGTCCCCCTCTCCACTTCAGTTCCACTTAGGCGCAACGTAAACTCGGTATATTTTTCAGTCGTTTAAAGAAACAGAGCCTTATTCCATTTCAGCCTGTTCGGATAATTTTGTGATGTGCAACAGTTGCTCTGTGTGTAATGCTATGCACTGAGAATACACAACCAACGATGTATGAAATATTGTATAGGTTATGTACAGGTTATGATGCTCATACAAATCACTTGTTTGTTTGTAATTGTATGTGTAAACCCCCCTTTATCTTAGTGTTATAAACCCCACATAAATCCAATAAAGTCTCATTCTTGTCAACTCTCGCAGCCTTGTTAAGAGATTGATTATGGCGTGAGTAGATGTCCTGTGAAATTTGTTACAGATTGCAATGTTTTACAATTTTTTAAGATCAGTTCAAATAGATAGAACGAAGGCAGTTTACTTATAGATTGAGTTCTTGATGTTAAGCAGCACACAGAGTGGAGCTTTGTGATATTTACATTTCGTTGCAACGTGCAGCCGCTCGATTCCGACCCCAATCCTTTGCTCTGTTGACTTCTCTGAAAATTCCTCTTGTGCATAATTTACATTATTGGGACAGAGCTGAAAAATATTTACAGCCACTTGTAAATAAGCCTCTTTGGATGCATTCCCCCCCCCCAACCCAACCCCGCCCCCCCCCCGGTACAACTACACTTGTAAGATGTTTTCATCCATAAGTCCAATGATCTTAACGCTTTAAAAAAGAAAAAAGTACCTGAGCTGAGGTTCAGCGTACTCCTAGTGCTGGTCTGCAGTAGTGTCGGTGCTAATGACCTCCAATTTACCACGCGACCCTGCCGTCTGTAAATAACGGTGTTCCCGCTGGACCTTGTGGAGCCGATCAGGCTAAGTTTACGCAATGAACATGTAACGGTAACCTCCTGCGGTGCCTCGGGATGTGTGGCTGCTATTGGAAGATGGCGTGGATGATATGGAGCTAAACAAAACTTCAGTCTCATCAGAATCTAATGATGGATCATGTAACAAACCTTAATTACATTCCCAAAAGGGAAAAAAAAAAAGAAAAAATCCCCAGCCACAAGATTGATAAAGTTCTAGGAGTGAAAGGGAAGAAACGTGGGCCATTGTTTAAATTTCCGCAAGTCCTGGAACACGCTTGCATTGGACATTCACCAAGCAGCGGCTTTTATATCTCTCGTAAAGCAGCTTACAACAGATTTTGTTTCAGCTACTGATTAGTGTTTATTCTGTATTTTTCGATTTTGATCAAACTACTATAATTTCATGATTTGCTTTTCTTTCGTGATGTCTTCAGTTCATATTGCACAACTTCTGAAATCCATCCTGCACATTATCAATTACTGAATAAGCTACACAAGAGAGCGTTTGTGCGTGTGTGGTCTCTCCGCCTTTTGCAGGGGTCTTTAACTGGAGGACCATAAGCCAAGTTGCAGACTCAGCAGGACCAAACTGAGCATTTGAAAATTACCATAACAACGACATATTATCAAACGAGCCAAAAACACAAACCAATCATAAGTTCTGTAGCAGATCCTGGCATTCAAATACATTACATACACTATATCTATACACACACACGCACTGATCAGCCATAATGTTAAAACCACCACAAGATGATCTGAATAACATTAATCAACTATACACCTACAGTATATACTAGTGAGGATGGGATCATGGACACTCAAGGTCTTGTCTAATCCCACAGAAAAGCCAATGCAACTCACATTGCTGAAAAATAAAAAACAGCGCTGAACACGATAGAAAGGCACAAGAACACCCAGTGTATCACAGCCTGCTGCACATGGGGCCCAGTCGCCAAACTCTCCAGATCCCAATCCGAACGAGCATCCATGGGCGTCCTGGACCAACAAGTCCAAACCACTGAGGCCTCACCCTGCAACCCACAGCACCCTGGTGGCACAAGGGCACAAAGCATTAGGTGGCTTTGATGTTAATGTGGTGGCTTTGATGTTAATATTTTAATGTACTGTATATTGCCCAGGGCAGCTCAGAAATGTAAGATTTTTTTATTGTATTTTAATTTGTTTTGCGTATTGTACAACATTAAAAGCACATGCAATCTGTCTTATTCTTCATACTCAGACGAACACAGTTGCTGGGATTAAGTGAGGAGTGAGATACCATAGTACTTGCACAGTTTGCAACATTTTCTTACTATCACTGCACCGTTCCTTTTTGCCTCACTATCAAATTAAAAAACATTATAATATCTGACAAAATTTACTTAACATTTCCCCACTGAGTGGAACATTCATGACTTAAAGATTGAGCACTAATCCTTAGTTACAAGGATTTAAAAAATAATGTAGATTTTCTCTAAGATCAGAGGTTGCACTAGTGGTCTGGCGAGTCTAAGCTTGTCTAATCTTCCAATAGTTATAGTTTCTATTAAACTATAAGTAACAAAAGCAGCGTCTGCTACATGAAAAACGTGATTTCAAGTCGCTGGTCACTACACACCACACCGCGTCATTGTGTAACGTGTGCGGTCAGTGGCTCTAATGCAACGGTATTTAGTTCAGTGTCTTCCTGCATACAGTGTACATCCTGACGTTTTGCTTATGTCTGGATAAACATTCACCTCCATAAATTCATGTTAATAAACAGCTTTGCATAGCAGATGCAACTGTGTAACTATGGGTTATTTCTCAATTGACAGAATGAAGCAAAAAGAGCAGTCTATGCAGGAAAGCAAAAAAAAAAAAAAGGAGGAAGGGGGGGGGGGGATTATTTCAGGGCGTGCGTGTTTAGAGAAGTGTGTCCTGCTCCTGGAGATAAGTGTTTACTGAGAGACAGACAGGTGGCCAGAACAATGCCGAGTCATCACTGGTCTCACTGCCAACACGGCCTAGTGCGGAAGTGGAGGAAGAAGGAGCTTTCATAATTGGCCACATGTTAATCTGATTGCATCCAAGGCCATATCCTAAACCACGTACTACAACACTAAGTAGTATGTAAAGAATAGTACAAGCACCACAAACAACACTTAGGAAAGAAGTGCACTTTTGTTCTGATCCCTTTTGCACACCGATGGCGAACCCGAGCTGTTGTGCTTTGGCCATTGTTCCTGAGATCCAGCTTAAAAATACATTTGATAACAAAAAAATTCAAATCGAGAAAAAAAAAAAACCAATTATGCTTTCTGACAGCAAATACATTACAGTGGTGGTTCAGTTGTTAAGGTTCTGGGTTATTGATCAGAAGATCAGCCCCAGCACCACCAGGCTGCCATTGTTAGGCCCTTGTGCAAAGCTTTTAACTCTCTCTGTTGTATTATGGCTGACCCCATGCTCTGACCCCAGTGTCCTAATAAGGTAGGAAATACAAAGAAAGAATTTCACTATGCTGTAACGTATGTCACAAATAATAGTAATTATATGCTTTAATCCTACTGCCCTGGTATATGATATCGTGGATGTAAATATTCCTGGCTCTTTGGGTTTCCGGGATTGGCTCCGGATCAACCGCGACCTTAACCAGGATAAAGCGCTTACTGAAGCTGAATGAATGATATTCAGATTGAAAAGTAAATATGGGTATAAGTGTAGAACAACCATTTTTTATACAAATTCCAAAGATATCCAATTTCAAGAATTTCCTTCAACAATTTTACATTTGATCCTTAACTTATTTAACTGATCACTTGGTCTTGCAAATTTTTTTTAAACACATGCTTTGTGAACATATTTACATATTTGCTATAGAAACAACCAAGTGAGTGCAGGCACAATCCACTGTTCATGGAGTTACGCAAAGATTACCGATCTATTACCAGCACCAAAAAACGAGAAGATGACGTTTTATGTCATCTGTTTGACATGAAAGTGAAAAAATGGTAGGAGGAATGTCTAATGCTTTAAAACTAGTTCTCTACATGGTTAATGCAGTTCTGCCACACACTATGTACGCATGACTACTCAAGAGTGAACAGAAATCTTGTATAGTTACTTGACTTAAAATACATCAACTCACTAGGCTTTGCGCCATAACACATGAAGATAGCCCTTACTGTTAATCCGAGCGAAACCTCTATGGGCTTTTAAATCATTTTAACAGATAATATAAATATGCGCGATTACAGAGAGCATAAAAGGTGTGAATTAATAAATGTTTCTTTATTTTCAACATTATGCAACCAAGAAAAACAAGTTTTCACACATACCCAATGATTTATTAGGGGCATTCAAGTCAAACTGGGGTTTGTGATGAAATTTCTCAGTAATGAGACTCTTAGCTCCAGTAAAATATTTGAATGGTACAAATGTGTTAAATAAGAAGGTACATCCATAAATGATGATCCAGGCTGAGGTGGTTCAGAACCCACTGCAGTCGTTCCTGTGAACATTCAGTGAGTAGAACGCCTAATGCTTTAAAATCGGCACGTAACTTATAGTCGCTTTGTGAAAGAAACGCTTCTGTCTGTAAGAACTGTACACGCAATCATTCACTAACATAAACCACTTGCACATTACAGGACCTCAGCTGGGAGCCACATCCCCTGTAAAGTTCTGAACTCGCTCCAAGCCATATTTACATATTTGGACCATTAAAGGAGTTCCTGTGAGGCCAGCGTGTCTGACATGAAGCAGTCTAATCATGGCTCCGCTGTACTGAGAAAACTTTCTATATTAACATACTTCCTATGTTAAATCGCCTTCAGGTTTTCACCTTGTGCCTGGTATCCCCAGGATACATCCTGACCAGGATAAAGCAGCTATTAAAGACGAATAAATGAATGAATCAATTAGACCTTAATAACCAATCTCGTCCCTTTATTTAGAGCTTTATCATGAGCTAATTAATGTTACAACATAAAAAGGCACACGAAAGATACATGGTGCATGTTTAAACGTTTCACTTCAGTGGCCATGAGTAGTATCTGGAGTCTTAATATATTGGATTGTAAGGCAGTCTCTGGACCAGACTTTCATCAATGTTCTATAAGATATCAAAAATCGCAGTGTTAGATGTACTAGAAGTGTTAAAAGTAATATCTATATTCAGCAGTGTATAAGTCCAGCTATTTAACATCTTTAAGTGGCTTAAGATCAAGTCAAATCGATGCTGGAAAACTCCTAACACATGTTTGGATGGATCATCTGGTCCCTCTAGCCTCAGGCTTTATTGACTAACTGCACTCGGCTGCTTGTTTCAGAGGGACACGTTTGATTCAATAACTAGACGTCTGAGCTCCGATCGTTACCTCGGCCCTATTAGTCTCATTTACAATGCAGACGCAGGGCAAGCATGTCACATGGTATTACGGAGGGTCATGTCCATGCCAATGGCGTGTGCGCCATGCATGAACGCTCGCAATTAGATTATTGATCCTGAATGGCGCGCGTGCGTGCTGGAAGATGGGGAAGAGCAGCACGTTCTTCATCACAAACAGTATCTTAACAAAGCAATAAATCTCATAAAGTTCCATGTGACATTACTGATCCTGCCCAGTCTGTTTCTTGTTACATCATTTTTTTTTATTTTGAGGAGTTGTTTTATTAAATAATTTATTAATTTATTTCTTTATTCTTTATTTCTATTTGCTTTTTGATTACATTTTGTATTATTCTGAGTTAATGCTCAGTTTGCATTAATTGTTTATAGTAAAATGCTCTAAATCACTCTGAAGTGATTTTGTACTGCTGTTTCAAGCAGCAGCAGTTCATTCCGCCCACCCCCCCCCCCCCCCCCAAAGCTCCACTGCTGCAGGCCTGTGCCTCACGATAGATGCCACTACACTACAAAAGAATTCCTTTGAAGCCAGTATATCTGGACAATAGTTTCTGTGGTCTCTCGAGCCTTGTTGGAGGAATAGATGTTCTGTCTGGCCTCGCATTTTGAATCTACACTCCAGCCTCTAAATGCACTGACCTTGCAGATGTGTCCCAGTCCTCCACTAGGAAGTACTGGGACCAGCGGAACACAAACAGAGTAAAGTCTCCCCCTGGGGAGTGCGCAACCTTTTAACCTCTCTACAAAAAGCATATTGCCCTCTTCCTTGCCAGGAGCAGACAACACAGAGAATAAAGGATAAGGTTATAAAACCGTGCTCCCACCGGCATTGCTTTGTATTTACTTCTTTCTTTAAATCAAATCGTAACCTTGGCAGAATTCTAGATCACAAGTTTGGGGCGGAAGGGGCAGAAATGTACATTTCTGTGACTCAGTCATTTTCTCGGAAAGCTCTTTTCTTTCTGCTGTCCCCCCCTTTAATTATGCATCGGTTCCGGTTCTCCCGAGGAAGTGCTTGTTTCTTTCATTCCTTGTGAGGATATGTACAGGAATCATTTGCAAAGTGAGTCTGGATTCAAATGTAGCATGTTAATGTTAATCATGTTGCCAAGGTATGCATTGTTATGACATGCATGGGTCAACCATTTCATTGCTCTTTGGGAAGACGTTTACTGTAAACAATTTTTAAATATTCCCAGTCAGACTCATTGCACAACCATTTGCATCTTCTCATGTTGCTCCGGGTCCTGCCTAGAGTCTGGGATGAACTTTGGAACAGATTGGGCCCTCTGCCCCAGCATGGGCAAACTGTGTGTCTGTGTCTGTGTGTGTGTGTGTGTGTGTGTGTGTGTGTGTGTGTGTGTGTGTGTGTGTGTGCTAAGCAATGTGTGGTCAAATGGCTGGAACCTCGTCCTGGGAACCTTAACCTTTAACACGCACACACAATGCCTCATGGCAGAGCTTCACATCTTATCTCTGTCGATTCTCCAAACCTGAGAAAACAGTTGAAGCGTTTTCTCTTTTTTTTTTCATCCTTTGCTTGCTACACAGCTGTCTTGCATTTGGTTTGAGGCAGGAATAAAGCCGGAAGTGGAAATTACACAAGTCCTGAAGGAAAAATCCCAAGATCTTGTTGGTTCTTCAGTTGTCTTGTATCGCACTTTTAACTTTTTTTTTTTTACTGAAAAGTACATTGTTAAAACACCACTCCTGTTAGTTAAAGTGACAATCCACATTCATCCAAGCTATAAACGGATCCTTAACAAACTCCAAGCTGATAAATCTCTAGACCTCACTATGCTCTTTGTGACTGCAGTATTGAAGGCATAACTCTCTTCCCTGTTTATAGAGTTAAAACACATTTGATCACTTGGAATAAGGCAGAGTTGATGCCACCTTGCTAAATTAATTATAACAGATTAGAAGCGCTGCTTCCACATTTAGTCACACGAGCGTGTATGAGTGGGAACAGTCTGGCTCAGTGAATGCCAGCAAAGCCAGCATTAGTGTCTATATATTAATGTTACAGACAGATTGTCACAGCTTCCTTAAATTAAGTTAACTGACAATATAAGGATGATAATGATGATGAAGATGATGATCTTATTAAAGAATCACTTAATAAACATTGATTCATTCATGCATTCATCTTTTATACTGCTTATCCTGTACATGGTCACGGCGGGGGAGGGGGGGCATGGACCTGCCTATCCCAGGAGACTTTGGGCACAAGGTGGGGTACACCATGGACAGGGTGACAATCTATTGCAGGGCACACACACACACACACACACACACACACAAAGCGAGCATGGAAATTTGGGAACGACAATTAACCTAATGTGCATGTCTTTGGACTGTGGGAGGAAGCCAGAGTACCCAGAGGAAACTCACCAAGCACGGGGAGAACATGCAAACAATCCCTTAGGTGGGAATTGAATTGAATATAAAAGATAAAAGGCATATATTATTATATATATATATAAACTTTTTGGTTAACCTGATTGGCCACAAATTCATAGGTTTCTTTATGCAGAGACTTCAGCCTCCCCTGTGTCAGCTTATCAGCCTATATGTGAGACATTCTTCCCATTCTGTTTACTGTATACGAGTGGACAGGAAGGATCTGGCCATTTTCCTCCCCACAGGCTAAAGAAATCACTGTGTACTTAGTACTTAGCTTCTGCCCTAGATGTTGGGCAACACAGCTCCTCTTGTTCTCTTCGTGTCTCAGGGCTACCGGAGGTCGCAAGAAGAGACACACTTGAAAGCGATGCGGGGAGGCAGCTGCAGCAGACATTTGCAGGTGAATAAATACCACATGAAAGCTGCGTGGCAGATGCATGTGTGTATATGTAGGCGAGGCTGCTTATAAGTCACAAAAGATAATCAGGAACATCGGGGCTGCGGGGGTCATTACTGTGACATGCAAGAATTTGCGTTGGTTTTCTTGTCCAGAGCGATTTAGAAAGAAGACGGTTGACCTTTTAGAAGCAGCTTATGCAATATCTGTGAGCTATTACGACCATTTGTCTGATATTTGTCCGCTGAGAAGAGGATGCCATGCTTGGATCTTGCATTACTTGAAGCTCTTGAAGATCCTATTTCCGAAACAACATGTCCTCCGAGTGGTAGCCCTCGAACTTCTGGAGACCAGAAGTTTTCTGATGCGACATACCATAAAAGCAGAGTAAAGCCGAATGAACTACCAACCCACTGAACCTTCAGCACTCCCCTGACCATACTAACCTTGTCCTCATTCCATGTGTGGAGCTCAAAGTTCATTGCAAGTGCAACGAAAATAGAAAGAGACAGTGTATGTGTGTGTGTGTGTTTTCTGAAAAGCATCATTATCAAGAGCAACTATGCAAAACAGGACAGACAGGATTCTTACTGAGACATGAAGGTTATGCTTTCAGTATCAGATAGTGATGATATGAAGCTTGGAGTCTTCCAAAAGAATGCAGGTATCTACAGTTCACTGGAGCCGCTTGATTTCTTAATGGTTTTGTAAATGTCTTTGAATTCGGAGGTGATAATTAGTGAAAACCCAAGTACTAATTACAATTTTACTTTGCAACTGCAGAATGTTGGCTACGCTGACATTTTTAAATAAAATAACCTGTAACTCATACTTTTACTTTCTTTATTCTAGTGGATCTGCTAAGTTAAAAAAAAGACATTAATATTGTCCCTTGGTGCAATAAACTGGTTTAAGTTGAGACAACTCACATAATCAACCAGCAAGATGGAACCTTTTGGGCCTACAACACTGTAATGAGTATCTAGGTATCAACCAGCCTATTAAAAAACATCTGCTAGGCTCCGGCGCAGACCTCCTGGCTGCCACAAGCACACGATATCCGAATGAGCCTGGAACAGGAGAGAGATTGAGAAAGACAGACCATGGGAGAAAGGATTTCAGATACATATGGTGCTAAAATAATACTTTATTGTTTATATGCTAATTCCCTTCTGCCATTCAGTGCACTTCTAACACTGAAGTACAATAATGGAGTTAGGGAAAGGATGTCTGTATATGGCCATGAACTCATCTCATCCACTCAATTAGGCCAAGCAACAGAGAACAGACAGCTCTCTCATGGAGGAGACGAAGGAAAAAGGCAGCCAGACAATGTCTGTATTTAGCTCTCCGTCTGCCTCCTGATTTCTTCCGCTTGATGCTGCTGGTCTCTCTCTCTCTCTCTCTCTCTCTCTCCCTGTGTGTTGGTGACGTGGTAGGGCTGGGCTTCTATAGACGCCCACAGTCCAGAGGAAGTCAGATCCGGTGGAAGAGTTGAGGGGGTGGGTGAGAAAGTAAAGCTCCAGGGATGGCGAGAGTCCTCTGGGCCAGCCCCCTCAAGCTTACTGCAAAATAAACTAACAGTTCATGTCCACTGGATGTAGGAGGCCCTCCTCCACTTTCCACTCTCATTACACAGGCCGCAAAGATGGGATGCCAGCAACAGAGGTAGCAAAGCGGAAACCTGAACATGGTGCATTTTTTTCGAAAATGGCTTAAATGTGTGTATACTGTATATTTACATGGGAAAAAAGTTTACATCATGCATATGCATACACACTGGAGTATGGGTGTGCGTGTGTGCAGGCCTGAGTAGTCCATTATACCAAGGGGCCAGTTAAGGGTTAACCCACATTTCCAGACTTCTTATGCCTAGCCATAACCTGGACAGTTCTTTTATCCATGTTACCATAATTCTCAACACCATGCCCGTTCTCTTCCTCTATCCCTTTCTTCATCTGTTTTCTCACCAGGTTGACAAACTTGCTACATTTAGAAACATCTGTGCAAGAGATAAAAGTGCATGGCGAGTTCCTTTTCTCTGGAGCACCTGTGTAAAGTGAGGTCAAGAACAGTTCAGCCCTGCGCCTCCCTTCCAGCCTTTTCTCCTCCCCTGAGTTGCAGCTCTATCGGACGCACTGTTTGTCTAAAGCCTCTTAAGGCTTCCGTGCAAGCCCCAGTAGAGGAAAGAAGCAAATGAGGAATTCAGCCTGCTAAAGCTTGAGCTTGATCAAAGCTGCCCCACTCTCCAGACCCACTCAAAGTAATTAGGACTGTAGCCGTGCAAGCCTTCCCCTCTCTTCCTTTGCCCAGAAAGTCCGGCTCGTATTTTGTTTTAGGAATAATTACACGCTCGGTTATGAAGGCCATGCTTAGCACTGTAGTTTGTTTTAATATTAATGTCAGTGGGACATGTGGAATCAAAAGCGTACCCAGGTTTCAGCACCAGCATCAGAAAGTGGGAGTGTAACACAAGTTGGCCTGCTTTGATGCTCTCCTTCGCTTCACAGTCCAGCGACCACATTGTTATTCCTGAGCTGTTCTGCTGGTAATGAGATTTCCAGGCAAGTTGAAGCCATGTTTTTCTTGTCCTGTCTTATGAAACTTAAGATGTGCTACTTTGTCCCCCTTCCCCACAAAAAAAAAAAAAAAAAAAAAGCAAATGTAATAAATGTAGCACATTGCCGTCTCTGTATCCTATCATTATTTAATAACCACCCCAGCACTGTAGGAATCTACACGGACCTTCTCCTGTGCTTGGACAGTGTCACTCATCTCTCACACAAACGGCTCAGCACCGGCAGCAGCAGCAGCAGCAGGAGCCACTTTAGCGATCCCATGCAGGGAGGCCGCTCGGGGACCGGCTGCAGTTCCTGCCAAAGGCAACGGCAGTGAACACAAGTAAAAATGGAGATTGTATATTCCCTAGGCTGTAGTGGAACCATGCAGTGGGAAGTGGGTAAAAGTAAACAAGGCTTGTAGAGGATGGAATGGGAAAAAAATATGCTCATGTTGTTATCACTAAAAAAAAAAAAAAAAAAGTCTGACGAAATGTAAGTGACCCGGTGGCCTTTCCCACAGCCATTACAACCCCAGGCATTAAAGCTTGTATCTACTCACTCTTCCTCATGAAAATCCAATACTTATATAAGCTATTTATCACCCACTATCCTTCCGCGCATCTACCTTCATGCTGAACCACAGTTTGAAATAGATCAAGTATGGCAGATCAGTGGTGAATCTAAATCTTGGAAGAAAAAAAAAAAGAAAACAAGAAAGACTGCTAAGATAAGGGCTGCTGGTGTGGTTAAGAAGATGTAAGAAGTGTCTCTGACATGCTAATCTGTCACTGCATTAAAGAGTCTATGAGATGGCGTAGATATCCAGTGTATACGTACAGCTATAAATCAGCTACTGTATGATGTCAGCAATTAGGAGGAAGAATCGAGCATTTCTGGGTACGACCATTTCTGGACCCATGACAGAACTGCATATAAAGGCTAGCAGAAGGACATTATTAGTGTATGACCTGTGATCACTTACATCATGGCAAAAAGTCACTCTGATTGAGAATTCAACTGCACTACTCTCAAACCTAAAAATACAGCCAATGGAACAGTCTGTGGTTAGCACCAACTATCACCAAGTGATAGTTGACAAATGACACTTCCTTCCACTGTGGGCTTTGGTGTGAAAGGTGGTGTGAAAGAGTAAGAAAATGATCACTATGGACGCTGGTTTGCTTTCAGCACACTGAATATCAGCTGCTTTTGCTCCTGTTCTACAGTATGCTCTCCTGAAGTGAAAATCTACGATACCCGTCATAAAAAATGAAATGGGACGAATGGACCTACACAGTACTAGACACCCGGCTCTATGTGGAATCTGTTGTACACTTTTATTATGATTGTTTTTCTGGGAATGTTTAAATGCGCAGTAAGTTTTAAAGATACATATTGCAGGAAAAGAAAAAAAGTGTATCCATCACGTTCCCACACTAGTGATGAAGAAAAGAACAGGTGGTACCTTTATTTGTGCGAGTAATAAAGCAAAAGCAAAGTAAACTGACGCAATGGATTCTTATAAATCGTAAGTGACGCCTCCAGACGTACATTTCTTTATATAAACATCTCTCAGTGACAAAATCCTAAATATAATATCAATGCTCACTCTAGCCATATTTCCATATTTCTGCCCCCCTCTTACAGACTAAAGTCCAAAGCTCTTACAGATTTACAACACGGAAAGAAGCTTTTCAAAGCGTATTATACCAAGAGCTGGCATAATCTCAGCTGAATAGGCTTTATCCAAATGAAACACTGTCCTGCTAACCGCTGTGATTAGGTGCTGCACTCTGTGCTCTCCATTTAACACCTACAGAGAATGTGAGAGTGAGAGAGAGAGAGAGAGAGAGAGAGAGTAAGAGAAAGAGAGAGAGAGAATAAAGAGTTTAATGAATTTTATGATCATGATGTAACCATGTGGTAATGTAAATGTGGTAACTCTAATCTCAATTTTTTTTAGTTCACTTAATTCAGCATTGGGACCCCTTCAGATATAATAATAATAATAATAATAATAATAATAATAATAATAATAATAATAATAATAATAATAATAATTAAGCCCTTTACGATTGAAGAGCTGCATTATTTCATAAACCAAGCACAATAATAGTACCAAAATATATAGGATTAGGATCCGTCTGCATGCCATCCAGCACATCAGGTGATGGATACTTCCCACCCTGGAGGTATATCTGTCGTTTCTGTGGTACTCATTTACAGAATCGGGTTGCTGGTTTAACACCCGATTGTATCTGAGCACTTGGAGACGGAGGACCTTACAGAGAACAGTGGCAGCCCAGCAGCTTCGGGGCTCGAACCAGGGATCTCCTGAACACCTTAACCACAGTGCTACCACTTTATTCCTGTATTTTTGACCCCACCATTAACATTATGGTACATATTAGTTTTGGACTGATGACATAATGACTTAGTGATTAGCACGGTCACCTGGTCTCTGGTCTCTGTGGGTCAAGTATGCATGTTCTCCACATGCTTGGAGAGTTTCTTTCGGGTACTCTTGTTTCCTCCAATGGCGTGTAGCTAGAATTAACTGTCCTTTCCAAGTTGCTTGGAGTGTATGATTGGGTGCATGAATGTGTGGTTGGCACTCCATCCAGTTTGTATCCCACTTTGTGCCTTGAGTTCCTTGTGTGAGGCCCCAGTCCACCCAGGTCACCATACACAGGATAATAGGTATAGACAGTAGATGGATGGATGTTTTAGTGGTGTCAGTTTACTTACAACAACCAATACAACATAATACAGCTGATAGAGTTGACATTGGTTATGATGTAAATGAATTGCAGACTCTCTGGCTATGTCACATCCCCTGGGCCCCATGAACCCTGCTTGAGAACCGGATGTATAAATGACAATCATTCTTCTTGTGACAATATAGAGAGAAGTTCCAGAAGTGCCATTGTATTGACACACACCTTCGTAACATAATTTACGTAACCTTCCTGACACTTACTAAACAGGGACATGCACTAATGGTCTATTTGTTATTTCTTTTTAACTCACTATCTGCTATAAATCAGTCCAACATATTTCCTCACTGAATTCTGAGAATCAAGGTAATAAAAAAAAAAAATCTACCATAAAAAAAAAAAAAAATCTGTGGTCTGGCGGCCACAAAAGGAAGTATGTGGTGTGTCAGGGTTGAGACATTAATTAACATGTGTGTGTGTGTGTGTGTATGTGTGTATCTGGAGGATGACTCGATTTCCCTGAGAGACTTGGTTGGGTGTGGCACACCATGTACCGTATATGTTTAACCAGCCCTCTGCATGTTCTCTCTCTCTCTCTCGCTCTCTCTTTCTATCTCTCTTACACACACATGCACATGCATACACACACCTTACTTACTCAGACTACACCCCATGACTTCAGCTACTGCCATGCATTACTGGCACAAAAGCCTGAGTTTGATCTATGACTATGACAGTATATAAGTACAGCACCCTTGAATAATATGTTGGTAAGTTATGGATATAAAATATTCCTGACTTTGCTGACATGAACATGAGAGATTTTGCTTTTCAGATTTTTTACTT
The DNA here is from genome assembly GCA_030068275.1 of Clarias platycephalus. Lineage (NCBI taxonomy): Eukaryota > Metazoa > Chordata > Actinopteri > Siluriformes > Clariidae > Clarias > Clarias platycephalus. The sequence goes on along the minus strand of JAQQZT010000006.1, from coordinate 9,857,216 downwards.
CGAAGGCCATAGCAATTAAAAAATGTCTCTATAAGTGTAGGTAAAACAAGTATAACATGCTATTATTACATTCGGTAGATAGTAACTACTCATAGCAGGCTAGTTAATCCTTATTTAATCCTATAGATTGAACCTCATACTGAATTAAATCTGTAAATTTGTAGGTTTGTAGATTTTAAATGTGACATTTTTTCCTTAGTGCATTTTTTCTCGTCTTGCAGTAAAATCTCCCTGTTCTATCTTATCTTTCCATTTTTAGGTCACAAACCTACATGACAAATTAGGTTATTATTTTTTGAATAAAATGTTTTAATTTGAATTTGATTTGTTTGAATGTGATTAGAATTTTAAAAAAAGTTTTGTAGGTAAGTCTATGATCACTTCAAAATATACCAAACTTGATGAAAACATGCTAGCTGGCTAAACATTCAAATATGTCAATTTGTATTTTTGTGTGTGTGCGTGTGTGTGTGTGTGTGTATATGTGTATGTGTGTGTCTCCATTTTGCCAAGTTGGCTAGCATTGCCAAGCATATTGTGTTGTTGATTTCCCATGTCGAAAGCGCAAAATAATGAGTTCTATTTGAACACACAGAAATTCCAAAAAAGAAAAAAATCTTAGTAATGTGAAAGAAAATCCTGTCAGCCAGAGGACAGTCAATCTAGCCAAGTTTATTTACCTTTTTATATTTCAAATGTTTGAGATTGCCTGAAAAACACCATACAATTCATAAATTTGGGTCAATGACAATGTCTGAAGATTGATTTAAGATTAATTTCCATTTCCAAGTTGGAAATAATCAGTGGAGTTGGAATGGCAATGAAAACCAGAAAGTCTCAATTCCCTGTGCACCTACAGAGTCTAATAGGGCCATGGTCTGTCTGACCAAAAAAAAAAAAAGAATTTTCTTTGCAACAACCCCAGCCAGAACCGAACAAATAAATCAGAAAGTGTTTCAGAGCTGAAACCACTCAAAGGCTGCAGGAGGAACAATGTGAAAAGTGGGCGTGAAAAGAAGCGTACAACCAGATTCTTCTGTGGCACTGTGTAAATTAGGGACACGCACATCACTGACAAAACCCACTTTGTTGCGTGGCATCATTTCACGAGTTACAGATGACACGAGTTGTTGGAGGGTTGTGCAATAGCATAGGCACTGTCAATAACTTCATGCTTTCTCAGAAAGAAAGAAGGGGAAAAAAAACATGTAAAAAAGCTCGATTCGTGGTGCTGGTTGGAGCGGTCATGCTGAAATCACCGTGACATCTTGTCACTTTCCAAGTATTTTGACTGGCAGGACAAAGAGCTTACTGTGTAGCTGTTGAAAGAAGGCTGAAAAATGCCATGCTAGTGAACAGACTTCCTTCTCCTTTGTTTTAATAACCTTTGATGAAGTGTTTGACAGGCACAGCTATCAGCGAAGTTGCATGGTTGATTTGCGCAGTAATGGCTGTTTTGGCGAAAGCTACAGTCTATTGTAGCCATGTGGCTTATGCTGACCCTCCCAGATCAATACCAGGCTTTTGGATATCGACTGCTGAGAGCACCGTGCTATTTGGGCTGAAAAAGAGCGAGACGAGACGAGGACGTCAGCTCCCATTACCCAAGGCACCGCCTCTCTAATTAAACAAGCCCATGTTCCCCTGGGATCTAAAGCAGAGAGGAGTCTAAACATCCCAATCTCCTGTCTACTTTACACACATGCACACCCTTGTATCACTAAACCCAGACAGTATCTTTTTATTTCCTCCCAGGAAACATGCCCAAATCCTTATCAAATATGAGAAAGAAGAAAATATGTCACAAAAAAATTTGTGATGGTCTTCAATCCATCGAGTGGAATGATAGGGCCCTTTAAGCATATTCAGGGGTCCACATAAACAGGACACACATGACTGCAATCCGGGTCTGCCGGCCCCTGTGTGGGGGATGGGCCTCATGCAACACAGTGCTGTATTTGCCATTGGGTTTCTGTGAATACACTGTGCATGTACTGTATGCCTGTGCTTGGTAGGGATTAACCTACTATCAACCTCTGGTACCATCTGCTAGGGAGTTGTTGTTTTTTTAAGCGAAAATGCAAATCAACTATCCAGAGTGCACAGCAACTATCTAATGTGCTCCATCAGACCAGCATACAAAAATGTGTCATGTCCCTTGTTGTGTACGGGGACATCCTTCGGAGCACCGTGTGCAAAGTGAACCTGGCTTGAAGAGAACATTTATCATTTGTAGTGATGCTTCTGTGTAGAGTATTTTAAAAGCCGGGGAACACTGCCGTTCGAATAAAGTGAAGCTGGGAGACAATTTTGCGGATTAAGATAAAAGTTTTAATTTCACCAATCTGTGTCCAAGAGCTACAAGGTTTCAACAACATTTCAGGGCTACCTAATGCCCTGGATACACTCGCTCTACTGAACTCGTAATGTCCATCAACCACCCGAGTCAAATGACTGATGATTTCATCCCCTTGAGTGTTCAACCATAACCCATTCTTTCTTATCGGCTGCTATAAAAAGATCAAAGAGCTGGAGCTAGTAACGCATGCGTTAATGAAAGCGAGACGCAGCTGATGCAACACTGTGGCAAGGCTACTGCAATCCAGGCAGCTGAGTTCTGCTTCTCAGAGGATGGCTTGTATGAATTATGCATCCATAAGAAGTAATCTCTTTCTCTCTCTCCCTCCCTCTGTCTTCCTCTCTTTTTGTCCCTCTCTCTCTTCCACTCACTGATTCTCTCTCTGCAGCCCAGTATATTTACACAGCAGAGACAAATAGGCAATAGTAAGACATTTTTGTTCAATTACAAAGCTTGACATGTGATGTTCTAGACATCTATATAGTTTAAGGCTCGCTATAGGCTACAGGCTTTTCAGTCTGCATTCGCTGCCACACAATCTGAAGCCAGATCAGCCAATCTTAATCTTAAGTTGTAGATCTTAGCAGATCGTGTCACAAAAGCCCGCTTGCTGCTTACCAGTCAAATTAATTGGTGTTAAATTAAAGAGGTAGAAAAATAAGGGCCATGCTTACTCTGCTATGTAAGAGGTAGAAAAATGTACCCAATATAAAAACTAAACTGACATTAACATGTCACACCATCAGTGTTTAGCTGTGTTGGATGAGGCTTATTAGGGCTCCACTGGGGGTGCATACTTTTGATCCAACCAAGCAATTGCGCTGAACTAATTCTGTAAATCAGTACAGGCATTTAAAATTTTCTCGAATCTACAATGAGGATCGTATTTGCTTGCGTTAAATCAGAAAGCATGCCCCGACACCAGAACTTTCTTTTTCATAATGCTACATCATCAACATCATTATCATTATGGACAGTAAACTTTCGAGGAAGATATTTGAAAAGAGAGAATTTATTTGGTAAATCCCCCAACGACAATTACAGTGACTTGGACAACCTCACTGCGGTGTATGCATCCACATAACACTGACCCAAGCAAAACGTACACATCTCTGCTTAAGTAATGGACACGGATCCAACTTCCTCATAGTGGTGATGCGGAACAGCCAGCAGAAGAGTAGGATGTGAGAGTAATATAATACTGAGTCTGACATATTAGAATAGCGTGAGGGGGATGGGAAAGAGAGTGAGCAAGAGACAGAGCGAGAGCACGGGGTAGGCAGACCCAGCTGTGCGCTGGATCTGAGGCCCACCAAGCCATAATTATGGCTGGATTAAGAGAGGCTCTTTCACCATTCCGTCTACCAAATATTTTGTCTCAGATTAAGGCCCAGCTGCAGCACCTCTAAAGAGTGCACGTTGGTCAATTGCTGTTCAGCAGCCTGGCAGAGTGTCCTCCCAAATCACATGTTCATGCGCCCCATGTGTCTGCTTTGCACAAATGATCTCTTAAGCTTTTTTTCCCCCAATGAATAAAAAATGCAGGAGCATCCAAATAAGGTTTTAAGGGTATTTTTTTTTATTGTTTTTTTTACATCTCAAAGCCGCTATTGGCATCAGGAAGACAAGATCATTCAACATTTACAGTTTACATGTTAAGAAACACATGTAGGCCTGCTTGGTCTTGACATTACCGTTATATAAAATCATTATAAGGAGTATTTTTACTATCCTTTCTTCACAGTTCATTCAGCCTTCTTTTAATTCTCAGCATCTCAAGTAGCGACGTAATTGGTTTTTCTGCCCAACAGTATCACTGTTCTTCATACAGTACGCGCGTAGGAGGTGGTATGTCTGAATCATCACTGGTAAACCCGTTCCAGTTCGTCGGCCCCCTAAAATACAGCATTCTCTCCCGAAGGCCGCTTTACAGGGAGGACTTCAGAACCTCGAAGAGCTTCAGGGCTGACTCGACGCAGCCGTCGAAATTGGAGTGTGTGAAGCCGTCGCCCCCGCACACCAGCAGAGGCTTGGCGAGCAGTGTCATCTGCCCCGGGCAGCCAGCCACTGATCTTGTCACCTAACGACACAATCGAGCATACGCTGCATTAGTGCTGCACTAACGATCAGGCTTCCAGTAGCTGATGCAACCTCCATGTTGCGCTGCTATTGAGTGGGAACCTACAGTACACTACTGCCCCAGATACATTGTGCCTACATACAGTACAGCCTGGAAAGCCACTTTTATAGCGCTGACTCATATTTGACAGATTGTTTGTGTGCTTTTTTACCATGATACAGTAGATACATTCTGCTTGTACATTCACAAAGACAGGTTCTTTATAAATGATAAAGAAACTAGAAAAAAAAGCTCAAGTTTCCTGTGATATGACAGATCATTTGTAAAGCACACAGTGTAATCAATGACCAAGGACAAGATGCAGATGCTCAATTACTTGTATTAGTCTACCCATTAGATTACACCATAAAGCAGAGTTTAAGTATGTAAGTATGGATGGGTCTGGCTCAGCATGGCACAGGCTGCTCACTATGTCTTACACTGGCTTAGGAGAGCACACATATTAACAGCCTGATTACAAACCTGGCCCTGTAGACCGAAGCAGACGGCACATAGCTTTGCCAACACCTGGCCAATGGCTTTGACTCATGCCTGCACTGAGGAGATGTTTCAATTCAGTGCTGACGTTTACGTTCATCCAATAAAGAGTCACATCCAGTCATATGATGGTCATGCAATAAAATAAAGAGCTTTAATGATAAAAAGGGCTTGTCTAGTAGTCTTCTAATCTACAGGTTAATACATTAATAAGTAGGCAAGATAAAAGGCCAGGATGGAACAGGAAAAATCTGTCCATATTTTAAGAATGATCCTGCTAAAGCCTTTAAAGCAACTTGAGTAAAGTACCGGAGTCTATTATTCATCTATATTCCGTAATTCAGTGATCTGAAGCCTGTCCATGAGAATATATTGTGAATGTGATGCTACTCCATTACAGTGCCCCCGTGCCTTTCCAATCTGCCAACTGGCATATTTCTGGGTAGTGGGAGGAACCTGAACATCATGGAAGAAACCCACACGAACTCAGGGAAAGTTCACACCCACTGAGTCAGGGATATCACAAGCTGTGACGTGGCAATGCTGCCCATTGTATCATCATGCAAATCTATTATTCAGACTAAGGTGTGTTCCATTAAGTGTCAAATTCTAAGAACAGAAGATGAATCGAAATCTTGGTCCTAAGTAAAGACAATAATGTACGTTCTATAGGGAAAGCTACGCCTGCTTTCCTGTGGGCACAGTGTTGTGTGCCAGATGTGATATAACATTGCAGAAACTCCCATAGAAAGCTAGGAAAGGCTCCCGATCTCTCCCTATAAAACACAACACACCCACTTGCGGATGAGTCTTTACAGTAAATGACCTGCCTCCCTCTCTGTTGTACCTTGTTGTATATTTGAAGCATGCACTTCAGTAGTTGCTGTTATGTTGTGGGTGCTTCGGGGGGAAAAAAGCGGTTGTTAAAAAAAAAAAGAATAATAAAAAAATCCTAACTTAAGAAAACATCAAAGCTTCAGCCAATTCCGTCTAGAATAGAAAGTGCTTCAACTGCTCCTTCTGTACAAAGTTTAAACAATAAAAAAGAAAAGAAATGTAGTTTGTTAATGAGAGCTGGAAGTAAGCACATTCCTCCTGAGTGTACGGCCCACTGCTGAGGCTTCTGTCGGCCCCAGAACTCCTGATAAACATCGAGGTGCAGTGCACTAAAGCCAAGGAAATAGTATCCATTTCCTGGGGCTTTTAATAGGCATCTACAGACGACATGCTATTATCACTGCCTCTGAAAAAAGTTCTTCCTTCTTCCCCCACCCTCTCGTAGCTTTAAACTGTAATCTGTATGTAAATCAAATGATGAATGTTCCGGCTGAAACATGGCCAGGAACAAATTGTTTGGTTTACTCAAGGAGTAAGTTGATATTAGCAGGGCTGACCTCCTCCACCTCCTCCGATGTATTTCGCTATACTCGTCGCCAGAATTCAGCAACAGTGAGACAGATATTCATAACTAGCTGGCTCTAGGACGACTTTACAACTATCCAGATAGATTACAAAGTACATAAAAAAGAAAAAGAATTCTGGATGCAGTAAATATAAATATAAACTAAACACTCGGGAGTTGCTTGAACTTTATCTAAAAACCCTGGTGACAAATAATAGCTATATTCTATTAAACATGAATCATGCAGCATTTATAATCTCCCACACATGAGAATTCCTCTGAACATGAGCGGTGTGTACACATGAATCACTCTCTGTCACATACAGAACGTGTATACATGTGACAGCACTGTGCTTGTGACATTTCCTAAACAAGTCACACTTTTGAATTGCGGTTATGTAATTTTTCTCCATTCACGTCTCTCTACACGTCTCTCTGACAGCAGGCAACAGCTGAAAGAAATTCTGACATTCTGTTCCCTGCAGGAAGGACTACAGAAGGGACTGAATTACCATTTTCTGAAAAGCAATTAAGAGATTTTTTTCGAGCCATTAAAACCTCTAGGCAGTAGACAACCCCTTTGACACATTCATACAGAGAGAGTGTGTGTATGTGTGTGCATGTGTATGTGTCCAAGAGAGTGTGTGCAGCCCAGACAGGCCTTGGCCCATTCTCTGGCCTGCAGTGAGATGTGGGCTCCCACACAGATGTTCCATGTCCTCTGACCTTAAGCAGAGGCCCAGTGCTATGTGTGTCGCAGAGGAGCCCGGCATGGGGGTGGAGAGCGAGAGAGTGCAAGAGAGAGAGAGAGAGAAACAGAGAGAGCATGCAGAAGTGTGTGAGAAAGGGCGCACAGTGAACTACTGTAAGTGTATGTGCGTGTGAGCCAACTGTGTGGGGGTGAGCATGTATTTGTGTATGCGTGTGTGTGTGTCAGTAACTTCGCTGTATGTCTCAGAGAAAACAACTCTGCGCATCATTAAAATATAATATAATGCATTTTTACTCCGACTCTCAGATAAAAGAGCTTGTTTGAGCTTTTTCTCCTACTGGCTCCTCATCACTCTCGCCTATTTCCCCTCCATTATGTTTCACTCTATTAAATATGAATGGCATTCACTGTATAGCAGAGCAGCTTTTCATTAGCAGCACTTAGGCTTGTTTGCAGAGGGAACTACAAGCTACGGACTCCATCTTTCTTCCGTCTTGCTGAACGTGACCACAAAGCTCCTAGAGGATTTCTACAAGGAAAAACAACAACAACAACAACAACAAAACTTCCTTCTTTTAAGAACACATGAAAAGTGAACTAGGACACAGAACATTAAAGAAGCTGCACAGCGATAAAACCAGAACTGAGAGTTGCATTGCTGGTCTTAGTTTGTCACTTAATTGACTCAAGTACAGTGTTTGGTGTGTTGTTGCACTTTTCGCCCCCAAATATAAAATTCATTAGAACTGAGACTTTGGAATGTTTGGTCAAGTGCGAAAGTGGTATTTGAACCTGGCTCTGATCCAAAGAACTGATTTCTGGTGCACTTAATAATGGCACTCCAGGGTTTGGTTCTAGTGTAGTCACCATGTGAGAAAATCTATTACAAGGGCCAGGGGTCTGAAAGCTATTAAAGTAAATTAAATAAACATTATTATTAAGGTTAATATAAATACTCTCTCTACCGCACAGTGTGAAAGTCTTTAGCTACCATTTCTTTAACATTACATTACATTAAAGCATTTAGTAGACAACCTTATCCCTTATACATCTCAGCAGTTGAGGGTTAAGGGCCTTTCTCAAGGGCCCAACAGTGGTAATGTGGTGGTGTGTTTTGAAGCTGGGACCTTATGATCAGTAGTCCAATGTCTTACCCAGTGAGCAAGTGTTTCACTGCAACAGGCTGTCTTAAGATACAATTTAAAAAAATGGATGTTTATGTAACAACCATAGCAGCAACCTCATTTCCTTTCTCTTCTGTTCCAACCACTCAGCATGCAGCATCACCACTATACTAATCACCGACCTGATCATCTGCACCTGTTTCTCACTGGTTCATGCCTCTTAGGACACTGTGTGGCTTAACAAACAAGAAAAATAGTTTTGAACCTGGTCAGGTACAGGGACTGGACTGAAAACAAAAGACAAAATCTTGCCAAAAAAAAAGAGAGCCAAAAAGGCTTTCAGGAAGCCTGGAGAACTACTCCTCAAGACTCCATTAAAATACAAAAAAAATTGCTGGCTCTTTGGAAGCAAAATATGAAGAAATGTGGGGGACTGAAGACTTTTGCCCGATACACAAAAGTAACAATTGACAATTTTACAGATGCTGACACTGTCGACCAAATGAGCCAAAAACCCACCCAGAAGTGTAAGAACACTGAAACTCTGAATATGATAAATTACCCTGTTGTTAAAGGAGCAAATGTAATATGCTGACATACAGTAAAAACAGATGAAGGATCACTGGCAGACTGTGTTTTCTCACCTGAGAGTACCTCCATTTCTGGCACTTGATGTTCTCAGGTTCAGGGAGGCCTGGCATCACCTTCTGCAGCTCTTCAAGGATAATAGCCTGAACATCCTCTTTTGCCTCCTCCAAGTGCTCCATGCCAAAGGGCACGCTGGTATGCACTGCCACAGAGGGGCCAACGTCTTCAGACACTGAACACACATAAAACTATCAATCACAGCATACATTTATGAGTCGTGTTTTAATTATGTGTATATTAGTACAAATGAAAAACAGGCTTCAAGTTTCTCAAGCAGATTCAAGTGAATGGGGTAAAGGAGAAAAGCTCACACATTAAGCATAGTGTGGTGAAGTTACAGACGCCAGACTGAGCTCGAGGCAAATAAATCTGATAGTTGAGCAATGACTTGAAAGACGTCCTGAAAACGCTTAAATTATTTGCCTGAGTAAGAAGAAACTCTCTTTAACAGAAAGATATAGGAATGTAATTAACGGATGCAACGACTACAATGGATGCGATTGTGTAACAATGGATACAGCACCCTTTTTGACATGGTACACAGTGATATAATCCACTGGCATTTGAAAAACCACATGAACTAATGTCTTTCAAACGCAGTCCCTCAGCACAGCTATGACCCATGCCTTTTGGCCAATCCTGATTTATAAGTCCATTGCGGCATGTAGTCATCTCTCTAATGACACAGTGTTAAAATGCACATATAACCTGATTTGGGGGAATAAAGCTTTATTGTGCTCAATAAACATGCCGGATGTTTGAACAGCTGGAGATGCTGTGGCCTAGTCAGCGCTCTGAAGCGGGACGGGTGATGCTATAACCCACCCTTGATGACTACCTAGGGACTGAGGGACACTGCTAAATATGAACAAAGTGGCTGAGCGAATCAAAACCCTGAAGCCATTCGCGGTCACAGATGTTCAATTCATTGACTTTATAGTGACCCATAACTAGGAGTCTTTCATTTTATACCACCGGTTCAGAAAAATCTATTCTGTAATAATGAGATCTGCTTTGTAAGTGTTTGGGGGCAGTCGCAAAAAAAAAAGAAAAGAAAAGAAAAAAAAGCTGAAATCAGGAATTCTGGCACAGGAAAGCAGCGCCTTGGTTCCAGTGATTGTGCAGGAAGCCTCTATATGAGTTGCAGAACTGCCGTGTGCTTAGAAGTATGGAGGTGAAAGAGGAAGTGACTTTCATCCGTTGTACACAGCCAGTTATTCTAATCTGCCGTCAAACTTTATCACAGACGTATTAGAGATAAATCTATGACGTCATCTCTTGATTAAAGCTTTGACACTTCGGATAAACTAGCAAAAGGGTGACTTCCAGTGATTTTACACAAATGTGTTTGGGCCAAGACTGGACACAAAAGAACTGAATCACTGACCGTTTCAGTAGGCTTATCACCAGGTTTAGTGCACATACTTATCAGTATGCCGGCAATTACTTCTACCTTTCTGAATAAGAGAATGAATGTCAACACATTGCGGTTGCAACATGGAGGGGGAGTCGCAAGCTTAGGAACTTGGTGTCAAACAACCCAGGCATGTGGCACAGAGCCAAGTAAAGAGGAGTGGAAAAGCGGGAGAGAGAGAGAATGAAAGACAGAGGGGCAGAGGGAAAAGTTACGGAGAGAGGGAGAGAGAGAGAGTAAGTGAGTGTGTATGTGTGTGTGAGAGAGAGGTCATGGTGCGTGGGCAGAAGGCTGGCACCATGCCTGCTGGTTGAGTCACTTATTTGTTGGAGTGGGCAGCGCAGGTCACAAAGTTTACAGGGTGAGGAGAAGGCAGGCATTGCATGACAGAATATGTCTTGCCCTGCAGAATAATAAATTGTTTGGACCAGGAACATTTCTAAAGCTTTTCCCCTAATAAAGAATACCAGGAACATTTATGAAAATTTCAACTGAAGTGGCTTTATGTCATCCTGTTCTGCCAAGGACCTAGCTGACTTGATAACGAGCTCACATTTGCCACAGTTTTCCACAACTGAGATTTCAGTTTGAAGGTCTCAATTTAATAGTCGTCGAAATGTTCCAAATACAACCACAGTAGTTCACAGTTATGTTCATCACTAACACATAAGTAAAGTAGACAGCAAACCAGTTCATCATACTAGTTCTGAACCTGAAAGCTTTTTTTTTTTCTGTCCCATATTAGAATATTATTACCAATAAAGTGTATACCTTATATAACACTTTCTGAATACGTTTTCTGTCAAGATTTAGTTTAAATGAGAATGTTTCAAATGGGGAAATATGAATGTAGTGCTGTGCAAAAAATTCCACCCAAATAACAATGAGCCATCTAAGAAAACTTTCATATTCTTTCTGTATCTGTCCCTTAGTTATATGGTCATATTATCCTGTTTCTGGAAAATCAACTATTTTTTTTCAATGATTTTTGCAAATCCATGCGATTGTCCAATTAAATAATCTTTATACTGTATATGTCCCATACCTGGAGGTGGGTCTTGCGCTATAGCAGCAGTGCATTATCGGCAAACATGGTCCATCATGTTTGGCCAGGTGTGGTGTGGAGTGATATACTGCATTTCAAAAATCAGTCAAGTACTCCAATACAACATCAGTCTGAGCAACTGGATATTGAGCACAGTATTTCTGGCAGCTTCACTAATATAGGATCAGATTTGGTATATTTTTCCCATCCAATCCACGGATGTATCTTAGAGCGTCAATGTGTGGAATTTGACTGACAAAACGTGAATAAGCATGAAAACTGTTCTGATGCATGTCAGCTAATGCGTTCCATAAGTGCTGTGAAGAAACTGGAAAGGATCAGTGTCAGTATCACTAATATTCATAACTATGACATCAGGTATCATTTTTGGAACAAAAACAGACTTGGCATGATCATGAATTGTATATTTTACGACTAATATACCACGGCAAGATTTAGAAAAGCTGAATCGTACAGGCTCTTATTACACGTGCTGTACATTAGAATTTATGTGGCAGAAATTTGAGACATTTAAAACAAAGAGTCAACTCTTTGAATTTCTACCCAGTTAGGCATACTGGAGCTACAAGCTAAATACATTACAGAAATGAAAGTAGAGATTAAAGCATAGCAGTAGAGAGGCAGAGGAGGATTGCAGGGAGTCCTGTAGCCTGAAAGAACACTGCAGCCCAGTGCAAAATTTAACAGCCCCACTAATTATGATGTTGCCTTCAGAACCATGGAGTGAATAAGAGGTGGCGGGTGTGGCAGTCCTTGTGATGAGGCTGTCTGGCAGTCAGAGAACTAATTATGCATAATTTCTTTGTGTCACATTAACTTGTACATTCTCTATTAATTTTATATACATGATGCCATTTATTACTGAATAATTAGCAGCAGTAAGAGTTTATTATTATATCTTAAAACAATGATGAGAGCCAACTAAAGCTTAATGAAATGGTTCAGTGTGCACGCAGGAAGCGGGTCACACAGCCAGCCAGCAGCTAAGCCAATCACAAATAGAGGAAATCTCGCCTTTACTCCATCCTCACGCTGTCTCCATTTTACATCTGGCATGTTCTGCTCCTGTAGTGCTTCGTACATACAAAGACCTCTGACAGAAGCAGGGTTGACAAGAAAAAAAAAAGCATGAACCTTCATTTTCTTATTTCAAAAATGATTATGTGACGCATGAATTAACCATCTCCCATTTATGGAGTGAGGAAAGAATGAGCAACATTAAGATGATGAATATTGCAGGAAGAGAAGAGAGAAGCCCAACAGAACAGGACAGAGCGCAGAAGACAAGAAATTATCTAAAATTGTTCAGGAACAGAAAGGGAGTTAAAACATTTTAGAGCATGTCACAGAGAGAAGAGAAAGACAAACTGAGGCACTGACCTAAATTGCGCTTTTTATCATCTGTAGCGATGTAGCGAATGCAGGGATTATTGGAGACATACTTGGCCACCCAGGGGACGCTGATCTGCACGCCGGCTTTGTAGAAAAGCCCCAAGGCGTAGCGAGAGGAATAGCTGACATCCTCTAGTTTCTGCCTCTCACTCTCACTCAGCACTATACGTATACACACGGAGAGACAGACAGAGAGACAGCACAAGATCAAGACATTTGCCAGCCTTTTCCATCACATCACTTCTCCACTTATCCTGTCAGACAGCGGTGTGTGTGACAAGCCTCCAGGCCTCCGCTAACCAAATAACAGGAGTTCTTTCTAGGTTGAGTCTGAAATGTGTTGCAAAAACCTTTACACAGAAATCGATGTTACAGTGCCACAGGGGGACTAATTAAATTTTAAGGACTATATAGCTATAGACTGCAGGTGCACTAGGCCACTTGAGGCTCTGACTGATGAGCTATAGTACAAACTGGATTTAATTCAGTGTGCTACATGGGAATCTGGAAACACAGAGGTTTATCTGTTGGATGTTTTTTTCTTTTCTCTTTTTCTTCATCTTCTTCTGCTAGCCCATCCTTGTTTCCGGTCAGAAACATCTGTTGTTTATTGGTCCGAGTAACTCATGCTTGGCCTGACTTTAGTCATCTACCCACGATTTCTGAGTATACCAAAGGTTAGAGTTCATTCCTGGAGGAGAAAATACTAAAAAATCAAATGCTTTCCTCCTACTGCCGGCAATTAATAAATTTGCCGAAAGTGAACAAAGAGCCTCGGGAAGGATTATTAACCAAAGCGCATCCTCCTCCCATGCTGACTTGCAGATGTTTCACAAGCTTGCTAAAAATAGTGAAATCCAGTCCAAACATATCACGAGGCTTACAAACATGTGTAAATGTTCAAAAGGGAAAAAAAAAAAAAAAAAAAAACTGGTGCTGCTTCTACAATGAATCAATGACCATATGAATCTTTTTTATTCTTTTTATGCTGTGGCTGAGTGGTTTTGGAAAACAAAAGAAAATGCCATACAAGCTTCTCTCATATCTCCACCACAGGAATCCAGATGACACTGAGAACACTTTCTTGAATGTTCATTTCGTTATGGTGCTAACAGTCCCGCCACAGAAGATAGCGACAGCCAAAATCGAAAGGTCACATGACTGTCCCTGGAACTCTAGGATTTTTTTTATGTCATTACATCACATCTGCAGTGAATTAAGAGCATGTAAATGTGCCCCTTGGTACAGAAAAATCTGGTGCTGCATCTGAGCGTGGGGAGCTTGGAAACAATGCAAACCCCAAGGGCAGAATTCACAAGAAGGCTTTTTTTTCTCCTTCTCTTGTGGTGAAGAAATCTGGTTATGGAACATGTCATTTTTGCACAAAAAAACCCAAACACACAACCTAATGAATCACATACATATATGTATACCTATATAAGCATCGTGCCTGCATACTGACTGGCAGTTTTAAATGAATCCACTCATCATAACTTCTGTATCTAGCTTTTAATAAACTCTTATTTTTGATGTAATGTTTCTGCTTTTATGGAGATTTTTTATGGAAAGCCTGTAGAACTGTGGTTGTTTTAATATTATGTACCTAAATTGGTCAGGCAGGTTTCTATTTTTTGACCTCAGCAGGATCCGGTGGTTTCTCACCACGGAGGCCACTCGAATCCTTGTTCAGTCCCTTTTCAGCTCAAGATTGGACTACTGCAACTCATTCCTAACAGGTTTTTCCCTTGCTTGCCATCTGGGTGATCCACAATACAGCTGCATGACTTGTTTTCAATCTCCCCAAGTTCTCCCACTTCACTCCATTGCTGCATTCCCTCGACTGCTTGCATTAGACTCTTGACTTAAAAGCAAGAAATGGACCAGCCTCCACCTACCCGAAGCCACTTTGTACAACATCTCTTTAAGCCTGTAGCAATGCGAGATTTGACTCACCATCACTCAAGATACAAGCAAGACAGTCATCATGACTCCTTTCTTGACCCGGCGCCCAGGTGGTGAAATGAACTTCCTCTGGCTGTCTGAACAGCTGAGTCATGGTCTGTCATGAAATGAGAAATAAAGACCTAAACCTCTTGACCAAGAGCTTAAATTAGCACTGATTTTAAAAAATAAAAATAAATAAAAAGCTTTTTGTTGGTGTCTATCAGGGTTTTTACCTTGATACTATTCTTAGATCCGGACCTGTTTGTACTAGTGTAGGGAGTTGCTTTTGATGGAGATTACAAAACACTTCTATAAGTCATGTAAAAGGACATCTACTGTAATACTCTTAAGTTCGTTAAATCTTTGAAAAAATCTATTTGCCAAATCACCCACAAAACTGCCTGACAGAACACATAAGAGGACTGACGTCATTTTAAACATTGTATTAATAATAATAATGCGATTTAGATTTATGTTGCTTATTGCCTTTTGAGAGATTTTTGAAACTTGTGTCAAAACACAAAATATGATTTACGTGCCATTTCAGACTGTCTAAAAACCATCCACTTATTCAACAAACATGCGCCAGTCGGAAAAGCTGGCATGATAGGATGCTGTCTGAAAGCAAGCTTGTACTGTGATTCTTCTGGACTCAACTTCAACCACAGGCCACATTCACAGAGTTTAATACAATACGGACTTGAATGAAAACACAAAGCGAGTGAAGTGTCAGTTCTTTTCAGTCAAATCAAGACTATATACACTGTATACATTTCACGTTTATATTTTCAGCATATCCAGATGCCCTAATCCAGAGCAGAGTGCTTTGTAGTCTCCAGATCCTAAATATAACATCATGTCTCTCCCACCTTCATCAATACTTATTTTCAGATGTTTATTACATAACCAGCAATGTCTCCCGTTCATGTCACAGCTGAGGAAAAGCTGCTGGTTAATTTTTAACTCAGATCTCTGATGTGTATTTGCTTTTCTCATGTACTGGTTAAGATTAGGAATTCGATAAAGGAGTTCATTCTGGAGGACTGTTTAAAAAAAAAAAAAAAGTTTGATTCTACCCAGTGTAGTACAATCGAGATCTTTTTTAGTTCTGAGTGGTGGAAGAAATGGAGTTCCAGCAGTTTGTTGTAGGTGGACCTGATGGAATGGTTTGCATTTTTCCAGATGGATGTTCAATTGCCTTCATCTGGAGGAATATTTAGTTCTGCTGCCCTTTTCCTTACACAGCTGTCCAACAGGTGGGGAGCACAGTTTTGCAATGACAAGAACACGCTAACTCTTTCCCAGTTTGTATATTTTCTATACAATCCTCAGGGCTTGGAACTGTGCAGGGGTTGGGAGTTTAGAGCTTAGATATGGCTATGTGATGTTCTATCTGTTTCATAGTCCAGGTGAAAAACGCAGTTAATATTGTCAAGTAGGACGCTCACTATCTCCACAGGGTCAGAAATCACTTCAGCCGGGTGTCCACAAGTGTGTCATGACGCTAGTCAAGTGATTAGGACATTTAAGGTTTGTTGAGAAACTCGGTGTGGCTGAAGTCTCGAAAAAGCCACGATTACATGCAGCGCACAGGGTATTTGTCCAAATTTACACAATAAGAAAGTGTAAAGAAAAACCTGAATTCATAGGGGGCCTCTCCTAAGCTGCGAAAGAGAGAAAATGAGTGCAGCATAAATCTCAAGAGTATTCACATCCTGAGGTGCAGAAACTCCCTCACACACCTTGTCTTCTTCCTCTTTTCACACTTGTCACCACAGAACTCTCAGGAGCGTAGGAGCCTGTTCTGTGTCTGTCTGTACTTTATAAATGTGCCTGGTAAAACGTCTTTATTGCTCCTCTACACTCCTAAAACCATCTTGGAGATATTCCCCATCACTGGCCGAGAGTTTACACTTCCTCTCTCAACACACTCGAGCTAACACGTGCTGCTTATGTGTTTGCCATCGCCTCGCTGGCGGTGCCTCGTTTCCCCAACCTGCAAAAGTAAACCATCGCTGGCCCCTGCAGCAAGAACATTCAGCATGTCCTTCACATGTCCGGGTAGAATGGTGGCTACATTAGAGCATATGCGTGTGTGTGTGTGTATGTGTGTGTGTGTGTGTGTGTGTGTGTGTGTGTGTGTTTGCGTGGGTGGGTGGGTTTTATTTGAGAGAGAGATGACATGGGTAATGTTTACCAGTCGGCTCTCCTTGCCCCTCGATCTTTGATGTGAAGAATGAGTGCAAGACTTGTTTTGGCCAACTGTGTTGATGAAGCATTGCCTGATCAATGCAGGCCATAGCATACAGTCAGCCTTGTACTCCAGCATGGGGGAACCAGCTGCTCTCTCTCTCTCTCTCTCTCTCTCTCTATGTTTGTTCCTGATCCTTTTATACCCCACAGTCAGAATACTGCATTGCAGGAAAGCTGCACTTTTCCAAGTACAGTCAATGACAAAAGCGCTAGTTTGTAGTGTCACATTGTTCTGACAAGTTAGAGGGAGATATGACAGATGGTAACAACTGTATCAGAGGGAACATCGACTGCATAAGCTGCAATTCAAAAATGAAATCTAGAAGTTGGATAGAATACAGAAGTTGCACTTGAACAGCTCCCAAACACACGGTCTGCTGGTCTCATGTTATAACATGCGATATGAGGTTTCCTCTTAGAGCTTCCTCTCTTAGCACGTGTGTGTGTGTGTGTGTGTGTGTGTGTGTGTGTGTGTGTGTGGGTGGGTGTGTATGTGTGTGTGTCAGAGAATCATAGGTCAGAGAGATAAGCTATAAGTGAAGGTGTAAATATTCAAGAAATACAACATATAAATGCTATTAATTATATTAATTATACACCTAATAGGCTACTAAACTTTAACAGGTACTAGAGACAGGGGTTGCATGTTTGCATGCCAGGTTGGTAACACGTTTTGAACAACTCGATCTCCTCCCATCTGGCAGGGTCACAACTATAAAAATGTTATTGTGAAACATACTCTATGGCTCGCTGGCAATCAATGGGGTGCAAAAGAGAGAGAGGAGAGAGACAAGGGAATAACAGCACAAGGGCGTTTTCTCACAAAGTTCATCATCTGGCTAACTACTAGGAAACTAAATTTCCCTAGTTGCTTAAACGTCATCTGAGAGAACACTCTGGATGGAGCCGCAGGTGGTTGAG
Organism: Clarias platycephalus; assembly: GCA_030068275.1. Classification (NCBI taxonomy): domain Eukaryota; kingdom Metazoa; phylum Chordata; class Actinopteri; order Siluriformes; family Clariidae; genus Clarias; species Clarias platycephalus. The sequence continues at coordinate 9,839,364 of JAQQZT010000006.1, read as the reverse complement.
TAGGAGCCTCTCCTTGATGAGCGTGCCTTTCTCCAACACAACATTAGGTAGATGTCTGAAGCAGATGTACTGTAAGCGCTGGGCACAGATAGATTTCAAGACATGATCATGCGGTTATCTACAGCATGGAGCCCCGCTTGCTTTGGGACGTGTCCGTTTGTTCCAGTTTGCATAATGCTCCGCTAACAGAACTACCCCTTGGATCATTACTTTTATCCACTGGCTTGAAAAAGCAATAAAGGTGCTTTGTACTTACCTTTGTATGGAAGGTGCACAGTACACATGGTGCAGTAGTGAACGTTTTAAAGCACTGCCCAAAACACAAAGCCGAAAGTTTATTTTTGAACGCGGGTGCTTGATTTATGTAAGGTCGGTATTGTTCGAGGAAATATTGTTTTAAGAGAGCACACCAACTCCCATGTATTTCTCATTGTTCCCAGGCCAAGATTGGCCTTTGTCGCTATTCTTAGGGACTCGGCCCACAAGGCAGTGCAGCATACTGGAAATCTATTCACATTGCTTGACAGAACTGCACCGTTTCGCAATTTATGATCTCTCTCAGCCCTTTAAAGTTTGTTTTAATAGTTGCCTGAGAGGTTCTGGAATGCATCCTGAAAAGTAAGAAAATTAATAAATAGTTTCGGAAGTTGTTTTTCCAAAAAAAAAAATTATGCACTCAGTGAACTACGCCCAACGATAAGTACAGCATTTGTAGGGGTAAGGTGAAGTGTTGCAGTGTTTCGAGATTGGGTCCAGCTTGAGTCAGGGAAAGGGGAGGGGATAATACGTTCGTGAGGGTGAGTCATCATTAGCTTAAGTGTAAGATTCTTTACGGACCCTTTTTCAACACCCATTTGATCAAATGATATTTGACAGTGATGATACACATACACGTTTAGGACAGAAATCTGAATTACTTTTCCAAGCGCACATTCAGAGTCAGGTCAAGTTACTGGCTGTGTGGCTAATGAGATCCATTCAGCACCAAGCCAGGCAACGATTTCAACAGCCAAACCACCTGGAAGAGAAAACACTTTATTTCATGTAGCCAATTAAATGGATGAAGACCAGCACCACAGATGCCTCCAAGCTAACCTTTGGCAAGCAGCTGCAAATCCAAAACACTGATAAAACACTACTCCCATTTATTAAATAATAACACACATATAGCAAAATCTGACCTTACTTACTTCACATGAAAGAGTTTTAAAGTCAGATCTGGCAGCTGAGATTTGCTTCTTAAAAACGATTTAACCCTTTAGGGGGTTCAGTGAGTCCTTTTTTAACAAATATGACTTAAGTTGGAACTTGGAGTAATTACCCGCAAAAAACCTCTTCCCAGTTGTGTTTGACTGATGGCACTGAGTAACCTAGTAACAGTGTAAGTATCTATCCAGTGATGTAAACTTCAAACACTTTTTTTTACAAGGAATATATGTGTCGCTTTCCTGCTGAGTGTGCTACTTCTAAAAATGAAATAGCTAGGGTTCTGTGAAGGTTTGGTTACATTCCCATAAATGGTTTAGGAGAAGTTGTGGATAGAGGAAAAGTGTAACAACAAAAGATGACGGACAACGATGTCACAATGAAATAGCTAGTGCGTATCTACAATATTAAACATCGACTATACAAGCCAGTTGTCCGAGACTACATTCAGTAGTTACTGTAGAAACGGAGAAACGGAGTGTAGAATATAGCAAATCATACCCTGGAAAGCTTATTACTGAGGAGAATAAGTTAAGTAAGGTAGCTACAACAACTCCCCTGAACACACATTCAGCTGTTGTCTACCACAAAAAAAATGAAGCGCCACCTTGTGTCGTTATTTGGTATACCTGTTACAGTACTGAATATTGGACGGTATTAGATTATTAGAAAGTCAAACAATTAGTACACATCTATGTTTTCCTAAATTCGCATAAATGGTTTAAGGAGGAGGTGCGGATAATAGATTTGTCCCTCAAGTTTTGTTTATGTTTAAAAAAAAAAAAGATTTCCAGAAAAAAAGAAAATTATCTATGAAGTTCTGATCAAATTCCCATAAATGTTAAGGAGGAGGTGTGGATAATAGATTTGTCCCTCGATTTTTGTTTATCTTTAATTTTTTTTTTGGCTAGTGCACATCTATTCTTCCTAAAATTATCTATGAAGGTCAGATCAAATTCCGATGAATGGTTTAGGAGGAGTTTCGAGGAAAAGGAATGTGTGACACCGACAGACGACAGTACTGTATGAAGACGCCACTGAAAGGGACAACAGTCGCATATGCTTTGTAGGCAGGCAACGACAAAGCACGAGTAAAGATTAGTGGCAGTGATAATGTATACGTTATAAACGAAGCAGTTAATCAGCACACATTCGTGTTTAGCGATAAACTTCCCATGGACGAACTACAGAAGTTCTTCTACACAAGCCTCACCTCAGGATAGTAAATCAAAATTTGCTTTAGTCCTTAATTGTGGATGCACCTACACATTTACAGGAATATTTATTAATCTCTCCCCCTTAGGGATTTTTTAAAATCCATCCTTCCTCCATTCTGCAAACAGCATGCCTTTGTGTAGGCAGGTATAAGGAGCTGGCATGGTTCTGATGTCAGCTAAAATATCTGGATGGGTAAACATGACTGCTTACAGGCAGGCTTAATTCAAAGAAAGCTCGAATTTAATTCGGGACCAAACAGAGACATTTAAAGCAGCAACCTGAGGGCTTCACCGCTGACGTCAAACCACAGGCTTTATTTTAAGCAGTTGGTCAAAGGTAGCCTGTTAGTCAGGCCCTTTTTTTTAGAGAAATGACACAAGAACACTGACACAAGAAACACATCCACCTATATTACAGGAAATCTGTCACCTTTTTAATGAATAAATCAAACGCCCGTTTCATCTAGTTGCACGACGTGTTGACAAGTGCTGCAGTAGACGGTCAGTGATTGTCTATAGGAAATCAATATGTCCCATTGAGTCCAGAATAATTCAGGCAGCAAATGAAATCAGCTACTGTGACAACGTGATCAATTTAGTTATCTAATTTACAGTAAATTCATTTAGGAGCATTGCTGAGCAGGCTTGCCATCCCATGTCAACTAAATCAAGCCAAATATTTGTGCAATCACACAAAAGTCTAAATCATTCAGTAATATATCTGACAGAGAATTGGGCTGCAGTGTTGGCACAAATGTGCTGATGTGTGAGCAGTCAGGCAAAGCACACATTTATAGAGTTGACATTTACCTAGGAAAAGAATGCAGCAAAATGTGTTTCCTCAGACATCTGACTAATTGTTGAAAAGACACACTTTGTTCCTGTATTTGAAAACCACTCACATCTCAAGGGACAGACTTTTTGTTTTGTAAGTTGCATATTTTAGGGGTGACCATTTAATATTCCTAGAGCACTTAAGTGAAAGTGGGAGTGCATATGAAACAGATTAAGAAAAGGATTGACACGAAATGTAAAGGCTGCCATTACTCATAATAAAAATCATTGCGGCACTGACAGCACATCCATCACCATATGTAAACTTTTTCCTAGCCTGTCGTGAAAAAAATAAAATAAAAAAAATACACCTTCCTAAATCAGGAAACCAGAAACAGGCTTTTCAGAGGTTCTTCTAATTTAGAGGGTGATTCAGTGCTGAATCATCTTCCATTCTAATGACGATACAGATCAGCACAGTGTCCTGCAGGAAGGCGCTCAGTTCAGGGCCTGAGATTGTGATCTGCCCTTTGCTCTGGTTTTACACTGAATCGAACTTTAATCCAAATTTTCAGCAATAACACAAGCGAGAAGCTGATCACATGATTGTAGTTACATACAAAAAAAAACCCTAATACTGTTGATCAAACATTTATGCATTAGGAATCTATATAAACAAATCCGCCATTACATTAACACCACCGTGCAGCCTACGCATTGTTGCAGACCAAGTACACCCCTTCATGGCAATGGTATTCTCTAATAGCAGTGGCCTGTTGCAGCAGGATAATGCACTCTGACACATTGTGAGCGCTGTTCAGGAATGGTTTGAGGAACATGACAAAGAGTTCAAGATGTAGCCTCCAAATTCCCTAGATCTTAATTTGATCGAGCATCTTTGGGATGTGCTGGAGGAACAAGTCTGATCCATTAAGGACTTACAGGAATTAAAGGATCTGCTGCACAAGTCCTGGAGCCAGAGACCACAGCACACCTTCAGAGATCTCGTGGAGTCCATGCCTCGACGTGTCAGCTGTTTTGGCAGGATAAGGCAGACCTGCACAATACTAGGCAGGTGGTTTCAATGTTATTGCTGATCAGTGTATAACCTCTATCTCAAACTTTTTTTATACTCATGTAACAACAGTCTTTTACCTAGTACTGTCTGTTTACATAATCAAAACAGAAATAAGCACATTTTAACCATTTTATCACCCCATTTCGTTTTTTAACGTAATATATTGAATTTATTCAGAAGTTAAAAACTATTTTGCAGAAATATAAAGTAAGAAATATAGAAGTAGAACAGAAATTAACTGCAAAATATTTGCAATTGTTTAGTATCCTGTATTTGTGGTTTTCTTTTAAATGCTACTGTCATCTCAGCCAAGGCAGTTACACTGGTTCCTGACTGGCGCTTTAACCCTCCCACTTCCTGCATGCCTATGGAATGGTGTAACTGGTGCTCTGAAAGCAACACTGTGTCAGACCTTAGTTTACCTGTACTTTCACAGTATCTCATCAGGTGAGCTATTACTCACAGTGTCTGTGCAGTTATGCAATTGCCCTGTTAGCTCACAAACACATGGTTGGACATGTACATATACATTATTTGGATTATTATGCCCTTTTGCATTTGTGCACTTATACAGCGGCAAACGGTGTAGAATAAAATGCACGTCAGTTATGTAGAAAGAAAGAAAACTTTGTTGTGTCGTCTGAGATGCTTTTCTGCTCATCATGATTATAAAGGGTTGTTATTTACTGTAAGTCACATTATTTCTTCTCTCAGCCGGTACAACAGCAGAAAAGCACATCAGGTTTCATTCCTATCAGCCAAGAACAGGAATCTGATTGTACGCATTTGAAGACAGAAAACCATGTTTTTTCTAGTCTTTTACTATCTAAAGCTTGTGCATTTAATTAAAATTTTGACCTTGTATTTGTTAAGGTTATTGCAATTGATAATCCTTTTTTATTGCTAACTGATACTTTCTCCGTTTATGTAAATATGCAGTCATACAGTATATCTACTGTATATCTATTCATGAACCAGGTCTAAAATAATATCAACTCATGTTCGTGTTACAAGGTCGTTAGAATCTAAACTGCACATTGCAGTAAAGATTAAGATAAAGGACACCTACACTGTTGAGTCTTCTAAAATGCTGAGACATCGAGCATCCCTTTAAATACAAGAAGCCAGACAGCGCAGGAGGGGGGAGGTGGGGCGGGGGGCGAGCCATACATCTTTGTCAGGAGTCAGAAAAAGGATTACATCATGCCAGACTCACAGGCTTAAAAGCAGCAAAGCCAGACAGGCACACACTTGACGGGAAACAAAAAGAGACTCCCTATCTTGGAGGAAGATGATGTAATTCGACACATTAATTGTATTCCAAGGATGGACTGGAGCTCGAGGTAATTGTTTGCAAAATGATACGCTTGGATATTTATTTATGGCGGTGAGGACAGAAAGGCTACACTGTAAGCACGCCGCATGTTCCCATCATACCTGGTATAATATCAGCTGATAAACGATTGCTTTTAAACATCAAGAAAAAAAAAAGTACGGTACTTATCTCATAGTCGAGCCCCAAATTGAATAATACAGCCAGGCAGACTGATTACCACGCAAGAGAGTTGGCCTGACAAAAATAGAGCTTGAATTTCATTATAAATCAAGAATCATGTTTCTCAATATTAGCAGTGTTTCAAATCGGGCAGGAGGTTGAAGCTTAGTTGAAAGGAAAATCCACACAAGCTTAATTTTTGGGCATATGGGGTACACTAGGGAAAGAAAAGATACAGCAGCCATTCAAATGTCTGCAAAAAATGACGTAATCTGGAAAAAAAAACAAAAAAAAAAAAAGAAGCCTTGCAGGCTCGGGAGTTCAGTTCAAGCTCACAGTGCATGAGTAGGCTGAAGCGGTCAGGAAATAAAAGAGAGGGCTTGACAGTAGGAAAGGGTGTGAGCTCACCATCACTCAGTGGCTGAGCGGACACCCGAGGCAGGGGTAATGAAACGGGCTCTGGAGTTCATGGCTGCTCATCCTCTGGACAGCTGATAAAAGGGATGTACTTCCCTCCATTTTCACGCATCAATTCATACACTGAAGATGCTTAAAAAAAAACTGAACATTGGTTTAAGATTTGCAGCACGGAAATCTGTTCACTTTGCATGCTGTCACCTGAATCATGAAAGGTCAAAGCTGCCTTAATGTAGAGCTAGTTTGTTTGAAAAGAAAAGTGAGATAGTCATGCACACATTTTGTTAGCCTGTTTAACAGGTAAAATAATTAAAGACAAATATTGAATTTAATAAAAATGCAACATATAAAATATATTTAAAACCACAAAGATGAATACTTTTGGATGTGTTACAAAACCTCAGAAGCAAAGCGTGTTACGTTTTTCTAGGCAGAGGGTTAGCTTCCTCTTTTTATGTCTTCTCTGTCTCTACCCACAAAAGCAGAACTAGTTCCTCATATGCTCAACTGTGCTTGACATGCTGGAAGTGAATTTCGTTCGATTACTAATTGTGAAACTGACATGCATTACTTTTCCCAGCATTACTGACGAACGAGCCTGATCACCTGTTATAGTTTGCATTCTCCGATCAAAATCAGGCACAAACCTTTTTAACAAACCTTTCAAGTCCTCCGTTGTCCCTCTTGAAAACATTAGTTTAAAAAATATTTAATTTATGTGTGCAAATGTTTCCTGAGTCAGTATCCTGGGTAAGTGAATGGGAGAAAAAGTGGAGTCACTGCAAATGTTTGTGAACACTCAAATGTTCTTATGTCATTCACATTCACCCAAACTGTGCCAGTTCTTGCAAAAGCTGCATTCTGTTCAGTTTTGTTCATTTTTGGCAACTGGCGGAGAATGTCAGTGACAGCATGCATTTAGGCTTAACCAAGAAATAAAAGCAGAACTTCAGCAATAAAACGATGAAAAACATCCAAACATTATGGAGAGAGGGCAAGTTCTGTCCAAAAAAGCAAACAGAATCCATCAGGGATTTGGCTGTAGCTGAATGCATTAAGGTTTTGGCCCTGTAATTGGCATGGCCCTGTGTATGAAAAGACACCTCTCCCTTGAGCTTGCACTCCAGGAACCGAGTCAAACCGCTGACCCAAAATGTTCAGTTATATATTACGGTGAACAAATAGAACCGAGTCCTGCATTGATTTACATCAGGCGTGTCACAGCCCGGCAGAGTTCCTCGAGTTCATTCATCTTTTGCAAACGATACACAACCATGTTTCCTCTCCCTACACATGGAAATCCAGTGGAAGGGCCAAAGGATTTAAGCGAAAGACATTGAATGCAACGCTGCAGCAGTGTCAGGCTCACTGCATGAACAGTACATTCAATAATATAACGCATAATAATTGGCCTATTTCACGATCAGCTTAGAAAACAAATGAATAACTCCGTATCAATTCTAAACCACAAAATCTAGAAAATAAATATGAGAAATAAAATCAGGTCCGGGCAGTAGTTTTATATTGAAGACACACTGAATTTTTATTTAAGTCAGCAAGCTCGAGCAGCAGGGTTCCTGGAGTTTTGTGTTCTCCCTGTGTCTGTGTGGATTTTCTTCAGGTTTTCCAGTTTCTTCCCATTGTCCAAAACATGCCTTAGAGTTGGGCTGAATTTGCTCATATCTATAAATGAGTTTTACGTCATCAATCAAAGCAGATTACTGATTAGTGAATGCAGGGATTTATTTGTAATTAATGATTTGTGAAATGCACTCCAACAGGAGACTGAAAACAGAACGATACTGAATCACTGTGCTGATATATTGTACTTCAACATCATTCATAAAAGGTTTCCTTATTATTTTATTATTTTCCTTATTATCTGTCTGGAATTTAAAAATAGCTCAATCCCAGTCGTACCTGATTCTACTTTATTTTCTATATAAAAAAAATATCCAACTGCACTGCTTAGTGCAGCTAATCTGGCACAGAAAGTGCAGTATTTTATTTTTGAGGGTAAATGCTAAGAGATGAAAGAAGCAATAAAATGTCATTCTGAATGTTGGCCTATCTTAAGGCGCACACATACACCAGTTCTTCCTGTATTTCAAATACAGCCCACATATCATTTGCATAAGTGCAAAGTATCCTTTAAGTCAAAAATAGGCACTACTGAGTTTATAACCTTTTTGATTGATTGTAAAAACTTGTTTGCATACAAATTTTTAGCATAAGAATAAGGAATAAGAAATGTAATGTGTGTGTGTACAATCTACATAAAATCAACATTGTTTTGAGATTTTTTTTTCATATTTTGTTGAGTAGGCAGGAAGTGCAAGTTTTTTTCTTTTTTTCTTTTTTTTTGTGCACATCTTAAATCTGTGTAAATTGTTTCCAGATTGCATCTCTGTGACTATTCAGACACTTCACACCTGGCTGCTGCCCCCAACTGTCCACAGTACGCTACTGCAAAACTGCGACCGGGTGACATCATTCCCAGCACAATTGACTGCCTGGGAATATTTTCAACCAGCCTTCTCCTGCCACAATTACACGAATGTAGGAAATAGCGTGCACGGCTGTAATAAAGTGAGTACCTACTAATATTGTCTTTTAATTTGTATATTTGTTTAATCTCTAACACACACCCTGTTAAACATGTGCGATGAGCTTTTTTTACAGACTTACATCTACATGATTGAGAATGACTAGAGTGAACCATAATTAAATAAGATTTAATTTATGACTCTATTAAATTCAATAAAATGTTTATGCAAACTAAAAGTCACATATACTTAAATGAATGACAATAGAAAGTGTGATAAGGAATGACTCCAGGAATTACAACACACGCCCTTGCAACAACAAAGAGACAATACACAGACAGGCTGAAGTGGCTTTAAAAATCATGGCTTGACAAATAATTTTTAAAAATGTGTTTATTGCAAATGTGTTTATTACAAACGAAATGTGCCACAGTGAACTTAAACACCAAAGGAGGAACAATTACAGCATTACCTTTGGTTTTAACCGTGTTTCTGCTCCTAAGCCACTTGAGAGAAACTAAAATGGCCCTAATAATCCTCCACAAGCATCCATGTGAAAATGATAAACGGGCAGTGCTGGATATCTGTTTTTATAAGGTTGCTCTCTAACACTGAGGTCCATTTTGTGTCTCAGCACTGCAATTAATGTAAGATGAAGCAATCAAAATATTATTGAAGTAAAAACATTTAGGTTTAATTCAAGGGGTTTAAACTGAATATTGAATTACCCATTTAGGAGCTACATTTTCACAGGCTCAGAAGTGAAAACTGACTGAATAGAAGTTTGATGGCCAGTTGTGGCCTATATCTTATTTATGTTATGACAAATTAATGGGATTCGGTTAAATGCTGAACAAGAGTACAGATATATAATGACCAAAATGCACCATGAAAGCAAACGAAGTCAATTAAATAGAATGTAATTGGAATGAAAGGGCTGAGTGATTCACCTGACCTCTTCCCAACTGAGTATGCATTCCACTTACTGAAGACAAAACCGAATGCTAAAAGACCCACAAACAAGCAGCAACCAAAGGCAGCTGTAGTAAAGGCCTGGTAAACCAGTGATTCCCATGCATTCCAGACTTCAGTCAGTCATTGACTGCAAAGGATTTGCATCTAAGTAATTTAAGATAATCCTTATATTTGTAATAAAGCTTGTTTGTCAGATTACTTCTGAGCCTGTAAAAAATGGGGGGTAGGAACGAAATGGCTGTGTTAAACTCCTTCATTTAAAGCTGAAAGTCTACACTTCAATTACATATTTGGTTGCTTCATTTCAAAACCATTGTGTTGGTATCCTGAGACGAGAAAAAAAGAAAGGGAAAAAAGTCACCGTCCAAATACTTATGGATCTGACTGTACATCACATGCAGTATATTTATTTGCCATTCTTGATAGTAATTGGCATTCACACTCACTACACAACACTGTGCATTTTTTTTGCTGACACCACAGTTATTATACTGGTTGATTGAATGCACGTTTTTTTTTTTTTTCATATAGTCATACACACTGCCTGGCCAAAAAAAAAATAAAAAAATAAATAAATTTAGTTTTATCTTTCGCTTTGATTACAGCTGCAGAATTGTTTCAATAAGCTTGTGCAATGTCACCGCATTTACTTCCGTCCAGAGTCACATTATTTTCTCTCCAAGATCTTGGGAGAGTCAGAACATTGTGTCTTCTTCAGCAAATCCCAAAGAATCTCAGTGGGGTTAAGGTCTGGACTTTGGCCAATCCAAGTGTGAAAATAATGTCTCAGCCTCCTCGAACCACTCATTCAAAATTTAATCCCAATGAATACTGGCATCGTCAGATTGGAAAATGCCCATGCCGTCAATAATAACAAAAAAAATAAATTTTCCATTGATGGAAAAACTTGTTCATTCAGTATATTCACGTGGTCAGCTAACCTCATTTCTTGGGCGCATATCGTTGCTGAACCTAGCCAAATGAAGCAACCCCAGATCATAACACTCCAACACACTTGTATGGTAGATGCTAGGCATTATGGGTGCATTACTGCATCTCGCCTTTCCTCTTACCCTGATGCGCCCATGACTCTGGAACAGAGTAAAAATGGAATCATCAGACCACCTGGCCTTTTTCCAGTGCTCCACAATCCATTCTTTATGCTCCCTAGAAAATTGAAGCCTGACTGATAAGTGTTTTTCTTAAGGCTACACAGCTGTATAGTCCCAATCCCTTGAGTCCTCTTTGCATTGTGCATGTGAAAATGCTCTTACTTTCACTATTAAACATTACTTTTTAATATATATTTTTTTTAAGTGATCTCCCAGCAGGTTAATCTATGATGTTTTTCAAACATTTCTACCTTGAACATGAGGGTTCACCACTATCCTTCCAGGTTTCAATAATGCGTTTTACACTTTTTAACCCAATTTTATTAGATTCAACAATCTCCTTAGTTGTTTTTTTTCTTGATGCAGGGCAATAATTTGACCCTTCTGAAACAGAGTAACATCCTCTGCCAGGACTACAGGATATGTCTTCTGACATGGGTGTTTAAGAAATGAGAAGCTACTCACTGCATCAGTTAGGGTTAAATAACGTGTTTCTAGCTGAACCATAATCCATGCAGTTTTATATATAAAGCTATCCATATAATCCATGCATTAACTATTCAAAGGAAAGCTTGTAACTATTTGCTTAGTTAAATCCAGGTGGTGACTTTTTGGGCGGCGCAGTGTATGAGTGTACTGTATATAAACATATGCTACAGTATTATGTACTCACATTATATGAGTACTGTATATAATATGCTGGTGTATGTATGATTTAGCAAATCAGATACCTGTTCTGTTCAAAGAGATATCTAATACAGTGTGACTTTCTAATTTCTCCACAACATATACTGAAGCCCCATACACATATCCTGTAACAGTAATGACACAGTCCTCCATCTAGACCACTTTACATGAATTTTTCATCAGCTACAGCCTAGTCATTTGGGATCGTGTCAACAGTGTCCAAAAGTCAACTGACTCTGCCCTTCTTCTGCTCCTGTTCTTCTCGATAGCAATTCCAGCACCATTTTCAGCTGTCTCATTCTATTTTCCATCCACTATCTAATTTTCAATGCGGCTTTTCCCCCCTACTTTTTTGCTCCAGATGCAATGACATTCTGCTCGCTCCCTCCATTATTCACTGTTTCCCAGAACCACTGTGCACCCCAGAGGCCCTGGCCTGCCTCCCCTCCCCATTTCCATATTTGGCCTTACGGACTCCTGTTTTACCATTTCAAATAAGCGTGTTGGATTTAGGACTTCATACTGCGAATACCAATTTGGAGGCCGATGAGAGGTTTGCAGTGCAGCCAGACAGCTGGAGACCAATTTAAAGATGAAGCCAGGAGAAGCCTGCACTCTCAGCAGTCCCAGTCCAGCCGCTGGGCAATCAGCTGACTGTCAGGAGAGGCAGGAGGCTACATCTGAAACCAGGAAGGAGGCTAATGGGCACGTAGTCTAACTGCCATGTGTGACCGCGCCACTCAAAGTGATGGATTTTAACATTCATATGTAAATATGTGCGATTAGAGTTTGAGTGTTTTGGTGCTGCTGGAAAAAAATTAGTAAATAATAGGGGTGTAGCGGTATGCAAAAGTCACAGTTTGGAACACATAACAATGCACATAAAGACCTCTCTTTAAAAAAAAATTATTAATTCATTAATAAATAACCTACTGTACATCTAGGCATCTAAATGCCCCAAAGTGTGCAAAAAAAGTAACAGCACTATTCATGTATGTATAAAAAATATATAGCAAAAAACGAATCCATAGCAAATAACACTGGTTAAAATAAGGGATATTTAAAGGATTTTTTTAATCTATGCTACCTTATCCATCAACTCTAAACGGCAGTGAACGGTTCTTGTTTGACAGAGTAAATAAAGAAAAATAAATGGAAAATATACATCAGCATTGCAAATTAGCTTTGGCTATAAGTGCTATAGTATGAACATGTTAAGTGCAGAGGTGGAAAGTAATGAATTACATTTACTCGCATTACTGTAATTGAGTAGATTTTTTGTGTACTTCTACTTTT